>BPLQ01012350.1:883302-1350850 GCA_021605075.1 Caerostris darwini | reverse complement strand
GATAATCCTCTGCGAAGTCCCATTTGAAGATTCCGTGAAGTGGAAAATTGATTCAAAACTGAGATGAATGGGACTTAAAGGCTTTCACCCTTATTTGAAATCGATAACGAGCTGTCACTTTAAAATATGTCCCTTTTCTTTCTCAACCAACAGTCCCCAGTGAGGGAATCGATGTTCCGGAACTGGGAATCGGGAGTCCTTTATTTAGAAGACAATGCATCCACAAAGGCGGGGTTTCACGTGCAACTGGCGAAATCGATTTCATGTTTATAGTTAATTAAATATTCGGAATTATTCAATAGAAATTAACACCCTTTATTTTAATTAAAATTAAACTCTAATGTGCGCAACTAGCGTGTGAGAGGGCAAAAATTCAAATCGCGCTGCCTACATGCGTTGCATTCATTGCTTTCAGAAACAAGGAGACTCGATGGCAATTGTGGCAACGCGGGATTAGTAAATAGGATTCCGAGTGTTTCGCATCGATGGTCAAGCTGAGAATATTAAGGGTTTTTATCCCATTCAACTCCCAAACTCGAAGCAGTTGCCCCTAAAAGTCTTCCCGGAAGACAATCTTCTCTCCCTAATCACCCGACAATGAGCTTGTTCGTGACAAGCATAAGTGAAACTCCAGGCCCATTGAGGTTTACTCTTGCAATGAATGCAAAATCCGCAAAAGTTCTTTTAGGAAAGGAGAGTGCGAACTCTACAAACAATAGCCAAGAATAACTGTAAAAATATTATGTATATTAACAATAACAAAACGTTACGTTTGGTACACTCAAAATTATTCATATTTTTCACATGCGCAGTATATAGAAAATTTCACTCAGAGAAGTCTTGATGATGATTATGACAAAGCGTCTCGCATCGATGTTCAACTGGCCCGGTGGGATTTTTCAGTGATTCTTCCCATGCAAATGCGGGGTTAGTTATCCCTAAAAGATCTCCCGGACTGTAGCAAACTTCTCTCATTGCCCGTCGTTGGGCTGTTAACCACCGTTTTCAACCACATAAAAAAAAAATTAAAAAAAAAATTAAAACAGCATATTTGACTAATCCAGAGAGTTACAAAAATCGAATCGAATTCTAAAACTTTTATAAATTCAATTTATGGAATATGTATGAGTATTAATATATTATAGGTTAAACTATTTTAAATAACAATCTTACATTTATCTCTATATTTGATACTATCCGACTAAGTCTAAAACACGAAGTCAAAAAAAATGCCTTTCTTAATAAATAACATTTGAGATTGTTAAAATTAGATTTTCATAAATTAGCGCCATCTAGTGTTACGAAATCTAAGAAGGAAAAAAAAAAGAATACATTATTATTACGCACGTGCTATTTAGTGTTGCTATCACAAACGAGCAACTGGTGCTGCTGAAATATCAAACCTTTTCAAAGCAGACCCGTAGAATACAATAATGAATGTTACAATAATTAATGAAATGCTCATAAATTCCAGGGGGAAATAAGTTGCGGTTGCAGCTGGCCGTCTAAAAAGTGTTTGACGTGACGTAACATTGCCGACTGGAAATCTTGTATTCACTGCATACAATCACTTCTGGGTATACTGAGATAAGTTCCTATCTTGCGTTAATATCGATGGTTTTCCGACATTTGAATTCATTTCAGAATAGACTGTTGCAATATGTCTGCGGGTAATAATGAGAAAAATTTCTGTTGCAAACCGCGTGACCTTGAATAGGTTTCTCGACTCGTAATATTCTGGTAGTTTTAATTAAAGAGCAAAAATGCACCAAATTTACGTTATTTACCAGAGAGAAAATATAGTGCAGATGAATTTTTTTAATTTAATCATTTATTTATTTATTTAATTTAACTGTATGTGTTACTCAAAAAGAATACCATAGCAATTTGAAAATAATAAATACTAGATTTTTAGAAGTTAAATATCAGTTAAATTTTATACGCATTGAGTAAATAAATGAGGACTGATGGCTGAGTGACTACAGGTTTCGGGTGCGAGTCTCGGCTGCCATGGATGTTTATAGTGATTTGGAATTTACTTTAAATCGTTAAGTCCCGGTCTAATGTGACTGTAGAGAGTTGGGCTCTAAACTATTTAGCAGATTCAGCATGGTGGCGAATACACCAGAATGTGCTATATTACATCCGCTAAAAGGAAAGAAATGAAGGCCTGTTAGCCGAGTGACCAGCGCTCTGACGCTCGATGCCACAGGGTTCGAGTCCCGGCGGTGCCATAGATGTTTGTAGTGGTTCGGAATCTCCTTTAACCCGTAGGGCCCGTTCTAATATATCTGTAAAGCGTTGGGGTGACAATCCTACTCCGTAAAAAGAAAAACGTGTCTCGTCTCGAAATAGGCCCACCATGGTGCTTTTGCGCCAATGAAGAAGAATAAATAAATACGCCATTACATAAGGAATTTTATATTTTGAAAACAATAAATAAATATTTGTATAAGAATAATAACTTGCATATTTTTAAATATGATTATTTCCGAACATCATTTCGCTGTATTTCGAATTTTTAATCAAAGAATGACTTAAAACTTGAGCAATGTGTTTTTCCTGATAATTTTGATAAATACAATCGCAATAAATTTTGAATTTTGATGTATATCACAATCGAAAATCACATCAAATAATTAAAAGAGATCGATAAATAATAATAACTACTTATTTTTTCAATTATATAAAATACATGTGTATTTTTTGAACGGCTTCGATAATTATCTTTCCTCTGTAATATTTTAAGCTACGGTTTTTTTATTAATATTTCATAGTGCAACAAATTAAATTTATTTTCACCTTTGATACTATATAATTCTCCCTTAATTATAACTATGTATTATAACTATCCCTTAATTATAACTTCTAGCATGTTTCCTTAATAGACATATTTAAAATGATTTACTATTTGCTATTATTATTATTTCTATGAAGAGATATTCTTTTACCAAACTTATATCAATTGTAAAAATATAGAGAGATTTAAAAAAATATTCTTATTTTTAATATTAAGTAAACAGGTTTTGATATTGAAATCTTGATTTATTTATTTGAAGATAGACTATTTATTTCGGCAGTGAACAGTAGTTAATAGTCAAAATCATATTGTTCGAACTGTCAAGTATTGTTGATTTTGTAAATTTTAGTATTGTGGTATTATAATAAATGTAAATAATTAGGATGTCTGTTTATATACAAGAGTCTTAATGCAATGTGTAGAATATAAAATTTTAAACCTTACTGTAATTCAAACATGGTTAACTAAACTTTCACAATCAAAATAAAACCCTGCAGTGGAAACCATTTTTGTCTGGCCAATATCCTTTTTAACTATTAATAAATCCTTCCCTCACTTTTCCCGGACATGAGATCGTTTCAAATTTAACTAACGGATGAGCTAAATAACTTTCTCTATCATCCTAGCACTTTCGAACACTTTAAAAAAATTTTCTTTGTGTTAGATTAAGCACAATGTGGTGGCAGCAACTTAAATCGATAATTTTTTTTCATTTAATCGATTTTGTTTTACTTATTGTTATTTTTTATGATTTATGCATAAATAATTTTTTTTCCATTTCCTCATATTTTTAATAAATTTCACTTTTGAACATTTCTGTTGGTGCAAGTTTGCGAGTGTTTATTTTCTGAACATCTACCTAAATTAAAAAAAAAAAAAAAAACATAAATTTTAAAATTAGTCTGCTAAACTCTGGCCAGATTTCGCTTTAAAAATATAATTGTGGTACTCAACTAAATACGAAAATTTTTCGAAATTCTGAGTTTAAAAGCATTGCAGATTTGCATGCTTAAAAGCATTGCCAGATTTCTTTCACCAATTGTACTTTGGCCTGATTTTTCACTTAGACTATCAAGTTGCCACCTGTAAAAAATATGAAGTCGAAATATTAGTCTTTTCGCTGTTTTTTATTCTTCCAAATTTAATACTAATCTGCTCTTTCTTACATAAAACAATGTTTATTCAGCTTTTTACATTTAATTTTCATAACATTCCGTTAGTAAATTGCATTTGCTTGGACTTCTGATAAAGTTCGTCGAAAATTTCCTGTCTTAGCTCTAGTCAAGATAAAAAATAGATAATGATAAGAACATTTTTCTCTTAGCAAAACATATTTATCTATATGAACTCACAAAAAAATTCATAAATAATTACGCATAAATATTTCCTATTGCTTTATAACAAATTAAAACTATTCAAAGATGAAAGAAATAAATAAAAATGGCGATGGTAAAAAAATACTTATATAGGGTTACAAGCATTAAATCAGAGTATCACGAAAGACTCTTCATGATTCAGCTTAGTAGGATAGTAAAATATTTATCCATAATGTCAAAGAAAGCACTGAACCAAGATAACAATTCGAGATCTATTAACATTAACTCTTTATTTCTAGTACAAGAACCAAGTGATCCCGTGAGGTATTATGGGGTGAAGCAATTTTACGGCATCCATGAATCCTATTTTATGGAGCTCAAAGAAGCTGTAAGAAAAAGCTCTAAAAGAAAATTGCTCAGTTAAAGAAGGCTACAATTAAATACCGTGCATTTCTGAAAAAGACGATTTTTTTTTTTTTTCTTTTTTTTTTTTTTTTTTTTTTTTTTTTTTTGGAAAACCTGTTCAAAGCTTAATTTTTTCTAAAGAACACTATCTTTTCGAATAATACAATAAATACCAGGAAATAAAATTTCAAAATGCTTACTTTTAGCAATGCTTATTTGTATATTATTTATTTTCACTGAATTAACACAGCAGGAAGCGATGTCAACTTTATAATGCAAAAAATTTGGCTGTCAGGTTATGTCTACTCTAAAACATTTAGCAGATTTGGCATGATGGAGTTACACCATGATACTAATATGCTACATTAAACCCGCTAAAAGAAGGGTTGATGGCCAAGTGACTAGCGCTCTGTGTCACAATATTCGAGTCCCGGCCTGTGGCATGGATGCTTTTAGTGGTTCGGAATCCACTTTAAACCATAGGTCCCTGTCTAATATGACTGTAGAGCGTATGGCTGACAACCCTACCCCGTAAAAAAAAACATTTCATGTTTCGGAATCTGTCAGTAGGCAGACGGCCTTGACCCAGCATGGGTCAGGGCTATTGCACCATTGAAGAAGAAGAAACTGAAAGAGAAAGTAATGCTTTAAAGCAAATATTGTCTCGCATTTCCATTAAGATTTCTTGTCTATTAAATACAGAACGGCCATTCACTTTTAAAATATCGGTGCTTATCGTGTTTTATTTATATATACCATGACGACCAGGTCTTCCGAAAAGACATTTAGAGGAAAATGCACCACATGTGCTCTTCGTATGGGAGAAAATCAGGAAAAATTCTCACCAGGCAATTGCATTATCGATGAGAAACACTTTACAAATGATTTCACAATCACTATCAAATCTCTTTGTTTTTAAAATCAGCTAGTGAACGAATGCCAATAGTTGAAGCCTCCTATACGCTAGCTGATCATTTTATCACTGCGTTGGGCCCATTAGATTACAAGTGGGAAAGTTCTGGAGACATGAAAATATACTTTTAAGAAAAAAAAAATGTTTTGGAAGACAAGCATTTAATCAAGTTAAAAATTTGATTATATTAAATTTTGCTTTTGAATTATACTTGAAACTTTACAAAACAAAAATAATATATATTTATTTTTCAAGTGCATCAACATTTTTTTTTAAATGTTCTTCTATTTTGGTTTTTTACTCCTTTTTTTATTATTTCTGCCCACAAAAAAATCTTACAAGATTATTGTGGGACACATTATGTGAATAATTATAGGGCGTTATTATATTTCTTCGAGTAGGAATCGAGCCTTAACTATTCTAACCAATAAATCCAAATAATAATACCCTACACTAATATTTCTACGATGCTATTTTTCGGTTCTGTGACTTCTCTTGACACTCTGTATTAGTCTTCATAATTGAGAAACTCTCTCGGACCAACTACACTTCATCTAGCATTCGAACTACAGCAGGAAGATTAGCTGCAGGACAGAAAATCAATGGTTCCTGCTTTTCTTTTCCTAGGCAATCCATCAAATAAAAAGGAAACCTGACGTGCATTCTTTATTTTTATTTTTGCTTACTTCATTGTTTGTCTTACTTATTTATACCTAATTTTTTAGATATATAAGATATAAATAAGTAATAAGCTATGCGATTAAAATCATAATAACGAAAAACATTAAAAAAGTTGTTAAATGCATAAATAGAGTATAATAATAATAGAGTCCAGTATTTGGAGGATAAAGTTTCTTAGAATCGTTAAATTAATTGCACTTGCAAAATTGTTAACGGAATAAAACTAAAACGCGTATTGTAATAATACTGATAAATTTATCTTACTTAATTATGGGTTAACATTTAAAATATTTTCCTATGATTATACATATATATTGATTTTATGAATTTAGGTATTTCTATGAGTTTATTAATTTTATATTAATGTTTATAAAATTAAATTGTGATAACTGATAAATAAATTCCAAATTTTCACTTTTTGAGGGGTGCGGTAGATAGCTCTATGCCTGGTCTATGCCTGGTATGAGCATGTTAAATTCATAGATTGGAAAGTCCTTCAGTTAGACAGCAGGTGGAAGGAGGATACGATCCCTCAAATCCCGTCTTTGTGAGTATATTCGTTTCAAATTATGGTGGACAGTTATTGTTGTTTGTTGTGTCTAACCCTCAGTGTCCTACAGTACTGGAGTAGTCTACTCATGGATAGAAGGAAAGGGCAGCTCCTATTGTGATGGAGAACACGTAAGTAGAAATCTTATTCGGCTCCGTGTCGCTGAAGAAGGAGGGTAGTGCCTTCCAGGAGGACTTTTAGAGGGAACTATCCCGCATTTGCGTATGGTATGGGTGAAAACCCGGAAAACACCCAACAGGTAGTACGACTCATGAGGCAAGATGTTGAATATCCCAAACGCCATGGAGACTCCTTTTTTGAAACAGTATCTACAATAAAACCGCCTGTGGTTGAACCTCAGCCCTAATGCTCACCAGCGGCGCACGTTGCCACTAAGCCACGAGTCGGGCACGGTGGACAGTAAGGGAGCAATGTAATGGGTGTTTTTAGAAACACCCAGAGTAACGGTGGATTTACTACATTTATGTCATTTCAATGGCAGATGTCCAACATTTTAAAATAGAAAAAACAATTCAATTTATATTTTTTTATAATACAAAATCTATTATTTATACAAAACTATTTAATGAATATAAAATGTATTTGATTAGCATTAAGAAAGATAATTTTATTTGAAAAGTTAGTGAATATTAATATATATATATATATATATATATAAACGCAAATAAATAATCCAAATAAAATATCACTTTCAATATTCATTATTTAAGAAAACATTTCCAAATTCATTGGAATAGTTTAAACTATACAAAATTCCCAAATTTTTGCTTTTGCTGGAGATCTCCATTTGATAACGACGTATTTTATATGAATTAAAGAAATAAAAAAAATTTAGAGAATATTTGATGGTATATTATAAAATAGGAATAAAAATAACACGAAAAAAATAAACAACATATTATGGTTCACCCATTTCCATTTATAAAGCAGGTATTATCGAGATAATGCTCTTATGTGATATTTCTGAAATACTATTTGAAAATTCTGCCGTTGTTAAAATGTCCCATTTCGAGCTTAATATGAAATACTCATATTAAAAGTGTATAAAAAAACTTTTCTTTTTCTTAATCTTTTATTTTTATTTGAATAGTCTTATAATGTTTCTTTTAAAATTTGTATTTTGAACGCTCTTATTGTTATATCTGTAGTTAAGTTTCTTTTTGAAAAGAAATCATAGTATTATTTTGTCAAATATCTTCTATTTGTATAACAGAGTAAATAATTGAATATTAAAATAACTAAACTTTAAAGACAAGAATTTATATAATTTTATGAAAGCAGACAATTATCGATCAATAATTGCTGTTAGTAATAAAACTAATTCAAACAAAAAATAAAACCATAATCAGATAAAATACTTGCTACAAATTATTTAATCAAATTTATTTATTAAAAAGACTTGATTAAAAATTTAAACATTTCTAATTGAAGCATCATTTACTTTTTAATTAAACTTTAGTAATATCATTTAATAGAATATCATTTCTTCCTTCATTATTACTTCTCAGTATAGTTTCAATAAACTACAACTTAAAAAAAGAAAAAAATTATATAAATCTTACTCATTATTGAAAAGAAAAAGTGTATTGGTATAATTTGTTTCTATATTGCTTGATAAAAATAATAACATTCTACTCAGAATATAACATCTTTGACCAACTGGTAATTCCTTCGTTTTAATCCTACCAAAATTAAAACTTTACTATTTTTTTTTCCCCATCTTATTTGCTGTTATCCCACTTGGTCGACAGCAGCATCTAGACCAAGTCCATGAACCCGTGTGGTCTCATAGAAGAGGGGAAGGCAGCGTCTGTTGTGATGGAGCACCAGTAAGTAGAAGTCTGACTTGGCTCCGTGTCGCAGAAGAAAGAGGGCAGTGCCTTCTGGGAGGACTTTTAGGGGGAACTACCCTGCGCTCGCCTATCGTAGGGGAGAAAACCCGGTAAACTCCCATCAGGTAGTCCGGCTAACAAGGCAAGATGCTGCACATCCCAAACGCCGTCGAGCCTCCTTTTTTTAAAACAGTATCTACGATAAAGCAGCCAGAGGATTGAACCTCCGCGCTAATGCTCACCAGCCGCCACTGAGCCGCGAATAGAACCATCTTATTTAAGTTGACTCTTAAAGTCACAGTAAGTCTAACGGATCATTAAGGTTCGTGCAATCTCATGGGTCACTCAAATCTAAGTGCCAATTGCATTACTAGCTACTTTTACAATCTGCTAGCTTTTGAAAGCAGTGACCATAATGCACGCCAGCAACAAGAATCGAATCCTCTTCCTTTTACATGCCATCTAACTAGCATACGAGAAATTGTATGGCAGAATAATTAACTCGTATGTTATTTGATGAAAATAATTTTATAATTCGAATCGGTTTCTTTTGGTCAATTAATTGAGATTTTTTTTTTTAGTCTAGTACATAATATATAACCTTGCCAATAACATCCTAAATATAAACTATTTTGCTATGCTAATAGGAAACTGATAACAAATCTATAAATCTTCCGTACTCCCCACATTTGAATACATTGTCTTCGTGTCAGCCGAGAATTCCAAACATTTCATTTGCTACGTACGTGGGAATGACTGAATTATCCGAACTGAAACAGAGCAGTTGATCTTCCGAGGCCTGATTGGAAGTTCCTCTTAATTTGCATCTCGTCAGCCGTAGCGAGCGTTTTCACATGAAACTTGCTACGTCATTGATCGGGGGAAACTGCAGAAATGCGCAAAATTCATTCTTCCCTGAAATATAATGGAGTTTCCTCATCTGTAAAGATGGAAACCCAATTTGTGGGATTCCAGCCCCCGAGCATGTGGGAGTTTGCATTTTGTATAATCAAGCGATTCTTGTCTCGGGATGCAAACTGATCAGAATTCGAAGTTTTTGCAATATGCATTTCTCAACAGTTCATGCCTAGAATAAAGTTACAGATTCGGTTTTTGTAAAATAGATACCATTTGTTAGAACCGACATCAAAATTACATTTTAATTGAGGCAGACAGACAAGTTTACTATCGTTAAATCACTATCTCGATAAACCGCCACCATTATGCTTTGCTACTAAAGGTGGTGATTTTTATATTTAAAAAAGTCTATATTGAACGAAGAATGATAATCGGTGGCTTGATGAAGTAGCAATTTAACGAGGGTCGAATGCGTACCATTTTACTCATGCGGATGGATTTCATATATAGTATCTATTCGAATGAATTCCAACTTGCTGGCCAGTAGTAATCTGTGCAGATAGCAAAAGTAAAACCGTGATCGTTTCCTATTAATAAAGTGCATTGCAAAGAAATGTTTTAAAAAACTAGTAGAGTGGGTCACTATTTTGACAGAATGTTTCGTATCGGTTCGCATCATTAGACATTTTTTTTCGGTTTTCTCCTGTACAAAGTGTATCCTGAAAGTTCTCGAAGATATCACTTTCTTCTCACTCTTGTAGCAACAGTAATCTCGTAGTAAGATTTCCTATATACTATTAACTGCTGTTGGGACATATATAAAAAACAAGTATTCTTACAGTGTAAATAAAACACATTGCTAAATTCATTTTCCTCAATATTCAACTGAATCAAGAATTCTGTGTATCAAAATTTTATTTTAATTGAGGTATTGCAGAAGTGTAATAATATTCACAAATTGAAGATTTCCTTATTCAATTTTTCTTTAAGCAGAGTCATTTTTTAGTTAGTTATATTCCGTTAAAACTAACAAACTGATTCAAATCAAATATTTTAAAAATCAGTGACACAAATTTTGCAAAATTTGCAATTCGTATTCGCCCCCTAGAAGGTTCGATGGTCTTTTTCCATTTCATTATATTCAAAACTATATCCTACAAAAAAGAGATTAAAGTATTCCATGAAAAATTCAACGGCATTTATATACGCCTGAAGTATTTTTAAATCCTTCTGTGAAAATATACTGTATCATCAGACCGGAAACAGAATTACAACCGAATGAGAAAATCGCTTTTCAAATACTGTGTCTGTTCAAAAAGAATTAGTAATTCAGTGATCCAGAAACTTCGAAGACAATTAGAAATTTAATTGTATTTGCTCTAGTGTATTTTATTATGCACCAATAGAATATGGACTGTCATTGAATAGCTTTAATACATATCTTGATCCATTTTACTTTGGTAAACGATAATAAAGCTGAAAACTTGGAATTCAGCAAAATCCAGAAAAAGTTTTTAAACATAATATATATAACCCCGATATCTCTAAGTAGTTGAACGTTAGTATTGCTATGAAAACTTCAGTTAACTCTAACTAAAACTTCAGTTAACCATAACTTATACTTCAGTTTATAAACTATACTTCAGTTAACTGACTTTCAATTATGACTTAAACTTCAGTTTATTAACTATAATTTCAGTTAATTATAACTATAGTTCAGCTACCTAAACTAAAACAACTAACTTTCAGTTAACTATAACTATAGCTTAATTTAACTATAACTAAACCTTCAGTTAACAACTATAAACATACCTAAATAAGAGAGTAATGATTTTATACAAGTTTATTATACTTCGTGTCTTTATTTGACGAGCTAACAACTAACTTGTATTTTGCGATTTTGATTATGAAGCATATAAGAACATGATGGAAGAAGCAAATTTTACAAAAATGAAATACTTAGTTTTAAAAAAAAGATTATTTTGTAAGTTTCATTTATATTTAGTGGAGTTAAACGTATATCAATTTCACCACGCCAGCACATAGATTTTGCCGATATCTTTCCGAAAAGATACAATTTACAGATGTTTTTGAAAGTTTTTGTCTCCTAAATATTAGAAGTGGAGTGATGATAAATAAAAAGCCGCGCGTCATAAAGTGATACAGAAAATGTGCAATGAAATAAATTGTGGCAAAATAAAAAAATTAAAATGCAGTGAATATCAAAAAATCCCAGAAAGCACAGTGGACAAATCAGCCGAGTCCAACTGGAATTCAAAAGAAACATCAAGTCATATATCGTAGAAAAGCACAAACAAACAAAAACAGAATCTGGTACTTGGTGGAGTTGATGAGTGAAATGAAGACGGGAAGGAGCACTCCAGTAATAAACAAAATAATGTCTCTGGTTGTAAAAAAAAGTCAATGTCAGAATTATTTTATGAAATATGTGAAAGTCTGACAGATTTATCATTCTTCATCTATAAAACCATTAGCGAAGTTCTTATTATTAACAGAATTCTCTAGATAAATCTTGATTTTACTTTCAAGTATCATTAAATCAATGTAATAAGAATCAATTCAAATAATTCATTTTTAGAAAAATCCAGAGATGTTTTACTGTGCTAAGACAAAAATGTGTAATGGTTATTACCGGATGATAGCGATAACATCTGTATCTAGAATTGGCTATTATTAGATAGTTCTAGAAAAGTCCGAAAGAAAAAGAAAAAATTTTGATGTGCGATCTCTTTCGCAAAGATTCTCATTCCCATACAACTACTGAATAATAATTACAAAAACTTTCCAATCTTAAATTCAATTTAATACTATATTTAACATATTTTTTATCTCCGTTTTAAAATTCTAAGCCTCACGTTTTGTCAAAAATTAAGAAATTATTATAATGACTAAGTGATAACAGGACCGAAAAAAAAAACCCCGCAGCATGCTGCCTCTGATTATGATATGTAAATCAGTGCAATTGCTCCCGTTTAACATCAATGGACACTTGGGCCAAAAACTGGCTATAAAAGCATCTGCAGTTTCTGCTAGTAGAACTTACTTAGTGAAATATCGAGATAACCATATTTTAGATTTGATTACTCGACAGCATTTATCTGAAGAATTATGACAGTGAAACATTGGTCGAATAGATGAGAACCAATGTCAAACCTATAGAGCAAGATGGTTAAATGAGATGGCGGTTATCACTAGAAGATAAACGAAGGAAAACTAGATCTTGAAGTGACAGATAACCGCTATTTTCAGCTAACTACAAGGAAGCATAGAACAGCTACAACAGTCCGCTTCGAATCTTCTGTTATAGTAGCTGCTGAAAGATTAGTATCAGGATTAATTGTGCGCCGAAAGCGCCACGAAGGAGGGCTGTACGCAAAGCGTCCAACATTTTGTGACCCCCACACTACGTCACCGAAATGAAAAGATTTAATTGGGTTCGCATGCATGTTAAGTTGAAGTCCAAGTCAATGGTAATCTGTACACTTATGAGTTCAAATTTTTTTTGCCAAATGACCAAGATTGTTCGTAGGCGGGAAGTCAAAGAGGTCGCTATTGTGCCAGTCATATCCATGAAAGCAAATTTGATCAAGATAATTCATGTGTGTAATCAAGTACCTCTGTGGACGACCGCGATGATGACTTTGGATTCCAAGAGTCACCATTACTGCTCAGTTATACAGAGACGACGTTCTGGGTTCAATTGTTCATCCTTACACAAGTGCAATTAAAATCTCCTTCATTGATCCAACTAAACTACACAGATTTAGGTTGGTTAGGAATAATCCTTATGAAGAGATTACTGTGGATATGGGTTCTCTGGACTTAATTTCGATTGAGCATATTTGGGACGCTCTAGGGAGATCTATTGTTGGACACAATTCGCAACACCTGAGAGTTTTCGAAATGTCTTGAACACAGCAATAAGCTTTATTTCGAACTGAATTAATAAACACCATAATATTGAGCATGGAATATCGCTGTTATGACTGTTAGCTGTTAGAAGGTATCGCGCATCTTATTGAAGCATATCACTCGTTGAATTCAGACACTATGGTATGCTTTCATTTTGTATGTTTTTAAAACAGAAAATAAATCTACTGTTTTCTTTTGTATGAAGCATTATGTGATGTATGTTTATGAAAAACTTTCATTCAATTCGAAATGAATAAATATACCCTAATCACTTTTTCTTAAGTTTTGGAAAACATTGTAGAGTTTAAAAATCTTTTAAAATCTATATGAAGGCGAAAATTATTCCTTGAACAAATATTGAATATGATTTTGATTTAATTAGCTTATTGAGTTAAATTTTATTATTTCATGAGAGGGACTAAGAAAAAAAATTGAATGTGTATTCTGTTGCTTAAGTTATTTATTTTCTAAGTTTAGTTTCAATGCCTGAAAAAATAAATATTTTTCCTATTCGAATAAAAAAATAAAGAATGTTTGATTTTTAAAAAAATATTATTATAATTTCTTTTTCATTTTCCGTGTTGTCAGTCTTGTATTTAGAAACTAATTTGGTTTAATTTCCTCATCTTCTGTCCTATATATATTCTGAGGAAGATTAAAAGAAAATGTGTCAGCAAAAAAAATCAGTAGAAATATACCTACTGCATACCAACGAAGTTATATGTCTTAAAGTGGTAGTACATGTAAGATGTATTTATTAAAATAATTGCAGAATAATAGCATCCTAAAATTGTTGAAATGTGAAAAAAAAACATACGTAAAACAAAGCATTTGTTTTCCGTATATTTATTAAGGAAAATAGTAAATTGCGTCTGAACGACAAGTTAGTTGACACTTCTGAAATTATATTTGAGTTAGGGAAACAATTAAGTTAAATAAACCTTGAAATGAATTAATGATGCTTATTTATTCTAATAATTGTTCGAAAAATTTCTGAGCAATAAGTAATAGTGTCGATTAAAAATTAAAAGAGATAAATATTATATGACTAATTATCTTAAAAATTATTAAAATTTATTATAAAAAATCTTTAACGATCAGACTTTCTCCCATTATACTAATGCTAGCCAAATAATTCAAATGTTATTACATACTGAACAATTTTATTATAAAAAACTAAAAATAATAAATATGAACTTCACAAAAAACAATTATGGATTCACGCATAGAACAAAAAGTTTGTTGTGGGAAATGCTTATAAAGTTTCTTGTATATAAAGACAATATCGATTTAATTATTTTTTATAAATAATTATTAAACTTTTTTTGGGTAAAATTGCAGAACAGTGACCATTGGGATTTGACGTCAAAAATTCTTTTCGCTGAAGTTCGCCAAGTAACTGCAAATGAAGTGAATTTCAAACAATTAAAGAAAGCCACATTTGGCGATTTATGACTCAGTTGGCGCCACAAAAAAGTCGCCAAAATCTCAACGGCATAACTCAAATCTTAACGGCATCGTCACCAAATCTTGTGATTTGGCCCTTTTTGGTTACGCAGATCTCTTTTTCAAATAAAACGAATCATGTCAGAATAATATTTTTTAAATGCGTGAAATAAAATAAAATCAATCAGATTCAGCTGTATTAAAAACATTATATAATATATATATAAACATTTGCTTTTCCTTACTCATATTACATAATAATAGAATACATTACGAATTTTACGGGATAATTCTAATTGAAATTTTAAAAAACTGATCCATGCGATTACTGAATAATATTTACCTTGAATGGATCTTTTATTCATAAACACAGACACCGTTATTGCTATAATAATTTAGTGCTTACTCTTATTTTAGAAATACTGGATTTAATTAGAGGTCAATATAGATAGTGAATTTTTTTCTTCATTCAAGGTCATGCATATGACCTTGAAGATTGGTTAAGAATTCATGCACTGAAGTATTTTGATTCGTATTACAAGAACTTTTCCTGGTTATTTATCAAAATAATAAAAACGGTTTAAACGAAAATTATGAATTATTTATATAAAGCAAACATTAAAGTTTGAAAACAATACAACCTACTCAATTTGACAAAAGAAATTGTACAGTTTATTTAAAGAAATTAATTCAAATTATAAATCATTTTGTCAGATAATATTGAATTAACCCTGATTATTTTTCAAAATGATAAAAACTAATAAAACGAAAATTAGGGTAAAAACATTATTTGTATTAAGTGAACATTTACCTGGATTTTATCGCTAACAATTCAAAAATAGCAATTTATAATTTTTTTTTTTTTTTTTTTTTTTTTTCATGTTTAATTCAAATCTTTATTATGGTATCACTCAGTAAAACTCTTGATCACATGAAAAAACAAAACAAATAAAACGACCATAAAAGGGGACTTTCTAAAGTATTTGGGGGAAGATATTGTATTGTATAATTTTGCATCACAATTGCATAAAAGGCTGATAAGCAATTATAAACTGAATATTTGCTTGATACAATTATATACTTTATTCTTACAAAAAAAGAAGAAACAACTATGATTTAAAAAAAAAGCATTTTCTTGTTATTTAGATAATAGTGTAATAAAAGCAATTGTATAGCGTAGCTTCTAAATTGTATGCTAATTAAATTTAAATGCAGCAATTTAAAATCAGAGAAGCTTCTTAGAAAAAAATATTAGAGAATAGAACTGCATTAAATTGTTCTTCTCTGCTATTAACAAAGGATGTTAAATTTCTAAACGCTTGTTATTGCCTCCATAAAACGGCAGCAATTAGAAAATGTCATGTAATTTATGCAGCACAATAGTCTCTGATAAACATATCAGTTTAAGTACTTTTTGCTTGTATCTCTGGTTCCAAAAGAGTTGAAATTTAATATTTGTTATATATATATATAACTTGCACAGTTTATTATTTACCATTTCTATTCATCTGTAACCTTTTTTTTTCACGAAATGAATCTGAATTCGTTAAACAAAAACGATTCTTACATTAATACAAGTTAATGTTATTATAATTGTACTTCTAATCAATTATACTAAATTAGTGCATTTATAAATAATTATTATAATTCTAGTAATTGAAAAACTTATTACTCATAAAAACTAATCAATTATTTATATATTTACAAGAAAATTTCTTAACATTATCAACCTAAATGAATTGCTCGAAATACTAGTTTCATCATTTCGCAATACCAAAGCAAATAAGTTTTCAGAAAGCTTTGCATTGCCATATAAAAAAAGAATGATACTCATAAAAATAAATAGAGGTCATTTTCATTTCGTAATTTATGTGAGTTAATTTTCTTAATTTGGCTACCAGGAACTTAGCCAACATACATAAAAAATTAAAAAAACGCAAGTTCTCTTTTAAGTAATGAAAAGGCAATTCAACTTAGAGTAGCTATTTCCCTTTCCACTTAATCGCATTTTGTTATTAGTTTATGATTCTATTGAAAGAAAAAGAAGATAAAATTTTAAGATTATATAAGACAAACTGCACAATTTAGGTTTAAAAAATTTCATAAATTCTAAATATTTAAAATTTTTGATTTTTTTTTTTTTTTTTTTTTCGTAGAAAATCCAATTACCAACATACATATTTTTTTTTTTTTTTTTGTATAGTTACTGAACCATTAAAATAGGAATATCAAACATGTATACATTAAAATAATCCATAAATTGCTATAGAATCTAAAATTTAAAAAATAAACTTATTCTCAATAAAATACACATAAAAATACTTGGTAAATATAATTTTTTAAATAAAAAATTGTTTTAAAAGTTATCGTTAAAGTTGTTTAATTTCAAAGCGGTTTTTTTTCTCATCCCGAAATTTTTTTTTTTTTTTTTTTTTTTGTACATTTTTCCCCATCAGATATTTTAAACATTATTTGACCTAAATCGAATTTAATTTTAAAATATTTTTCATAACAAAATGCTTCATCAATTACAATTACCCAAATTTAAATAAACTTATTCATCCAGATATATTCTGTTAGTTTTAAAATGTTTTTTTTTATTTTGAAATTTGCCAATTTTTTTTAATTAATTTTAATTTTTCTTTTTGTAAATTAAAACAATTTTTAACAAAATTGATATTTTTAGAAAAGTATTCTGCATTAAACAATATTTCTTAATTACATTTTTACTGATCTGTATTTGAATTAGCTTATTTTGCTGATTTATGGAAAATAAAAATATTTGTCATTTAGAAAAAGAACTTTTGATCAAAACTGTATCTAAAGAATCGAAAGATGTTTTAGTTAATTTTAGTTATGAGTTTTATATAAGATAAAAATAAATTATCTTAAGCGACAAACGAATTTATCATTTAATAATAATTGTTTCTCATATTGATAAGTTTTTGCTGAAATTTGATTTTACTTAAGCAAATTATACTCGAGGCTCAATAATTAAGGCTCAATTCCTTCTTTTGGCTTGCGCTACAGTCACTTTTTCGAAAAGCGAGTTGATTCAGTAATGATTGTGCTAAAAAGTTTCGTATCGACATCACCACCGTAAGGCTGCCATATTAAGGTTATACTTTTTTCCTATATGACAGAAAATTAAAGAATCGTTGTAATTTATTTATCAATATATTATTCTCCTTTTTTCTCTTTAATAGGTGTAGTTAACACGTGATGCTCAATAAGTAACGTCGTAGTATTTCAATTCTGTCGTATTTATGGTCCTTGATCTCATGGTGAAATATTTGACTTTCTAATGGATTGACTAAATCGAAAAATTATTCTTATTTTATTTCAAAAACATTAGACTTTTAAAGCGTCTCGAGGAAAAAAATAATATAATTGTTATTCGTTAAGAAAAAAATACATAAATTTCTAGCCGGATTAAATCATTGTGGCAGTTGAACGATCGAAGGAGTGGGGGGTTGATACTAGTATCTGGTGCATTGAGTTGAGGGGGGAGGAAGAAATCTGATGTAGGAAGAAAATTAGTTGAGTAACCTAATATCAAGTTATTTTCCAAATTAACATGTAAAATTCAAGTTCTGACCTACCAGCAAGTTTCAACAAACAAGTAATGACAGACCAGAATTGTGAACGAGTCTAGCTTACCTTAACAAGAAACTGTCCCTGCAATAACTTATTGAGATTAGTTACTATACATAGGTGTAACGCCCTCAATCGACCAAATGATTATCTGTATATAAAACAAACAACTTTTATTTATATATTATGAACATATTTTATTAAATTAGTCTATAATTTAAGTATTTTACTATATCTTTGTGTTTGCTCACTTAAAGAAAGTATATTTCCAGAAGAGAGCTCAGTAATATTTTTGTTTTAAAAGGGGTGGCAAGACAAATAAGTTTAGGAAACATTAAATTGCATACAAATATTCAATTCTCTATTAAATCACAATAACTATACTTTAAAATAAAATTATTTTTTACACGACAATGAATTAATTGAAATCAGTTCCGTGTCCTTTTAAAAATATGCAGCTTCCTGCTTTTCGGCAATATTTAGAAAGTCCCCTTTTTAACTACTTTGTTCACGAAGTGAGCCAATTATTATTGGAGGATTGCTTTAAATTATTTTCGGAATTCAACCTTAATCTCCGAAGAGAACGAAAAGTCGGGAGTATTTCAGATTTAATTAAGATAAAGGATCGGCATAAAACACAAAAGGATGCTTTCGATTCCGATAATATTTATAGCATGAAGCGTAACTCTTCGAGCAAAAGTATGTTTTTATTTCTTCAACCGTAATTGGGAAAGTTCTTAGTTTTATCAGATCAAAGGCTTGTTATTTTTTTACTGGTACCATAACATTTTTAAAATTCGGAAACAAATTTGATTAAAAACAACTTCTTTTGATGTTTCTTGTAGCTAATTATTATTCAAATATTTTTGTTGATTAATAATTAACTACCAGAAATTGAATTATAATTGTATCAAAATACAATTAGTAATGGCATGAAAAAATTTGAAAATTCTTATCCGTGAAATCTGTTTATACTTATTATAAATTTGAAACAGAAAAAAATGCTCTTAAAAGTGAGTATTCTTTTGAAGTTTAAATATAAGAAACGACTGTCAATATCAAGCTAAATAAATTAATTTTATAAATCTATTTTTGTGAGTCTTATTCATCTATTATTTACTAAAGTTAAGAAAATTAAAAAAATTCTATATTATCACAGTTAATTTTAGTAATTATTTTAAACTTTAACTGAAAATGACTTTTCCTTTTATAAAGTAATACAAAATTAACTTCAGAAAATATTCAGAGATTCAGACAATCATTTATAATAGTTTTATAAGTATATTTGTTTTGTACAAATAAGTTTTTGTGCACAAAATTAAAATTAATTGAAAACATGTCCATTTTTTTGCTATAAAAAATGTCGGTCCTAGTTGGAGGACTAATTTTCTTTGTTTCACAAACTGAAATCCTAAGTCAAGGTTACCATTCCTACCTTCCTTGCAGATGCAAATAACTTGGCAAAATCTGGACTTATAATTTCTTCTAATATGAAAACTAAATACTAAATGACAGAACTAAATGCCGACAGAAAAACAGCTACTATTCTCACAAGATTAAGAATGAAGTATCACTAAAATATGAAAAATTCTGCTGATGGCGTTAAAAAATTCCAAAAATGTGGTGCCTGATGTCGAGTTTTCTTCTCGTCATGTTTTTGATTGTCCAGATGTTGCAGCTCTCATGCATTTACTGGACCATTACTCGGAAGAGGATTTAGACAACGTGCTGGCAATGAACATAGAAAATATTATTCGGGTGCATCACAATATTAGATTTTCTTGTACTCTTCAGGGATAAGATAACAACAACTACAATGATATTTGCCCTCCTAAGATTCATCCGAGTCCTAGTTGGCATCTGATTCGGCTAAAGAGCAATGCTGAGTTTTAACATGGATGTATGCTAGTGTGACCTTGCTCTTAAGCGACGCTTCAATTCATCTGATTGATATTCTATACGATCCCTATCAACTCCCTTCGCACTTCAGTGCTTTTCTTTAACCACAGTATTGAAAAACTACATCTGCACTACCTCTTATCATAAGGATGGGAGCTCCGTTGTGTTAACGAAGACTGGACCTATATTAAATTGCCACTACAGTGATCCTATACCAAATTTGGATACTGCTAAAGGATCTAAAATGTAAACATAGGTTTCTGCATTTATAGATCCCTTTGTAGAAATCGTAGGATTCAGGCAAAACTGTATTTGAAACAGATCTAGCACTCTCCACATTTAGGCATTGCCATTGAATGTCACTCTAAACTTAACTCCAAACACAATAGAGTCGTATGTCCAGCATTCCCACATAACGACATTGCTATAAGACTATATACCTTCGACGTTGCCATAAATCCAGATATGCCAAACATATCTGGATTTATCGTTCCAAAAAAATGCCACCATTAATCAAGACTCCACTTACGACAAGTCTTAATATGCTTAGTGGCCTTGCGTATGCTGTGATAATGTGGGGCTTATAAGTGGCTACTCGCCAAGAAAAACTAGACATAAAGTTAAATCGTCTTGATGCTTACGAATACATCCAAAAGATTCATGGAGTTTACTATGCATACCTTTCATTGATTCAATACTGTTCAGTTCGACAACCATTTCAGCACAAAACGACGTGATTTATAGTACATGTAAGATGTACTATAAATCACAATCTATTACCTGTAGTACATGTAAGATATTCAATTCATATAAATGCAGTACATGTAAGAAGTTCAGTTCATATGAATGCAGTACATGTAAGATGTTCAGAACTACACTCAGGTTTTTAACAATGATAGCAAATAAAATAGTTTGAACTTTACTGCTTACTTTTATATCAGTTTTCATCATCCTATTTCTATTACATTAAAGACTGAATTTATCTCATTCGTGATGTCCGGGTACTTTTAACTGTGGTGCATGCCACAAGAGATTAAACTATACTGTGCTTCATAAACTATTTAAAAATATTAAATTAATAACTAAAAATGAAAATTTTACCAAGAAGAATGGCAACCGTATTTAAATTTACACAAATATAATTAACTCTGTTCATTATCGATGAAAATTATTAATTGTATAAAATTTAATTATTATTTATATATGAGTACTTTAAACATTTACAAAAAAAATTAATGTTTGCATCACCATCACAAATTTTGAAATTTCAGTACTCATCACTTTTAGATTCTTGATTCAAATACCTAATTAAAAGCATATGATTATACAATATTCTCATTTTCTTAAAATAAATAGTTAAAAATATATTACTTTTCTAAAAATAATCACCGATATTTATTCTCTGTACGTGATTCTATCTAAATCTAATTTTTTCTCATTTATAAACTTTCTTTCAAACAACTTTTAACATAAAAAAATTTAACAAGAGTTCTAATTCGTTTTAAAATTTAATTTAAAATATTCCCATAAAACTTGCAAAAAAAATTTATGAAAAAATTATTTTTATTTGGAAGTAATTACTCTATTTATCAAGTGTATCATAAAAATTTAACCTTTTAAATTTATCTTCTTATTCCTTTTTTACATATTTCAACTTGTTACATACCTTTTTTTCGTCACTAATACAGCATTTTGCTTAAATAGAATTAATAAAATCGAATCGCTATGGTTTTCTTTTAATATATTAAAATTAAAGATGTTTATCTTTCTTTTCAATACCTACATTATATTAGGTTGTTTCGTATGAAATAAACTTTTGATTGAGTACACAATTTTAAAAAGGCAATAAACATAAATTGTTTGAACTGATTAAATCAAAATATGCTCCACCTACTTTAATGCACTTCTTTCATCGATTACAAAGCATTTTTATGCCAGTTTCAAAGAACGCTTTGATTTTAGAGTCAATAAATTCAATAAAGGCTGTTTTGACAGCTCCTTGATTGACAAAGCTGTTTATTCATTAAAACCGATCCCAAATGTTTAAAGAAGTGACAGTTATTAAGAGACAATTGTGGTGTGAATAGGGCATAACCTCAAATTTCTACTCGTTCAGAATGCGACTTGCAATACGTGTAGCCTTGTAGAGAAGAATAATGTCTTTTCGATTCATCAATGTCGGTTCTGATGACAGCAATTTCTGGTGCACACTATCAATTTGTTTGACAATAATACTGTGCAATGCGTGTATGACCTATTTCAACAAAGCTGTAATGGATACCCTTCTTTGATTCCACCAAAGAGTCAACATTGTTCTTTCTAAGGAATTTAAACTTGGTTTGAGTGTGTGTTTAGGCTTTTTACCTAATCCAGTCACACTGCTGAAAGTTTACGATTATCATACAGAATCCACAAGCAAGGATACGATTCAGAAAGGAACAATTTCTTTGCCAAATGATAGGCAGAAATTGCAACGCTTGCAGATTTGCATATCTGCCACTTCGTGTGGAACTCATTTGTCAAGCCTTTTTTTTTTTTTTTTTTTTTTTTTTTTCACCTTTCCAAGCGCTTAAGATGTCCAGAAACCATTGCTATGCTTACTCCAAGATCAATAGAAAGTTCTCTAACAGTTATTGTGGAGTTAACTGCAACTTTTGCCTTTAGGAATATTATTACTAAGGACGCTTTAATATACCCCAGGCGATTGTACTTCTATTTCTATTTTTTTTTCTGTTACATTTATAAATATTGAATTATCATCTTTAACTAAAATCTAATGATCAGCATGAGCTTGATTCTCTTTTAATGAGATTAAACATTAAAATATTTTATTAATTTTAGACTTCAAATAAAATTTTTTCAAAAAAACAAAGAAATTTCTGTAACACACTTCTCCCCTCCCCCTTATTATTAAAATCTTTTTATTATGTGTTGTTTTGTATAATGAAATTTCTGTAACACACTCCTTCCCCCCTTCCCTTGAATAAAAATTGATTCAAAATCTTTTTATTATGTGTTGTTTTGTGGCAAAATCAATAATGAATAATTCTTTTAAAATAGTTTTAGAAATTTTAGATAATTAATTTGAAATTAAAATTTCATTTTTCATTCATTCACTGCAAAAGATCTTCTGCATAAAAATATCTATATGAAAGGTGTTTTGTAGCTTAGTTTTTATGAATAGTTAACATTTTTTTTCGATCGACGGTATGGTGCTATTTAATAAGAAAATGCTTATATCAAATACCTTATTATATATTTAATATCGTGTTAATATTTAATCCTTGAAACTGTTGTCCTCGTTACGTTAAACGCTTTTAATAAAAATAAATGGGCATATTAAAAATAAAATAAATATTTTGAATTTTCTTAATAGAATGGGTATCATTTTTTCAACTTGATTTTTTTGTATATATTTTTACTTCTTTGATATTTTAATATCCACTTACACTTACAAAATTAAAAAAAAGCGAACAAATAGCTTATTTATATTTTTTAAATTGTATGAAATGCTTTTGTATGAAAATTTTTTTTCTCTAATTTTAAATGGCTCATATTTTGCTTTAATAGCTTCTAATTAAATTTATGAATAGTTTAAACATTCACGTTTTAAATTCACATTATGGTCTTGTAGAATGAATTCTTTAAATGACTATAAAAGTATCAAACATTTTTTTCTCTTCGGAAATGCAATTTATATAACAAATTGAGAAAAAAAACTATAACATTTCCGCATAGTAACTAACTAGAAAACTCATTTTATTGAAAAAATTAAAAGATAAAATTATTATAATAAAATATAATTTAACGCGAACATTTCTCTCGGGTCTAATTCGATTATCTTAATTCTTAAAAAAATTTATTAAAACATCAGCGTATATTACATTTATCGAAAAAAAATTAGAATAAAACAAATATATTTTTTTAAATAACAATTAATTATTATTTATTTTATTATTCAAAATTTTTGTATTAACTAAGGCTAATCAAAACTTTGAAAACATGTTTAATAAATATCCTTTTAACTGGAATGGATTCTTGATAATTAACTGATAGATTTGAAATATTTATTTTTTAATTTATCCAACCTATTTCTTAAAACGCTTTAAATAATAATCAAAATAATTTATTAATTGAATTTAAGAAGTTAAATTTTATATCCAGATTGATTTTTAGAAAGCGATATTTAGTGTTTCAGTTAACAAAAGTTATTAAATACTGTTTTCCTAGTAGAAAACTAAAAATATAAATTATATTTTATTATCAGCAGTAAAATAAGTTATAAAACATAAATATTACTGATATTTTATTGTTTTAACCCAAGCTGAATAAGCAATTTGATCTTGATGTTGTTTACGTGTTTGACATGTGCTTTTCGTCATGGTAATATAAAAATTAACTATATTCACTGCCTAGTTAATTACAACCTAATAAATAGAGAGAATGCGTATATGTATCCTAATTTTATACCTTTTATGTAAAGTAATTTT
This sequence comes from Caerostris darwini, assembly GCA_021605075.1. Classification (NCBI taxonomy): domain Eukaryota; kingdom Metazoa; phylum Arthropoda; class Arachnida; order Araneae; family Araneidae; genus Caerostris; species Caerostris darwini. Next base: position 1,326,112 of record BPLQ01012350.1, on the reverse strand, counting down.
CTTCAGATGGAGGATTTATTTATTTATTTTTTTTACATTTGTGCATAATTGAAAGAAATATAAATAAAAGAAAAAAAATTATTTTCCCCTTGATAGTAAAGTGGCTACAAAATCGATAACAATTGTAACTGAACTTTAAGGAAAAAATAATAGTGTATACTAGCAAAATAAAATGAAATTCATATATTTTTATTTCAAACAAACTTTGTTTAGTTGTTGAAATTCATAGAAAATAGAGTTAAAAAAGAAATGTTGCTATATAATTTATTGCTGTTTTATAAAAAAATTTCTTTCAGTGATTTTTTTTTTATTTATTTATAAAATATTAGTTTTATTCTTTGGTGTCCAAATATCATTTATTTAGTTCAAATTAAAAATTTTGATAGATTCCTAAATCTAATTATAATACACTAAAATGAAACCCCAAAAAATTACGAAAAAATTTATGTAAGTCAAATTTATGTAAATGTAAAATTATATAATATTGTATTAAATAAATAATAGATTTAAAAAGGAGAGTAAGTAAATACAATTTACCCTCACTCAGCCTAACGCCGAACATGCAAGAAGGTAATTAGCATTTAGCTTGCCATTACTGAAACAGAACACATATTGAATAATTCAATATTCTAAGTTAATTGAACTGAGCTATAAATTAACGTATCTTAAAAATTATCCTAAATAAATTATCGTATTGTTTAAATAACGTAATTAATCGTATATTTAAACAATTAGACTTCGTGTGCAATATTTCTCTACTATTTAAGGGTCTTTCTTTTACAATTTTAGTTATGATAAATATGTGTGATTTTAATTTAAAACTAAATAGGTGATTTATAAAATGTTGCGTTGTAGAAACCTGTCAGTGATTTTTTTTCTTCGACTATCTGTTGTTGTTTAGTTTCCAAGATTTTCAAAAAGCCAGTAAAAATCAACATGCTTCAATAACAGCAACTTTTTCATAATTTTTTACATAATTTAAACACAAGATTAAGACTTGGATTTTTTCCACAATACTGATTTGATTTACTTGATGAACTGCTATTGATCGAGAATTAGGGTTTTTGTTCACTTTTATTAAATGTATCCCTCACCATGCATGTATGTGATTTATTGCATATATGCTGAATGAAAACAATTGGTTTTTATAAATGAGGCGTTTTATTTTAATAGGAAAGTGTTTTTTAACATATTGCTTACAAGAAAGCTCTTTCCATATTTATTTTTTAGATCAGTTTTAAGAAAATAATCAATATGTTGTTTTCGAATGCTGAACTACTTGAGCCGAGATCACTCGCCACTAGAACTGCTGATATATAACAGATTCATGGTTACACAGGGGAACCACAAGAGGCTTGATATTATTTAGATTCACATACATTTTGCTGCCTCAATACAGAATGAATATACCCAAGGGTAGCATTTGGAAGATTTATACCCACTTTATCTCCACCTTGAGCCCAATAGAAGGAATTTTCACACATGAGATTTATCGTATTCATCTACACACACACATGGAAGTTGTTTTGCTGCACAGATTTCTGAGCTGACCATCCTTGATTCAGACACCAACGCGAATATTCAATTCGTATCTACCATCCTAAACTATTTTATAGGTTTAATAATTTATATTTATCATAAACTATTTTATAGGTTTGATAATTTATATCTGCCATCATAAACTATTTTATAGGTTTGATAATTTATATCTGCCATCCTAAACTATATTATAGGTTTGATAATTTATATCTGCCATCCTAAACTATATTATAGGCTTGATAATTTATATCTGCCATCCTAAACTATATTTGATAATTTATTTGATAATTTATATCTGCCATCCTAAACTATATTATAGGTTTGATAATTTATATCTGCCATCCTAAACTATATTATAGGTTTGATAATTTATATCTGCCATCCTAAACTATATTATAGGTTTGATAATTTATATCTGCCATCCTAAACTATATTATAGGTTTGATAATTTATATCTGCCATCCTAAACTATATTATAGGTTTGATAATTTATATCTGCCATCCTAAACTATATTATAGGTTTGATAATTTATATCTGCCATCCTAAACTATATTATAGGTTTGATAATTTATATCTGCCATCCTAAACTATTTTATAGGTTTGATAATTTATATCTGCCATCCTAAACTATTTTATAGGTTTGATCATTTATATCTGCCATCCTAAACTATTTTATAGGCATAGTAATTTATATTTGTCTTTTCTAAAATTTTCAAACGAAAATTTCGATTCAAATCCTGCTTTTAACAATATTGAATGTGAAGAAAAATAAACTTGCATCAGGCGATCGCATTGCTTTAAAAACAAAAACAAAAAAATAGTTAAAAATAATCTTGTTTAAGAAAGAAACAAGGAACATTTCCATGAAGAAAGGTCTGATAAAAGGGTTGTCTACACAATAAGGTGAAAAAAGAAAGAAAAAAAAACAATACATTGAACATCTCAAGGAACAACGGAACCCTCTACGAAAAAACCGGATAATCGATAAACCGCTGTCAGCATCTTTCCAAGTTCCGGCTTGGCTTTCCGGGAAAAGATTTTTGAAAGAGGAATATCGGAAAGAGATCTTTAAAAAAGAGAAGAACGAAAGAAAGAACAGTTTCTTAAAGAAGTGCTCCTTCTCCGAAATAAAAATACAATTATGGAAATTAGATTCTAGAAAACCAAGTTGGGCAGATTGCTAAAAGCAGATTTCTGTTCAGAGAAATTGGATTACTTCTTATAATTTATATCATTTACTAAAAAATTATGAAATATTATTTTGTGTACAGTATAAACTGCCTATAGTTTATATAATTAATGTAGATATGATCCCAAGTTACCCGGTTACAGAAAACAAAGCATTTTTTAGTTTTTATAAATTTGATTAAAAAATTATCCGTGCAGATTTAAAAGTTTTGAGATTTTTATTAATTCTGTTCAAATAATATAAATTGGCTAAATAAAGCTATCGTTCTTATCTAAGAAACCCAATAAAAGAATTTCTCACTTTTAATTCAATTTATTTCTGAGAATATAATTGTGTTATCTAATAAAATAAATTAAAAACTAACTTTATAACTTTATTTGGCTGGCGCCATCTAGTTGCGAATATATATATATATATATATATATATAACAAAATAATACATATACATATTTTGTCATTACATAGCAATGAAAGACGTTTTTTTTTATAAAAAATTAAATGTTTTTCATAATTTTTGCCTATGAATTTTTGCAATAAAGTTAAAAATTTAGAGAAAAAAACTGAGCTTCTAATTGTTATAGCTTTTAAATTATTTTGGAACACACATGCATCTATTTAAAAAGAGAAAGATTTACTTTTACTAACATCGAATCTCTTCAAAAAATAAAATCAACAAACTGCGATGGTAAATTATAAAGATTTTTCAGTAATATACATAAAAAACAACTTTGAATACAATTTTTAATGCAAATATTGTTTGTATTATCATATCATTTACTGCAAAATTACCAAACTGTGCATATGTAAATCTACATACGGCATTAAAGCATATTAAAAATACGGAATGCATATTAAAGAAATCTTTGTGATAAATGCTGGCAAATACCTTTCTTGTTAAATTGACATGTAATTATTAAATTCAGTATTTTTAAGATTAGAACTTCTTAAATTAAAAATTATAATCGCTTTTATTAATCACAATCTTTATCTAACTTGTTATGTAATTTAATTATTTAGTTTAATAATTATTTAGAATTTTTTTAAATTCCATTTCTAAATATGCCTTACTATAAGTATTTTTTAATATACGATAGCAGTTTTAAAAAATTATGAATTACCTAAAGAATAATTGTAATGAAATTTAGGTTTCTTTTTAAAAGCAATTAAATTAATTTGTTTTGTTTAAATTAAATATTCAATTAATCTAATTTTACTATTATATATTCGCAAGCCTTATAAACCATCAGAATTCTAGATCAATTTAAACATAAATTTATGAAATAAATAGAACTTAACATTCTTACATTTTTCATATAAAATAAATTTTTATAGCAAATTTTTTTAAGATAAAAATTAATATTGACATAAATTAAAATGCTTATATCCTGCAATTCTCTAGTAAAATAAATTTGTACAATAAAAAGAGAATGCGAAATAACGAAAACTAAAAGGTCTCGCAAATACCAATAAAAGCAAAAGTTACCTTTAGACTACTTTTAATGGTCGTCAAAAATAATATTTTCTCCTTTTCAGTGCTGTTTTATTCTTAATTCTTAACTGAAAAAAGAAAAATTCTTATTACTTCCAAACAATAACCAAGTACATCGTTAATTTAAGTGTGCAAGGAAATAAGTAAATGCGATGCACTTTTGAAAATATTTTATTTCTTTTTTCGATTCTTTCTCTTTTTATTTCAATTCATTCTTTCCATTGGTTACTAACATTTTCACTAACTATTCACTGGAAAAGGAGTACTTAAAATAAGAAATTAAAATTGATGCTTTATTTGATAAAAAAAAAATACATACAAGAAAATTGTAACACTTAAAAATGTCTTCCATTAACCGGAAATAGAATAACACAAATTATTGCTTAAGAAGAAATTCTATTTAAAAAGCAAATCAATAATTTAATTCGGTTAAAACTTGACGATTTTTTTAAAAATTATCTATATATTTTGATAATAATGCTAAATAATTTTTTTAGTAATTATTTATTTCAAATTAATTTTTTTTTAAATTCCTGAATACATAGAAATATTTCATTCATAAAGACCCGAGTCTTTAAACTGTTTTGTATATGAAAAATCATTATTTATTATTATCAATTATTTTATCAAACATACCTGAGCCTCACAGCTTGTCAGAGAAAAGTAAAATCCCGAATCATGTTGGTTTTCACTGTGCAATCGTGGCGTCATTATTATCTTCATTGCAATGTTTATAAACAAACTTTTTAATTTTCATCAGTTTCCTATTTTACCTTTTTTTTTCACCTCAAATATTTTTTATTCATTTTTTAATGAATAAATAGCTATATGAGAGTTTATATAAGATGTAAAGAAAAATATAAGAACAACAGAATCGCCTTTTCTTTCTGAAGGTGGAAGAAAATCGAACAAATATAAGCAGACGATTCTGTTCAAAAAACAGATTCGTTGCCATTCTTAAAATAATATTTATGAACGGAATGATGGAATATATTTCGACTACCACATGGAATAATGTAAAGAAATATATTTAAGAATAAAATTCTTCCTTATAAGAATATATTTTTTTTTTATTATTTTCAAGATTTAGCATCCTTTTATAACGCATTTTCATCCTTTCTAAAACATTTACTGAATTTTGAAATACGTGTAAAAATGAAAAAAAAATATGGTGTATTCTAAAGCAAATTGGAGAAGAGTAATTTAAATTGGAGAGTTATAAAAGAAATTTCAAAATGAACTTCGTTATTGAATTATATTATATTTAAAAGTAATTAATTGTTTGCTAAAGTAATTAATTTATTTCTGGGACTATAAGAAATTATGTGTAATTCCATGCAACATTTTTTCAGTTATATATTGAAACAAAGAATTTACCAAAAATTGCATGTAGTAAGTAAAAGAATATTTATTTATAGCCTAAATAAGTTTTTGAAAATAATGAAATTCCGTACAGAACAAAAAAAATCAATAATTAATCTTACAAAATTAATTTTTATAATTAAGAACTTAAATTACATTCATATATAAAATGAAAACACTTTACATAGCTTGTAAATAACATATTTTTTCAAAAACAATTATATATCCGAGATAAAAGCGATAATTATCATTTAAAATTGCCTTATTTTGACTAAAATGTGAATACATTCAAACTAATCATTGTATTTGTTCAAACATTGTAGTCATTATTAATCATTGTAATCATTCAAACTAATCATTGTATTTGTCATATATATTCAAACTGATCATTAGTCAAACATACATTTCATTTCATTCAAACTAATCGTTAAAATGTGAGTGCAATCATTTAAACTAATCATGAAACGCTCTATCCGTTAACGCTTTATATGAGCGGAGAATTCATAAGGGCTTTATTGCTTTCAGACAATTTTACAGACTACCACTGAAAACCAATTTATTCAGAATGTTTCGAAAAATTAATAATATGACAGTCATATAATTGAGATGACATATAATTGAATTAGTGGCATAAAATTAATATTCAATTAGCGGCATACAATTTGGGCATATAATTCAATTCAGTGACATATAATTGATATATCGGTAAAAGTCTATTTAAATCTGACACATATAAATGAAAATAAAATAATATTTTTTCCATATATGTTTGAACAGGACCTTCAAAACACAATATAATTGAGATGACATATAATTCAATTAGTGGCATAAAATTAATATTCAATTAGTGGTATACAATTTGGGCATATAAATAAATAAAAATGTATAATGTAAGAAGGGATTCATAAAAATAAAGGTAACGTGTAAGTGAGATTTCATTGTAATATATGCTGTCATGTTAAAAATTTGAATTTCGCCAAATAATTGAAAACTGATAATAGTTCAAAGTTCTGATACTAATTCTAAATATGCGCTTTATCGAGTTAAAAATTGCTATTAAATATCTTTGTACTAAAAAATACTTTTAAAATATCTTTGTAAATTTTTTCTTTATTTCTTGACTTTCAAACTTCCTTAAAACTATAACGTAATCCAAAATGGTTCTTTGAACCATCCTGGAAATGTTATGGGACCTGATGGCCGAGTGACTAGCGTCAGGTGCCACAGGTTTTGTGTTCAAATCCCGGCAGTGCCATAGATGTTTGTAGTGATTCGGATACCACTTTAAACCGTGGATCCCGATCTAATATGACTGTAGAACGTTGGGCGTAGGGCTGACAACCCTACCTCCGTAAAAAGGAAAACGTCTCTCTCGTAATCTGCCTTGGTACACCATGGGGCTGTTACGACAATGTGGAAGAAGAAGAAGAAGAAGAAATGTTATTATTGTTTTCGAATGTTGTATATTTTAACTTGTCATTCTCCAAGAGACCGGCAAATATGTAACAAATTCAGCTTGAGCCAGAATGCATCATTAGGATGTGTTTGTTACAATACACTAACAATTCCAAACTAATAACCCACAGATGGTGTGTGGAAGATATGCACTGTTCGCCCCATTCTTTCTTACAGAATTTATTGTGCCCCTCTCCAACATAGGCACAGTCCAATTCCCCTTGTTGGGAATCTTAACGAATAATCCATCACACCATTTTATGTAACCTATTTAAACTGTTACATATTTTACTCGCTCAAACTGTATATTTTCTGTGAAATTTCTGCCTCTTTCAATACATAGCTATACAAAGAGGGTACGATTTGTCTCCATCAAATCCTAATGTAATCGCCCCCTCCCCTCTCTTACAAGAAGGGCACTCTTTGCTCCGGCTCCATCGATTTTGTGGACTATTCCTCAACCCTATCCAAATCGACGTGGATATCTCGAGAGAGCAGAACTCGGAAATGGATCTCCATCAATTGGAATGGAGCTGGACGTCTTTTTTATTCTTGTAGGGAATTTTCGCAGGAAATAAAGTTGTTTTCTGCGAAATCTTTTTTTTTTTTCCCTTCTCAACGCTTCGAATCGTACCGAAAAAACATTCAATAAAAAATTCTTACAATTTATTCCACATGTAGAAACTTCAGTAACAGTAAAGATATTTAAAATAAACATTTTAACATATCGAAATTGTTAAAATCAACATATATAATGCAATAAATTTACCACTCTGTTAAAAGAAATTTATGATTATTTATTTTAAGCAGTTAAAATATGGTTTTAACATAAATGTTGTTGTTTGTTTTCGAATGCCATGCATTTTGATGTTTTTCGAATGAAGTTGTTCGCGACTAGAATTGCAGATTCAGTATTCGATAAAATTCTGCTACTTTGTGCTCACACTGGGACACCACAATTTAGAACGAACAACACTCAGAAAGGTATAGGGCAGGGATGGGCAAACTACGGCCCGCCGGAATGTTCTATCCGGCCCGGGGATAGAATTTTAATTTGCCGGTCAGAGGCAAATTAAAAGAAATATATATTTATATATTATATATCCATCTCCTTTTCTACTTTGATGAAATATAATTATTTTTTTTTCCTTTTTTTCGAAGAACTGATGATTAATCGGTAAAGTGATAAGTTATATATGTGAACTAGTGTTTTCAACTATGAACAGAAAGAATTATTTCAGAAGTAGATTGACAGATGAGCATTTAGCCTCGTTCCTTAAAATCAGTACATCTCACTTTGAACCTCAATATAAGGAATTTTGGAAAATGAAATCGCAATTTGATTCATCTCATTAACATATTTAAATTGTATTACTTGTATATTGTTTTTAAAATTTGAGAAAAATTTATCTTGGCCCGCCAAACTTTCTTCTTTTTTTTTTCGATTTTTGGCCCGCGACCAAAAAAGTTGGCCCATCCCTGGTATAAGGGGTTCGCACCCGCCTTCCTTGACTCAACAGCATAAATTCAACCTTGCGGAATCATTGCAAACATACACGCATATATAAAACTTTTGGTTTGGCTTTATTTCCGAATTTCGAATCGAACAGCATCCATTCGGAAACCTGGTGCAACATCCACTTGGCTGCTCAGAGCCAATTTTGCGTACATAAAATTCGACAGACGGATAAAAATAAAACTGTATAAACTGTATAGATAAAAACAAGATAACACTAAACTAGATAACACTAAGATATAAAGATAAAACTGTATAGATAATACACATTATTGAACATGCTAGAACAGAAAATGTCACATTCTTCGGAGACGATTTTTTCAAAGTGAGAAAAAAAGGACTTCATTCAATTCCTACTATTAGCTCACACTCTCGCTATATATATCTTATTCAAATTTTCAATCGTTCATAAAATACTTTTTATTTATCCACTCAAGTTCAAATACATTTTTTTTTACCTTGTAGTGGATGACACTGGAGGTTAATACAGATTTTCAAATATTAATTCAGTAATTAAATTTAATTAATTAATTTTAGTTTTTTTTAGATTTAAGTTGCATATATCTACCAATAGATGGCGCCAGATAAACTTAAAAAAGTAATATAAAAAAAATCTTTTTAAGTCAATTCCTACTTTTTTTTTACTATATTGCAGAAAATCCTTTATAAATAATTTTCATTCATTTTTTAAGTTTATCTGGCGCCATCTATTGGTAGATACATGCAACTTAAATCTAAAAAACACTAAATTTAATCAATTAAATTTAATGAATGAATTAATATTTGAAAAAACTGTATTAACATCCAGTGTCATCCACTACGAGTTCAAAACAAATGTATTTGAACTTGAGTGGATGAATAAAAAGTATTTTATGAACGATTGAAAATTTGAACAAGATATATATAGGGAGAGGAGCTAATAGAAGGAATTGAAAAAAATGAATGAAAATTATTTATAAAGGACTTTCTGCAATATAGTGAAAAAAAAGTAGGAATTGACTTTTAAAAAAAATATTTTTATATTACTTGTTTTTTTATTTTATTCATCTTAGATGTTAATGTTTTCGTCAATCACCTATTGATCAACGATCGGCTTTTAGTGAGGAAAGATGGTTCGAAGTTGAAAAGTATCATCGATCATGTTCCGTGTAAGCACTGCTAGTCAATAAGCAAGCGATTGAATTATTGGGGTTTCATGGGGTTTGAAGGGTTGGGTGGCGTTGCGTTTGTTCCTGTCAATGTTATCATTTCATCATATGGCTAAGGTTGAGTTAAAAATTTGTCCACAGACTTGGTGTTCTCATTCTATAGTAATTATCAAGTTCAGTGAGTTCATAAACCAATTATTGAAAAAATAATTATTGGATTTTTGGTATTGGAAAAAAGCATTTTAGTGCAATGGTGACTAGTTTAGCCGTCATCTTTTATAGCATGTCCATTTTAGCACGTGAATGTTTTGAGCGTCCCACATGAAAGCTGCAGTTTATAGTAGTTTGATTGAAAATTGAAATGCATGCAATTACAGTTTGACGTGATGACGGTTTTTGATCAGGCATCAAACGATTTATGAAAGATGAATGGGCGGTTCGAGGAGATATCAGACCACTGTTCTACCACATCGAACTGCTACAGCAGGGAACAGACGAACATTTCGTTGAATTCTTCCAATCCGAACGTTTTAGTGTAACCATTCTTCTTCTTCCGCACTAGCAAGATCCCCCCCTGTGCGTTCAGGAGAAATGGTCAATTGGCGTACAGACTCTCACCCAGAGAGGAAGTATATTTCACGTCGGGTTTTCGGCGTAGAAGTGGAATCCTTCCATGAATCTATAATTATCTGCCTTTAAATGTTTAAAAAAGTGTATGTCTGTAATTGTATGTGTATGGTGTTTGTACGTGTGTCAACAAGTCTGTGAGTTTTCCAACCAGTGCCTCAAATATCTCATCCCAACCACACCCAGTTATAATCTGGGTGCCAAAAATGCATACTATATAGTAGTTTAGCGGGATTTGAGCGTATTTATATATTGTACTTTAAAAATTAATTTAATTACGCTAAGAATAATGATTTTTATTATTTTATGCTAATAAAATGATCAAAATCATTATATAAATAAATATATGTATATATATATATATTTAAAAATTTGGTTTTGTTTTCAGTGCAGTGAATGTGTATAGTTAAATTCATTGATTAATCATTTAAAATTCAATCATTTGCTTAAATAAAGTGTTAAATCATTTGATAAGTTGCGTAACACAGTTCAATTGTTTGTGTTAATTCCCTTTTCGTTTCCAGGCCACCTTGCTGACGCGTTTCAAGAAGGACAGCACGAACACCTACACAAAAGAGGCCGTATGTTCTTTCCTCGTAGTGATTTCACTGTTCGTCTTCTGGTGGATTTTCCTATAGCCGTCATCTCTCTCGGTGTGTCTTTTTGTGTGTGTGAATAAAATGTTTAACTTATTTCTTCTCCACGACGCCCCGTTCTTTCCTCTCATTGTGCACACAAATTTAAATGCTTTTGACGTTTTTTAAAAAGAAAACTGCCACTCTTGTTCACTTATTCAATTAGATAATTTTGTTTTCGGATAAATCAAATACAACATAAAGTCTTCTTTTAGTGATTTTGAAACATATAAGTGTCCGTAAATTAACTTAAACGACTCTTTTTAATCTCTTTACATTAAGATTTCGAAATTCAAGAGCAATCATCACTTACTATTATGATTTCTAGTTATTGTCAAATATCATTGTCCCTAGCATGACAGCCCAGAGTGGGAAATTTCCTTTTCCTCTGGGTGATAATGGTCCTCCAATTCTTAACGTTTCGTACAGCAAAATCTTTTTCAACTGCATCTATCCATAACAACTTGGATTGTCCTCTTCCTCTTTTTCCCTATGGCTTTGCTAAAACGAGTCTTTTTACAGGGTTTAAACCATTCATTCTAAATACATGAGCAGCCCAGTTTAATCTATTGATTTTAATAAATTTTATAATATCTGGTTCTTTATAGCATTTATAAATGTCTGCGTCTTCTCCAACAATCATTTTCCCCAACACCTCCAAGAATAACCCTTAAAATCTTCGACTCAAATATACCCAAATGGATCTCATCAGATCTTGCCAAAGTCCATGTTTCAGAGCCATAATCCAAAATAAGTCTAATAAGGGTTTTATATAACAAGAATTTAGTTTTTCTGCTTATGATCTGGTATTCAAACAGATCATAAACAGAAACCATAATTTCTTTCTCATAAAAGGCCTTATTGACAGACACAATTCTGTTTTTTTATTTCAGGTAGGATATTATTTTGACAATTAATTTCTGATCTTAAGTATTTAAAACTAATTACAGATTAAAAAGTATAAGTGTTTAAGGTATATTGGGTGTATCCTGACATTGTCAAATATCATTAGGCAAAATTAGCAACAATGCATCTTCTCCGTGATAAATTATTCAAATCAGATGATATTAATCATTTAATAACACTTTAAAAAATTTATTAACATGTAATAATATTTGTGATATTTTAAAAGTAAAAATTACAACCACATAAAAATAACAACCAAAATTCAATTTAAAATCAACATTTCCTACATTTAACCAAGTAATTATAGAATAAAATAAAATAAAATGAATTATTTCAAATCGTTAGCAGAAAAAATAAATACAAGAAAATTATTTTACGAAAACTATTAAATAGAGGATTTCTGACAGAATCGTTTTGTCTACAATATCGTAAAGTTTAATTATGCCTAGATTGGTTTGTCTCTCTACACTCATTTTTTACACACTTTGGACTAATTAGACAAGGACCTATTGTTTAGCATGGATTCCGACACACTAACAAACAACCATGCCACAGTTAGTATTCGAACTTGAAGCACTGAAGGCCAGAGCGCTAGCCAAATGGCCGTCAAGCCACTAAAAATGATGTCTAGAAAGTAGAAAATAAAATATAAATAGTAAAGAAATAAAATTTATAACAAAAATATAAATAGCTGAAATTATTGCAAATAAAAAATCAATTAATTACAAGAAATTTTAATCAAATTTCATCTTTACTCAAAAAAATTAACGAAATTCAAAATATTTATAAAAAAAAAAAAATTGAATTCTTTTCGAAATATTTTTTAAATATAATATTTTTCTCCTTTAATTATTTTTTAAAAAAAATTTAAATGTACCTATTTCAAAAATATTCATTTTGAAAATAAGTCACTTTATAATAACAATAATAATAAAGCAATAAAGTTCGATTTTTTCCTTTGTTAAATATTTTAGAATATCTTTAAACTAGTAACAAAGTTCTAACAAATTTCATGAGCAACTTATAAAAGGCCTGTTTAGAAAAGAAATTATTATTTGAAGGAAAACATATAATTTATTACATAACTATAAACAATGCACACTAAATTTTATTAATTCATTTAAAATCTATCATCCATTCTAAAAATAATAATAATAAGTCATTCGTTATTATGGTCTTTTAAAGGAAAAATTAAGCGAGAAATTCAGATCTGTAAGTTGACAAAAATTCCGCAAAAACAATTAACTTTCCTAACAATAAAAAAAAAAAAGGAAATGGAGACTGAAAAAAAAAATAGTAATAAAACTCCAGTAGAATTCAATTTTTTCCCTTTCGCTAAAGTAAACTAATTTAACTTCTTAAACGCCCATAGAATGGAAAAACTCAGAAAAGGAATAAAAAGCTAGCGCAGCATTATTTTTTGGCCAAATAAGCAAAATTCAACGCAAAGTATCTGCACACTCACTGTGTTGTCTTTAGTCAGAATAAAGTAAAGAAAGAGAAAAAAACTATATAGGTGTTCAAAAAAAATTTTTTTCTTTTTGTACTCAAATGTTTTATTTCCTTTTAGGAATTTAAAATCACTTCAAATAACAATAAAAATCAACGAAATTGAATTGTTTGAGTATTGAATTTTTTACTTAAAATATGCACCTATTTAGGTTGAATATTTTCAGCAATGCAATTTTTAAAAAAAAAAATTTTCTTACATATACAAAAATCTCGAATTATTTTTTTAGTTATTCCACTTAATAATAATAAAAAATATTTTGCTCTTGTGCATAAAGAACAATGCCTAGGTCTTAAATGCCAAAGCCTTAAATAAAATTACACACAAGTAGTATTAGGAATTGTTGTTATAATGTTTATTGCTTATAATATTACTTTATGAGGTGTTTTAAAAATATCTGCTCGACTTTTGGTGGTATTAAAGCTTTTTGTATTAATTAACTTTGGAAAATGAATGTGTGACCGGAAATGTCTCATTCAAGGACTGGCACTTAAATTTAAAATAGGTAAATTCAAGTAACTGTAATTCTAATTTAAGAAATATTTTAAAGACAAAACTTAACTGTTTTTTAAAAAAAATACAAGTGATTATCCAAATAATTTAAACAAATGTGAATAAAAGTGATATTTAAAAATGCGCTTCGTAGGATTAAAATGCTGCCAATTATGTTTTTAATATAAAAAGTATATATCTCGGAAGTACGAGGTAGCTTTAATAAAGTTGTATATATCTTGGATTTTTTTTTTTTTAATTTGATGACTACCAAAAAACACAAAACATTGATAATCATTAAGAATTGTGGTTATGCAAATTATAAAGAAAAATTATTGTGAATAAATATTTATAAATTTAAAAAACTAAGAAAATTAGGAAAGTAAAATATCAATAAGCCTGTTACAACAAATATTTGAAAGAAACAAAAATATATTTAAAAAATATTACAATTGTATAAACTTCAAAAATTGAATATTTGAAACAATTAACTTTAAATTTAATTAGCAATTTATTTTAAATTAAAGAAAATTTCTAATTCAAGCCATCTAGATTGCAGAAAATGGTTTTTATTTGATTAAAAAAAGAACTGATTAGAATATATTTGTAATATTTTGGGTAGACACGGGTTTAAAGAATAATAAGTTAAGAGAAAAAAAAATTAGAATGCTAAATGTTATAGTTTTTAAGTTACATTAAAAAGCCGTATATAAACACATACAAACAATTCTTTAAATAGAGAGAGATTGTTATTTATCCATATTTCCCAGAATTAACCTCGTAAAGGTCCACTGATTTATAATTTATGAGAATTGATTGAAATTTATCACAGCATATATCATACACAATCATCATAAAATTTGTTGTGTTTTTTACGCATCAGATTCTTCTTCAGTCAAGTACTATCAATTGTCAAATAATACTTAGTTAATAGTACTCATTAATTAAAATTCAAATTAAAAATTGAGCATGAAGCAGTATGCATTTCAACGATAAAAAATAAACGCACTTAGAATACAATAGTTTATTTAAGGAAATAGTAATAAAGTTCAATTCCAGCTCATTTGAAAATGAATTAAGGCTTGAAGAGCATGCATTACATTTGGAGTATGAACACCAGCCAATCTAAACAGAAACGTTCAATAAAATTGCCAAACCGAAAAAATATTCTTTTGAAAATTGTGTACAACAAAAATGTAAAATGCTTTCAGATAATTAAAATGTATTTATTGAAAGATGATAACAATTTATTAAAACGCTTAATTAGTAATATTAGCATTTCTGATATGAACTACAAAAAAAAAAAAAAAAAAAAATCTGAGCTTAGAATGCTGAAATAAATCTTTCATTAGAATAGGATGGAGCACTTGGGAGGGCGATTATTTGTTATAATTTTCAATTATTCTCGGGACATATCTTGAGAACTAAAACAATTCATTAGGAACAGGGAAATTTGATTTTCACGACAAAGATAACGCTCATAGGCGTAGCACATGGCAAATGAGGCTTAATTAGCATTGTAACGTCTCGGCCTATACTAGACCTATAGCGGCTTCAATAAGAGGTCAGGTTCATGCGAACACTTTAATTTTTATTTACAACCTTTATGTATCTATATATATTCAGAACTCTATTTATTACAATTTATTATTTACAAAAAAATGAAAAATAAAGAATTAAATTTGATTCGCAAGGGCAGTTCACTCCAAGGACGGAGACTTTCAGAGTTCTCGAGTCTACGTCGAATCTATTTCACCAGGTTTGCGGCAGACCTTAATTATCAGACGGTGTGATACTAGAAACCACAAGGAGTTCATTTTGAAAACAGGCGGAAACTCCGGCCTGTTCAGTTACTTTCAGACGAAAAAAAAAACACTACTTGTCGACTCGTGGCAGAATTCCTTCGTTTCTTCTCCAAAAACCTCCCTTTAAGAAAATCTGTCAGTTTCCCTCACTTCACAATGGAGTAGACATTTTCTCAGCTCATGGTCTATCACCCATCACGATGCAGCAAATAATGGCGTAGTCCATATTCCATTTGTAATTGTTTTGACTTGTGAAAGTCGCACAGACAATCGCTAATTTCATGAAGTCTCATTATCTATGACACTGAATATCTGTTATCCGATTTGAGTGACAGGTTGTTCTCATTAGTACAAAACACAAATTGTATGTAATATAACTACCCACAACGCTGCTTATCTGCTGTCAAATTTGAGTGATAGTTTATTATTGTTGGTTTTCGTTATTTTGGACTTCTCAATTTTTTGTCTGGTAACTTTCGGTTTCGAGACTTTTTTCTCAGTGATTTTGGGCTTAGTGGCCTTTTCACCAACAGCATTAGATTTCTTTACCTATGAATAATGAATAATGATACAAATGAAATGCTAAGAGTAATATATGCTTGAGAGCATTAATTTATGTTATCGAACATTTTTATTATATGTTTGACATTGAGAAACCCAATTTCGTGTTGAATATTATTGTTATTTTACAATCTCACAATAAACTGTTGTTTTTGTATATTTTAAATTTTGATGAACATCATAAAAAAAAAAAATCGGGAGATTCGGATAAACAAATTTAAAAAAGAACATATTCAAGGATTTTTTTTTTTCATATAGTTCAGGATCAAAACAGAATGTCAACAAAGAGTATCGATCAAAAAATTTTGATTGGAATAAAATAAATAAATAAATGCTGCTTTGATTCATGTAAGCTTGATAAACAATAAATAGTTTTAATTATAATGCCCTTTCTAACTGGAGGAACTCAGTGCCAAATTTCCATGCTTACATGAGCTCACTAAATTTGTGCACTGAAAATTTTCATTGCATTCGAGAAATAAAATGGATGACAGAAACCTCTCGGATACCTCACTGGAAAAAACCAAAAGGGTGTGTGCTTAAAATTGGAATACCGTTCTTCAATGAAACCAATTCGAATAGGTGGCTTATATTTCATTGGCCTTACTTTTTTAAGATACTCCTTTATCATATTGACTAATGATCATCGCAGGTTATTTCAAACACATCAACAAGAACTCCAGACCAATACTTATTAGCATGAAACATTTCCTAGAAATAATTTATTTATGCAACTATTAAACAAAATTTTAAAATATAATATGCAATTTATAAAATCATTACTGTTAAATAAAATAGAATAATTTACCCTAGTTTTTAAAAAATGAAGACTTCAAATTCTAGTTTTTATATGCAAAAGATGAACGTCTTTATAAAATTGAGGACTTGTTAAATTAATAAATATGTCAATAAGTTGCTCCAATAATCTTACAACAGTGGACCATCTTTAAAAATAAATTTTTAACAATTAAAGGTTAAGTTGTTATAAAATAATCGAATAGTAATGAATTTTTTAAAAAAATGCTATTTGCTTTTTAAATTTAAAAAAAAATTTCCTTAAAATATTTGTTTTTCCATAGAAATCCTAATTAATATAAAATTTTAACCAAACTTTCATTTCATATAGAATAGATGTAAAGTAATTACTTGTACAAAGCAACTCATTTGTTTCGACCATTACTTAAATGATTTATTAAAAACATTATTTAAAGATACATTTAAATTTGTGTAATTTCATACTTTTAACTAATAACTTTGTCTACTTGGAATAGGCACATTTAATGCTGTTAGTTTTCTCTCCCTCATGAACTGATTTCTATTTAGAAAACGATCTTCAGAAGACTTTCTCTTTAATACCAACTAAAAATCAATCTGAAATGTTTCTTAAATCTTAAACATTTAAAAAAACTAATCTTGCTTTAAACAATTTATGATCCTTTTAGTATAAATATACTTTAATCAACAATTTTGAAAATCACCAAACATGGAGTACTTAAGAAAAGTGAAATTAAATTTTGGAATATACAAGTTGATGGTACTAGATTTTAGATATTATTTTCCTCAAAAAAAGTTTTCCACCCATTTTTATGGTTTAAATTGAATTCTGATAAAAAAAATTGAAAGTTTTTTCAACTAGATTTAAATGCACAAAAGGATCGTAGAATAAAAGTAAATATTTCACAATATGCACTTTTGAACTAGGGGGAAAAAAAATAATAAATAACACTGCTGCTTTAAGAACACTGCTGTGTTTCCTTAAATCCTAAAATAGACTTTGCAGTTTCATTTAAATCCTTAACTTAAAAAGTTTTAATGTTCATTGATATCTATACCAAAATCTGTCCAATTCCTAAATGGACCTTTTTGTTTGCTTGTTTTTTCTGGTTAAAAAATTACAGTACATATTAACTTTGGCAATAATTATTTTTCTCAGTTTCTTCTGTTCTATAATTTGAATCACTGTCATTTAAAAATTTATTCATATACAAAAAGGTTTTTCTACTCTTAGATATAATTTTATGTAATATGTAATTTTGATTGCTGATTAGTAATTAATGCATGAAAATCTGTAACAGGTTAGAACATGAATTGCATATTAGTTAGTGGCTATTATATAATTTCAAAAATTTTTTACTGCTAATAAACGGCAACAATGAAATGCAGAAGCAATGTGCATATGCAGGCAACAAAACAAGCAAATCTTTTAACTGTATAATAAAGAGTCCTTTGAAATTCATGAGCTCCTTTAATTATATTATATTTTAAAATCAAATACTTAAAACAAAATATTGTGATAAAAGTATACTTTTATTATTCAATATCTTTCTGGAATCACACAACATAATACACTTTGGCAAAAATATGGAAACCTCAGTATCACTCGTACATGGCACAGACATAAAAAATAGGCTCTTATGTTGAATGTGCATACAGAGAGGATTTAAATTATGTGAAAATGACAACTACATTACATTCATTAAGATATTTAATTTTATTGAGAAAGAAGAAAATTTACCAATTCATACAAAATGCTACAGAAATTTATATTAAAAAAAAAACTAAGAATTTTAAATAAGTAAACAGACCTTTTGAAATTACATTGTAAATTTAATCTTTCATTCATACCTTAGAGTGAACTTAATAATTGCTTGAAGTAAAACAACTGCAAGATTTAAAGAAAGATAATAGTTATAGATTTAATTTATATGCATATGTATAGCAAAAACTAATCCTTTAATTTTGAAAAATCAAACACATTTACGGTTGCAAATTACATAACCATTACAAACAATTTTCTTTTTATTATGTAGTATATACATTAAAAATTTTAACCCAAATCATTATAAAAAAAATACATAACAAATTTCACAAATAAATTAAGTTCTTTTAAATACATTCCAAGGCATATTTTTTTTAAATATTTACTTTTCAATAATATATTATATATATATATATATAAAAACAGTATCAGAAATTCAAATAAAAAGAGCAATCATAACAGAAAACAACAAAATATATATTTAATAATAGAAAACAACAAAATATATTTTTGCAAACATCCCTGTTAATTGCTTAGGATTAAATTTAATTCAATTATTATCAAATATGAGAAAAATAGGTTTGAAGAATAAATCAAAATAGAATAGGAGATATGTTAAATTAATAATATACACACATTTAAAGTAAATATATGCTGAAATTAGTCTCCAATAAATTATTAATACAAAAATTTACAAATTTAATCACAGAGCATAAAAAAAATCACATTGCTCTAACATTGAGGAATCTGTTCACTTATGCAATTATACAATCCACAATTATGAAGAATAGTTGTAATATAGTCAAACCAAACTTTTCTAAGAGTATTCCTTAATACGTACACAATATGAAAAAGGTATACTTCAACTTTTCGATACCAGAAACACAAGAAATTTCTGACTTTTCAGGTGGATAAGGTTTACACATTTATAACTGTACAAAAGTCATTTGTACTCTTCAAGGTATTAAGTCACATTGAAATGCAACAGCACTTTAAAAGATGCATATTGCAATCATATCTTCTAGAACCATTAAGTCTTTTCTTATGGTGCTCATTTCTTATGAGTGTAACTCACTTATTCATAAATAATAAAAGCTGACTTTAAAGATACATGCCATGATTCTTTTGGTGAATCATACAAAATCACTTAAAACGGTGTAAAACTTAACAGCTAAGATCACAACATAAAAATTCTGAAGTTTATATCTCAGGTGCAGAGTCTCAGCTTTCATTCAAAAGAATCACAGTGGCCATGTTAATATCATTGTTGCAAGACTGGAGGGCTCGAACCACATTTTGCCGCTCAAAACCCATTTCAACAAGAGTTTTCACCTAAAAATATAAATAATGTGCTTCAAAAATTTTTAACAAATTCATTTTATAAAGTAAAGAAATCAGCACCAACAATAAACTTTTTAAAAAAATATTCATAAGCCAAGTTTTCAAGAAATTAAATTTGAGAAATAAGATTATTGATTCTGTTACAAGCAGTGCTCTTGAAAACTTTAATTATCATTATTTAAAATATATTCTATTTGAATTGTTTAAAAGTATGACCCTATTTTAAAAGGTATACATTTATAAAATACCATGATTCTATCATTCTAAATATTTTATAGCACTTCAAGAATCTTCAAATATTTTGGAATCTGAGAATGGATAAGGATTAATCAAAATAGAATTCTGAATTTAACTATTAAACAATAAATACTTCTGCACAAAGAAAAATAGCCAGCACTCGTTCATTAACCATGAAAAAAAAATTCATCTGTTTGCATAACAAAAGCACCAGGAAAGGATCATTTTTCAAATACTAATAAACCACCATTAATTTGAAGAATATGCTTAAAAGTGAATATGATAATCCAGTCTTATTTGCTTACTTACAATATTGCTTTTATGTTTCTTAATAATGACAAATGATAACGACGACTACTTCAAATCCTAAATCAAGGAACATTTAACAAAAGAAATCAAGTGGATTAGAAACAAACTGAAAAAAAGAGAGAGAATTCAAATAACCTGATCTTCTTGAACTGGGCTGGTTGCATCCAAGTGATTCTGATTTATACCATTAGCCATTTCTGCAGAATCTAAGTCAAAAGATAGTTTTAAATTAACAATTATTATTTGAATAAATATAAAGAAATACAAGTAATAAATATTTTTTTTTTAAATAGAAGAATATTAAGGCATTTCAAATTCATAAGATAAATATTACAATAGTTATTGATTAAACATATCATTAGCAGCTTTAAAATTTTAAGTTATTTATAAAAATTATATTTTGTATGCTATAAGTTATTCTGTTATTTAATTTATAAAACAGTAGTTAGGAATGAATTATATTATATGCTAAATGCATTCTCACATACACAAAACAAAAATTAATATACGAGTTTCAAAATTTTAACACAATAAAATAAAATAAATTCAACTCGTTGTAAATAAATGAAATAAATATTTATTAAATTCTTGTAATCATTTGGATTAAATAAAAGCACAGATAAAAAAAATTCTTTTGTTTAAACAAAAGTTAAGTTATTTTGTTTTGTTTTAAAATATTTAGTATGTGTGTTACAATTATTATTATTTTTACAAATAACGAGTTTATAAACATGGCAATTTATCTATCATCCATAATTCATAATGGAAAATTGAACTCCCATAAACAAAATTTTTTTTTCAAGGATGGCAACTATGCAGAATTAGACAATGTTATATAAAATTTTAAGGCTACTCATATATAGTAAGCAGCTCATTTGAGAGTTTGTAATCAATGTCAAAAATATAAATTTTTAAATAAATTTAATAATAATATTTTAACAAGTTCATTATATATATAAAAACAATGTTGGCATGTATGCCCTGTATCAACTCAAAAACCACTTTACTGATTATGTTGCAAATATCACAGTTAGTTCTTATTAGTGCCAAAAGTGTTTGGAAAATAGTTTGAACGAAAGCCAGTAAGTAGCATTGTTGTTTTTATAGTGTAAAACAAAGATTTTTTTTTTTTTTTTTTTTTTTTTTTTTTTTTTTTTACATTTCAATTACTGCTAAAAATATATGTTTTTACAGAAATATTGAATACAAAAAACTAATAAATAAAATACAACAAAATTGGACTCCTGTGCAACCACATAAATTAACAAGTTGAAAAAGAAGGGGAGAGGAAAATGTCAAAAACAAAACAAAAATTAAACAGAGATGAAATAGAATTGATATAGAGCTTTAATTTTATTTATTCAATTCATATATATGCTCCAACTTAGCAACAGTGAAGCATTTATGGGTCCGTCACTTCATTATGGGTCCTTTATTTCATCATATTGCTCAGGTCAGAAAACAGCACACACACAAAAACACCATGGTATATGAAAGCATAGTATAACCTGATGACTTTATGGAGATTGTGATAGTTTATTAATGAAGCAGCATTCCAAATAATTGAAATTACATTATAACAAGGGTCTATCGTATAAAAGTAACAAAATATGGCATAAAGAAGCAAGCTTTGTATTTGATTTGATTTATATATTTCTTAGTAGTTATCTAGACTATGATAGAAAAATTTGTACAAAAATTTACATAGCACATTTTAATAAACTGCAAATAAATGGGCCATCCATTTTCCAAACAGATTAATAGAAAATAAGCTAGTTATTGTTTTTAAGATATCTAAAAAAATTATCCATAAAATTCAAATAAATAATGTGGAATACATTATTTACTGATTCAGTTTTTAATTTAAAACAGATAAAATATAAAAATGAATTACACACGAATAATTGTTATTTCCATTAAAAATTTCGTTTTACTGAAAGAGACAATAGATTTAGCAAGTGAAAAATAAAATAAAGAAAGAAAAATAATTATGCATCATATTTAATTTAAAAAATATAAATGCCTTATTACAGAAAATTCATAATCATATATTTTTTATCAAAAAATGGCAATGAAATATTATTATTATTATTATTATTTTTTTTTTTTTTGGTCCGTAAATGATTAAAGATTTTTGTTAGTTTCCAGAGTAACATGAGATCAGTGACAATTAACATTTCTGTATTATTTTAAATAACTATAAATATACATTACTTAAAATTAATACATACAATTATGAAAAAACAGAAATTTAAACAGATAAATTCCATCTAGCAACTTGATGAAAAAACAGCTTTACAAAACTTAAATTGAAACAGATTTAGATAAATTAATGTAACCTTTTTTTTTTTTTTAATATATCTATATCATGAGTTATTAGAAATACTTTCATGTTAACCCCTTAACTGCCGCCGGCGTATATATACGCCTTTCCGAAGTACGATCCTTTGCATTACGCTGCTATAAAGAAAACTGCTCCAACGGTCTTGGAATGCCACAAAATGACCTTGACAATGTTTGAAAAGGATTTTATTATTTCAGAGAAAAGGGATAGGGTATTGGTAAAGGGGATGTTTCTGAACGGTGAGTCATAGCTGGGCAGTTTTTGCTTCGGTTTCTGTTTGAGTAGGTCTTTTTTTTAATTCTTCTTTTGCTTCCGTTTCGTCGTGAAACCAGCTATCAATGCAATGAATGTGATTTTGGTTTATGTGACTTGGTTTATAAAAAACAAGTTTAGACATTTTAAATAAATAGTTATTTCTCCTATCATATTTTACATATGAAACAATAAAGAATTCTTGTTTTAGGAACTATCACACAGCAGATAAGTTCTAACATCTGTTTTATTACACTGTTATTCTATACTTTAAATTTTAGAATGTTTTTTGTTTTTTTTTACATTTTATTTTTTCTGTGAAAGTAAAAAGGTTTTATGTTGCAAAACGCAAATCTTTTTTTCCTCCAATACATCACATAACTACGCGCGCCTGTATGAAAAACGGTGGCACTGGGGAGCGCATCTCGTAGGTTTTCCTCGGCAGGTACATGCTCATGGAAAATGCAAAAATCACTGCTTTTGATGTTAGTAAATAATCTTGAGTAGGAAACAGACATATAAACATCGAACTAATTTCTTATTTTCAAAAACAAAAAAAGTATGGCATATCTTGAAGTGAAAAGTATTAATGGGAAAAGGAAAATCAAAGGTTTTCCTTTTTCCTGCACATCAATTTATCAGAAAAGTATTTGTATATTATTAGAGAATTTTCACAGAATAAAGTCTATTATTTTAAGAGCTTTAAAAATTAATAATACTTGAATAATAAAAAAAATGCAAGAATATTTCTTTGGAATGTTCTGAAAAATGTTAGAAGTTTATCTTTAAGCTTATACAATTTTTTATACATAGTTGATCACTTACAATTAAGAGAGAAATTATATTGTTCTACATAAGATTATCAAGTTTGCTTAAAATAAGTTTTATCATATATATTTATATTTGATTAAATTTCTTATACATTGATATACCTACCTTCATCAAAATTATTAAGATGTTTAATTTCTCATTTTCTAAAGTTTAAATTTTAAAAAGAATTCTAAGAGATAGAAAAAAGATAAATGCTATAAAAGAGACACAAAAAAATTAAGAACCTTCTTGCTCTCTCTGTCGATTTCTTCTCAACAAAGAAGTTGGACTGAAAGCATTATTCCAAATATTCTGATTATGGAAACTGCCAAACAGACCACCATCATTAGTTGGTGGAACTAGTCTTTCAGCATATCCTTGAGCCATTTGTTGTCGATTATGAAAGCGCTATCAATAAAAGACACAGATTACATATTGCATCAGACAGAATAGAAATTTCTAGCAAGATTATTAAGTATTATGTGCACATTATAAATAAAACAGTTTAATTATTCCTCATTGGTTGTCAGTTGAATTTTTCAAAATAGTTCTTAAATATTTCACATCAACTGGAAAAATTTAATTACAAAATATAAGTAATATTTTGTCATATTTCTAAGAGTATTTCATATTGTTCAAATAAATAATTCAGAAACAATAAATTTCCCACTTCCACTTAAATAAATTTAGTATTTTATCTCAAACTTTTAGTACAAGCATAATTCATTGTAAATTTTAGCTTGGTTATGTAAATTACAAAGAAATATTCTCAAAACCTGAAAAATACATATATTATTATACTAATTTGGTAAATAATAAGCTATTATGAAGGTTTATAAAAAAATTTCATTTTAAAAATTAATAAAAATATTCTTTTGAATAATTTCTAAAAATATGGCTGACAGGTTAATTTATTCAGAATCAGTTTTATTAAAAATACTAAAATATATTTAAAATAAACATGTATTAAAATTTAAAATAAAAATTATGCATCTTCTATGAAAATCATTAAATACAAATTAAAACTCATGTCAATATAATCAATGCAAACATATCTTATTTATATCTAAATTATAATTTTTTCATTAAAAATGCAGTTATATTTACTTGTAATTTAACATTTAACTTTATTTACAAAATCAGATTCTTCACGTAGAAACTGAAAATTCATTATTTCAAAATAAGGTCAAAGTTATTTTTGAATTATTAAAAAAAAAAAAAAAAAAAAAAAAAAAAAAAAAAAAACCCCTCTGTTTTAACATTTCGTATTATATACTAAACCAAAAATATAATTTTGTAATTCAAATTAAGAGGATCAAATAATTAACTGTACTTCCATTTGAGTCATAAAAGAAAAGTTACTTTTTCAAACTGAGCAAGACTTAGGGTAAAATATCTTACTTTCTCTTATTGATTTGCATGTTAAATTATCAGAAGTACACAGAAATAATAAAAACATTTGAATGCAAACTCACTCCAGAATTCCCTCCTCTTGATTCTCTTGCTCTGGAGAGGAGAAGCTGTTGTTCCATCATCTCCAGTTGCTGTTGTCTTTGGATTTCCAGAGTAGCACCCATGGGCACTGCATTTTCGGCTGGAGGAGAAGAGTCCAGTATCCATCCAAAGCATGTCCCACAGAGCTTTGCAATAAACTTGGGAATTTTTACAATGTCTACAACATGTAAGAAGTTCCATCTACAGATAACGCCAGCAAGCTAAAAAAAGACGAGAAATAAGTTTATATTGCTTTTCCATAAATATGTTCCTCATTTTGATAAATTTTGTTAAGATAAAATATAAATGAAAATTGTGAAATTCAAACAATATATTAGATACCCTTAACAAATATTAATCAGATTTTCAAATAATATTCTAATATTCAAGCAGAGTTTACATATGCTGCAATCCTAAATTATTAAGTCACAAAAAAAAGTAATACATCATACATGTTTTATCTTTGATCAATCACTGCCATATAAAATTACTGAAATTAAATTATTTGGACAGGAAAACTCAAAACATCTGAGTAACTATTTTTTTTTTTTTTTTTTTTTTTTTTTTTTTTTGTAATATTAAAAAAAATATATATATTAATAAAGAGGATTTAAAATCCTACAAAGTTAAATAAAAGTATTTGTATTATAGATACAAAGAAGAATTAATTTCCAATCAAGTTTACTATACAATTTCAATTAAGAAAATAATCTATAATATTATTGCCCACTATATAAAACTTATATCCATTGTCTATTATAAAAAACTTCCATTGCCCATTATTAAAACTTATATCACTTGCAAAAAAAAAAAAAAAAAAATTTAAATTTAAAAAAAATAAGACTATAAAGACACAGGTTAAAAAAAAATACTAATATACTAAAGACTTTTTTTTTGTCTGAATTGAATCAGAATCAAATTTTATACATTAATTTTATTCTGAAAAACTTTAAAAGAATTGAACTACTTTCAACACAAAATTGTCGTGAAAATTAATAAAACAAATTATTTTAAATTTGAAAATTTACCTATGGAAATATATTTCAAAATTAAAAAAAAATAATAAATTTTTCTTTTTGAATATACTAAATTAAAACTCACAATTTTCTACTAATTTGCTTCATTTGTCATTTAATAAATTATGCGTTACCAAAAACTAATACATACACATAAAAATATTCTATATTATTTATTAAAAGATAAATGCATTTCATGAATAAGCATGCAACTAAGCAGAATTATACAACAAAAAAATTTTTTAATGAAAATTAGTAACAAAAAGAAATACTTACTAAAGCACATACACCAGATATTAATGATTCTTTACTGCTGCTTATTATCTAGATAAATATAAAAAGATAAATCTCTGAACATTTAAAAATACATTGAATATAACTTTTGAAATAATTTTCTTAATTATTATCTAATTATTAAACATCCAATTTTAATCACAAAAAGTATAAATAATATCAATTATATTAATTTTTTAAGATTTTTCTATATTTAACTAAAACTAATACTGATTTTTGAAGGCCAGACTTTTTAAAGTAATATTCTCAAAAATCAGATATAACACGGTTCAGATACAAAATGAATAAGCATCAAAAAATATTTTAAAATGGTAATTAAAATTGGAAACATGAATAATTAATAAATTGAAAACATTAATAAAATGTCAAATAATATCACAAGTACAGGAAACTTTATAAATGAAAATAATCAGCATTGTATTACCTGAAGACCTACTAAGTAGGTAAGTGTCTTGCCAGTCACAGGGACACCTAAAATATAGGACTGTGCTACTCTCGGAATGTCCATAAAATAATTAGCAAATAAAGGGAATATAAAACCAAACCTGTTGAAAGAAGAAATCATTTTTTTTAAAACTAAATACAACGGTTTTTAATTCAATTAAAATTAAATAAATAAAATAAGTTTTCTAATTTCTTAGTAAATAAGATATTTTAATACCATAACATTCTATACAAAACAAAAATATATAAGAAAAATGTAAACAAAAGAAATAATTTTTCATTTCAAAAAAAAAAAAAATTTTAAATGGCATTTAATAACTACAAACATATAAGATTAATTTTTTCTATGGAAATTGCTAAAGATTTTTGATAATTAAAACACAGACATTAAAAGCTACAAATTATTTAACAGATTATCAGCAAGTAATATTAAAGAATGATTTTGTGCATGTGTGTGGTTCTGACACAGAATCTAGAAAACATTTCCTAATATGTAAACCTCAGTTTCCTGTTCTACCTTCACAAAAAAACTTATCTTCAAAAGCTCCTACTGTTCAAAGACATCTATAACTCTATACACTGGCAGCCATCTTTTATTTCCATATTGCATTATTTAATAGACTTCTTTTTCACATAACTCCCAACTTTCTTATAACTTTAATAATAAATAATTGCAAAAAATTCTTTAAGTAGCAAACCCATTTCTTTAGTTGAATGATGTACAGTTAAATGAATCAAGTAACATGTACAACCACTGAGGATTATATTTTCCTTTTTTCTGTGGATAAATTTTATTACAACTTCGAATTTCCCAGCCATTACAGGTAAGTCGGAACAAAACACAACACAGTTTTGCTAAGGTACTTCAAAATTTTCAAATTTTGCATTTAATATTTAAAAAATTTTATACCTCTGGCCTCTCCTCTAAACTTTGAAAATGAGAGCATGTACATTATTTTCTAACATTTTATAAATTTTTCTAAAGATATAATTAATATTTCTGATTTTCATGACTGCAGTAATTTTATGTCAATGCAATATATGAATCCAGGAATATTTATTTGAAAAAGATCCTGCATAATTTGCTACAGACAATGGACAATTGTGTTCTACTAAGAAGTTAGTAAATGCTTCAGCTATAATTAAACTTAAGTCTTCAGGCTTAATTAGAAAATTACCATACATCTTTATTTGATGATTGAACTTCAACTTTATCCATGTGCCATCAGCAATTGTCTTTGTACCAAGTGCAATGCTAATGTTGCTACTATAAACTAAGCATTAAACATGGTTATTTGAAAGTTTTGATTTCTTAAAGACCAATTATAAAGTGCTATATTGTTTTTGTAAAGTGTAACGTTCATTTGGGCATGATAAGTAAATGTCAGCAATGTGTAGTTTATGCTTTCAGTGGGTATGTCGGAAAATATTTTGATGAAATGGAACACTGCAGTGTACAATTATGATACAGTGTGTATCCATTCCTTGAACCTTTAGTTAAGAAATAGATACACACTGAAAATGCTAGACAATGAATGAAAATGCTACTTGAATGCTAGAAAAGGAATCTTCTAATTATACTTGCTACAACTGTAGTTGATTAAACATGATGCTACAATCCTATGGATGAGTAAAAGAAGAAAAAAAAAACATCATCAAAGCCTAAAGTTGAAGCTCTGATTCTCTGTTTGCATCACTTCAAAAGATATTAAAAACCATTAGATATCCTTTCCCCCCATATTTATCCCTCTAAATAATTCAGTGAAAAGTTTTTCAAGCAATTTTTGAGAAGGAAAAAAAGAATGAGAAATGTAGTAAATAAAAGTACAATATCTATTGCAAAAAATAAAAATACTTACGGTCCTGTTGGAAGAAATGTAATCGGCACATCTAGATGTCTAAGCAAATATACAAATGTTAGCTCAAGAATTGTAGAAACTGTACATGCAGCCAACAAATAAGACTGAAAAAATATATATATATCATATTTAAAGATAAATAATAAAATTATGAAAATAATTTGTTATTTACTATAATAAAGCAAATTGGTTTGTTACAGTTGAAAGACAGATAAATTTCCACATTTTATGATAAACAAATGAGAGAATAACATTTTATGACAAAAAAAAAAAAAAAAATGCATATATATATTTAGCACAATTTAAACGATGCAAATTTTCAGTGCGTTATCACAAAATGTTTTGTTTTTTTTGTTTTTTTTTTTTTTCAAAAATAATTCATTTAAATAAACATTAGAAAGAAATCCATTTAAAAAAATGGTAATTAATTATTAACCAACATAAATTAATTTTAATTGTTGTTAGCTATATTTATTTAATTTATACATAACATTAATAAAAAACTATAAAAATTTATAATTAAAAATTATTCGCACTAGCAAAAAAAATTGATTAAAGAATAAATAAATTATTTTAAAAACTTTAAATCACAATGTAAATAACATTATTATTATTCAATACTTACAGCAAATTTATGTGAACCATATCTTCTTTCAAATATTCTGAAATAATATATTAATAAGCAACCACATACCAGATCTTTTGTTTCTAAGAAAGTTAACTTAGACGTAAATACTCTCCATACCTATAAAAATAAAATTAAAAAATTGTTTTAATTATTAAAATTTTAAATAAAAATTATATGAACAGAAAGATTTTAATTTTATTTTATAAGTCTATTACATTAAAAAATTAGATTTTAAATTGTGATTTTCACATATTTCCTTACATTTATAGATGAAAACATTTTTAATATAAAAGCAACAAATACTAAAAGTGAACAATTATTTTTTTTCTTTTTTTAAATTGCTAAACTATACTAATAAATAATAAAAAGTGCTAGCCTCGAAAAATGTAAAACTATCTTTTTCAAAAAGGGAAGAAGAAAAAAAAAAAAAATTAAGAGTAATCTTTACAATCATAAAATAAAAATTGTAAATAATAAAAAAATTTAAATTTTACTGAATTAGAGATAAAAAGTTGTTTTCAGTTTAAATTCAAAGAATATGCATATGGAGGTATAATATAAAATTCAATTTCTTTTCAAAATATTTCTTCAAGAAAAAACATTTCTTTTATTATTAATTATAAAAAATATAAAGAATAAACTAAAATAGATTTATAAATAGAATCCTGTCAAACTAATATAGGTTTTTAAATCTTTTTGATGGATATTTTATACTAAAATCACTTGTATTTAAAATAAATATTTTATAAATGTTTTACAATTATTTTTCATTGATTAATTAAAATCAACATTTAAACAATGCCAGATGAAACAAATATTTATATAGAAATATGTAAAGTTGGATTTATGATTTAAAATAAATTGATTAATTTTATGTTTAATCAAAACATGGAAAATTATAAATAAAAAGTTTTGTATTTTATAAATTCAAGATTTTTTTTTTTCATCAGATTAATAATTAATTACAATATTGGTCAACATTTCAATTACTTTAGTAAATCTGAAGATTACAAGTTGTCCAAAAAAATATGTTTTTGCTTTCATAAAAAATGCATATTTTCTTTCTGACTTCAACTATCTTAAATTTTTAACATGTAATAAAAAATATGAAAACAGAAAAATGCTTTGTTTTATGCTATGGTATAAAGACAGAACTTAATAGGTATATCGTATCAAAGGATAGAGAAAAAAAATCACCTGTACAATAAATATACAAGATCTTTTATTTTTGCTGGTCGAAAATTATAGCCTGATGGTTATAAGATGTCGCAGATTAAAACATATTTCAAACACCATCATCATAATTTCTTTGATTTTTATATTTGATAATATATTTTTTTTATCTTTACTATTTTGGAAATTATTTTATTTAAATAAAAATCTATTTCTCATTTATCTTATTTTCTTTACAGAATTTTAATTCATTGTTTTTTGAGGGGGTTTTCCCCCATACCTTTTATATGCCATTTTAATGCCACAGTTAGCAGCAATAAAATTGCAATAATTGGATATTTTTAATAGAAAATTGGCAACTTGTTTGGTAAAGAATTTTCATAATAATAATTTTTTTTCTAGAGTTTTTATCAATTTCAGCTCTGCATTCTTCATTAATATATTTTTTTTTTTCAACAAATGCTGAAGGAAATGTGATATTTCTTCACGTTCAATCAATGCTCAATCAAATTTATTGTTTTAAATCTGAAATATATAATATTTTATCTTTTAAAGAAGCTATCAGATATTTCATTTAAAAAAAAAATGCTAAGATTGTTTCCATTTAATTAATTCAAGATTCATAAAAAATAAATGAATACATTTCAAATAAACAATTTTTACAAAAATATTTTGAAATTTTAAAATATTAACAACATACCTCATACTTCTGAAATATACTGGGTATGTTATATACAACATACTGTTTGATGTGAGCAAGAAGAGGCACATTTAAGGCGCAAGATGTTAGAAACATACATCCAAGGATTCCTTTAGATACAGGAGCTTTATCTGAAAATAAAATGGCAACCTCACATTAATTATTTATTGAGAAATTAATGGTACAATAAAAAAAAAATTTTTTAAATAGTTGCTATATAAATCCCAGAACAATAATTACAATAATATTAATATTAGAAACTAAAAGTGATTGAAATTTTTTTAACATGAATTATTTTTATAATCAACATACAAAACCATACAAAGAAATATGAACGAATTATAATCATTAATGTATAATATTTGCTCTTTTCAAAAGGACAAATAGCAAAGAAGTAATGCTAAAGCATAAGTGACTATTATCTATTTTTGAAGAACATCAAAATGAATAAGCAATTTGCTCTGAAATGTCTAATGATGGTAAGTGAAAAGGTGGGTTTCTTTTAACTAGAACAGAAATTAAGCTAATTTTTTTTATCAAAACAAAATAACACTTTTTAATCTAAATATTTATACAAGTATCGTTGTTTTAAAAATTATTTAAATTAATGAGGAATGAAGATGGAAATAAAGTCGAGTTAGCATCTTTTTTTGTCATGACATAAGCACAGTGCAATAAACAGGTTGAGATATAAAACAATAAAAGGTTGCAACTTTGTCACTCTAAACAAGAGTGATAAAGTTACAACCTCTAACTGATTTCTCCTATTTGAATTTTATGACTTGAAAATCAGTTTATTGTAATTAATATTAATGACAAACAATCAACATTTATAATTTAAATGAGAAAGCTATATTTATAGAATCTTCAAGAAGAAATACAATAGGAGAAAAGAAAAGAAACTAGATAGAATGACAGCAATGCCTGATAGAAAACTTGTGACATAATGACTTAGATTTTTGCTGCACTTTACTTAAATAGCATCCTTAGCAATTTGATATGCTGTTGAAGTAATTTGTTATTGCCAAATATTATGAACAGATATGAAAAAAATACTGTGAAATAATTTGCCTTTTTTTAAGGCAGTTTAATGCATTGCTGCTAAACTTCATTTATAAAATTTCAAAAATATTTACTAAATTAGTATGTATCATTTTTATATTTGCTAAAAGAACTGAATATTAAAAGAACAAATTTTTTATATCTTCCCAAGCATACATTTAAAATTTCGTAAGGTTTATTTTCATTTTAAAATGTGAGTGAATGGATGAGTGAATTTTTAATAATATTAAATGAAAGAAACCTAAAATTATATAAATAAAAATAATTTACAACTGCTCATTCATGTAGCACAACAGATGTCACCTGTCAATCATAATGATTGTGATATTAGCAAATAGTAAGTGATCTGACTTTAACGCTAATAAAAGTAAGAAGGCAATTGTGCACCCCTTTATAGTAAGCAAAATTGATGAGCACTAGCAGGGAAGGAGCGAGGGTTCTTATTACAAAATTCAAGGCAAACTAAATGGTTGAAAAGGTCACTAAAATTAAAGGGACATTGATTACTTATTAATTGGTTTTCTTATAGAAGGAATAATTGTTAAAGGAATCCTATCATTTTTTACAAGATGTGTAATAAAAATGTTTATATGAGTAATTAAATATATTAATTACTCATATAAACATTTCTTGCAACATAAAGACTTGGACAAATCTAATATAAATTAGGTAGCAGACCAGAACTACACGTCTTCATCTGTTGGAGCTGGCAGAGTACCATCAGAATACATTTTCACTTTTTGCAGAAAATGCAATGTGAAAAAGAAAAATTTAAAAAGTTCTGTTTTGCTTTAGGTGAAAGACATCCACCACTTATTATATTTTCTGGCAAGAAATTAACATGTCATTAAATAGCTCCAAATGTTGATACTAACTGAATATTAACTGTCAGTGAAAATCCATTGATGACAACAAAAATTGACAGCTGGTTTGATCCTTTCTGCTAACAAAGGTCAAAATGATTATTATCCGTTAACTACAAAGTTTTCACAAAACATGCACATTTAAATATATTACAGTAGTTGATAAACCAATAAATATTCTTTACAAATGTTACAAAAATTATTTGGATAACAATAAAATTATTGTTTTACATTTTGAAAGTGATATTTTTATACTTTACTAATATAATTTAGTCTACTTGTATTTTAAGAATATAATTACTTAATATTTGCACACTTGTATTAAAAGGTAATTGACTTATAATTAACTTGATGCTGGGGCAGTTCCTCGTGAATTTAAAATTAAAATAATTCAAAATTATTTGAAATGAATATTTTATTACATTAACATTAAGAGGTGTTAATTAAAGGATAAATTTAGAAATAATACCTTTAAGATTAATGTAGTAATTGCTATTTTTTATCAAATTGTTATTTATTTTCAACAGTGATTCTATTACCATTGAAAGAAAATTTATGTATTATTCTTTATTTCAATTCATGAATTATAAATTTCATGAAACATTGAACAGATAAAAATTTGTTAGTATTATAGGAAGAAAGTCAAACATATTTTCATATTTTTAAATTACACAGTTCTTCCTATTGATGATATTGGTTAATAGAAAATTATATTGTTCAATATAAATATTTAAAAACAAAATGTGTTATGTAACCAACATCTCTAACATGCCATGTTAAAACATGTAACCAACAAAAAAAAAAAAAAAAAAAAAGCAGAAAAAATTAAAGAGTGTTAGAATTTTATTAAAATTATTATAAGCATACATAAATCTTTATTTACTTCCAATGACGCTAAAATTTCAAAACTGATTGCCTATAAGTATTAAACTTAAGATGGAACTAAATTGCAAATTTGAAAGAAACACACTCAAGGAAAGAAAAAGAGCTTCATTATTAATTAATATAAAATATGAATGTTTTCAAATGTACTGCTTAACAAGTGAAATTTAATTAATTTATGAGTATCATTGTGTTAAAAAAATATCCATAAAGTGGGAAAAGCTTGATGTAGGAGTCTCATAATTTCAATTTAATTAAATTGCTTAATTACATATGCAGCAAATGTATATATCCTTGTACTTGCCAGTTTTACTAAAAACATGCAAGGAAATATTCCTCTGTGCTACATAAATTCACAAAAACATTCAAATTAGGTTCATAACTTTAAAAAAAATTTTAATTTTTAATTAACAATAATTCAAATAAAATATTTTCTTTGCAGGTCAATATATATAATTATAATCTCAATTTCCAAAAAGATAACTATATCCAATTCATTTTAGTTTCACCTCTTTTATTAATTTTAAATATTAAACCCATATTTTATCACAAAAAAAAAAGGGAATTCTACTTTTTCAATTCTTCTGACAGGCAAAATAGGACAATAGAAAACATATAAATTCAATATATTTTTACAGCAGCCAGTTCTATTTTACAAAATCTATGATTGAAATTTATTTTTCAAAACTCTGAAAATAAAAAATAAAAAAAAAGATACACAATTTTTGACTTTAAAAATGAATATTTTAAAATGTCAACAAATAGTGCAGAACCAAGAATCTCCAGAGAAAGATACCAAATACCACTAAAAAACATGACCCATTTTATTCCAGAAAAGGTATAAAAAATAAACAACATTGAAATTAATGTGAAATTTTTGGAAAAAAAAGGAGTTCAGAGATACTTTTACAATTCTTCTGATAGCCAAAAGGAGATGATAGAAACCACATACATTCTATATATTTTTTATAGGTCAATATATTTTAAATATATTCATCATAGCTAATAATGATGCAACAAATATTGCTGATGTGTATCAAAAAAATTGAATAGCAATATAACATTTTTTTCTTCACTCTTTAAGTGAAAGTTTTTATACTCTATATAACCTGTGCTACCAAATAAATTTGCATTTTAGCCCATGTTACGGTATTTGTACATTTTAAAATGAAAACACTTTATTTTAAGTAATTTAGTTTGTGTGGTTTCAATAATTTTCCAGGTTACTTCTGGAGCAATTATTGGTTAATTATATTTTTTTTACTTGCATAAAAATGTAACTGAATTAATTGCCACAGGAAGTAACCTGCAATTATTCTGGCAGCAGAGTAATTTGTCTCTTAAAAATTAAACTTTTATACTGAATACATTTATACTGAAGTGAATAATGTATTACTGATATGATGTATAAATTGGATATTTACAACTTTTAATTAGAAATTATCCTTACTATTATACTCTAAATTTGAGCAGTTGAATAAAAATTATCATACATATCAATCTTTTTTTCTAAAAGAAAACAGGAGCAAATTTAAAATATTAAAATTTAAGAATAATTTCATTTTATAATAAATTTACAATTTGATAACAATACTTTTGAATATTCTGCTATAAAAAAGCAGAATACATACAAAACGTTTCATATTAATTGACAAAAATAATGAAAAATAAACTTAGAATTTATAAATAGTAAAAGAAAAGAAAAATATAATTGCTGACAAATGTATTAAAAGGAACCAACTAAAGCCTTATATGGAATTAGAAGCCCCGAGGAACATTTTTAAAAAAAATAAACATTTTGACAAATAAAAATTTTTTATGCATCTAAATTAGAAAAATTAACGATCTTGCATAAGGTCAATTTTCCAACAAAAAATTTGCTAGATCTTTGTTGATTTGTGAATGATTCTGTTGTAAATTTCTTTTGTTTAATCATAAATGATGATGCAGATTATAGTATTTGTAAACATTAACACAATATTCTTGTCAATAATTATTCATATTCAAAAAAATTCTGTTTAATTACAGCAAATAAAATAGTTTCTGTAAATCGCATGCATTTTTTATTATATAATTTAAAAGAGTACCAAGGTTTCAGCATCATGAAATTTATAGTAATTATTAAAATGCATCCATATAATTTTCAATACTTTTGTTTTCTTTTTTATATAATATAAATAAATATTTTAAAGAAATAAAAATGTCAAAAAATAAGAATAATGCAAGAACTCAAGATTTCAAAGAAATTAAAACAAAGTATAATGATTGTCGAAAAGAAATTGAAAATAATGAATGATATACTTACAAAAACCCGTGGAACTATTTTGAGACAATATTGCAGCCATCTTAATGGATGAACAGAAATAAATACTTCCCTTTAGGAAAAAATTATATTAATAATTAATTATAACAGAAACAAGCAGAAATTTTAATGCTAGAATGTTGTTTAAACCAAGATTTCCAAAATTATTCTTAATTTTCATCATAATATGAGAAGCAAACCAAATTAGAATAACAGATACAAATACTCTGAATTATGGTAAGATTACATCAAAATAATCCTTTACAAGGAGAAATTATATGCTCCAAATTTGCTGAACATTACCTAAAGGTGGCGCAACAAATTGACTATAGGGTACAATGTGCCAAATGAAATTTTAAAACTATTAAAAGTTTTAAAAATTATTATAATTTAATGAAAAATAAATTTATACTTGAAAAAGTTTTATTTATTTATGTACTTAATCTTCCTTTAAATAACTATCTTTTAAGATATTAACTGTAACTGTCATATAATAACCCTAATATTTGTTGTTTTTTCATGTAATAAAAAAAGAAAATATTATCGCATGGTGTCAGT
The DNA here is from genome assembly GCA_021605075.1 of Caerostris darwini. Taxonomy (NCBI): domain Eukaryota; kingdom Metazoa; phylum Arthropoda; class Arachnida; order Araneae; family Araneidae; genus Caerostris; species Caerostris darwini. The sequence continues at coordinate 1,288,770 of BPLQ01012350.1, read as the reverse complement.
TTCTTTTTCTTTTTTATATATAATACCGGCGATTATTAAGATGTCAAATTATGCTTTGCGTAAAATTAATTATCATAAGAATTAATCGTAACCAGCGTTATTAATCATAAAAATGGATAATGATCAAGAATTTATTTTGCCTTTTAGTGAAAAGAATCTCTTACCTAAAAATAAGTTGGATCGAGGTTTATTTGTTTTTATATCAGTTGTTATTCCATCTTTAACATTATGGGAGTTGTGGGTTTTACTTGACAAATATCCTGAATTGAATGTGTTATTTTATACTCACTTAATTTCTTTATGTTTTTTTATTATAAATGTAATCGGTAATTTGTTTTATTTGCAAAGAGTAGATTCATCTGGAAAGCGGAAAAAAAATGTTCTATTTACATCGGATCAAAATTGGAAATACTGTCATTTCTGTCAAATAAACTCTCCTCCTAGATCCTATCATTGCCCCATTTGCGATGAATGTATTCTTAAGCGAGACCAACACTGCATGTTTGCTGGATGTTGTGTTGGCTTCTATAATCACCGTTACTACTTAATGGCAGTTGTTTATGTAATGATAAGTAGGTTTTTATTTATTCTATAATATATTTAGCTCTCATCTCATTTATAATAATACATTATTTATTTAAATGGAGGTTTTAAGAAAGAAGTAAAATATTCTATTATGAGTTATTTATGATGAAAAACTACCTATAAATAAACCTATACCTATAAGTAAAATTATTTTTTAATTGTAATATAATTTTTTTTTTCTCCATTGTATTGTGAGATAGTATAAAATAAATCAAATTATGATAATAAATATGTTTTAAACGCTTCATTATTGGAGAGAAAAAAAGAAATTTGCATCATATTGTTAATATAAATGTCAAATAAAATCATCGACTTTTAATAAATTTTAGGGCAAAAGGAATAAAATTGAAAACTTTGATTGATATTATTAAATAAGAAAGATTTCATTAGCATTATATTGGTTTATATCTAGATTACTTCTATATGCTTTCTTTTTCTTTCAACAATGAAACTGTCGATGGTAGGATAAATTATTATTATTATCTTTATTTTAAATGTATACTTCTATTTTTTTTTTATTTGTTTCTAGTACAATTTTTAAAATCTTGTTACAAGTTGTTTGTATTTATTTCAGGCTCTTTATATGTTTCAATTCTGCAATGGCCCCATGTTATTGAATCAGTTGGCGGTTATCATTGGCTGACTCTGATATGTATGTTAGCACCACACATTACTGTATTATTTGGATATCTGAGTATATATGGTTTTATATGTGCTATATCACAGATTTTTTTAGCTTCTATGTTTGTTCTCACAGCTTATTTACTCTTTATACAAATAAAGTGTATTTCTCATGGCCAAACAATTCATGAGAAAAGAGCTGATATAACACTTTATGATTTGGGCTGGAAAAAGAATTTTATTCAAGTATTAGGGAAAAAATGGCATTTAGCTATTTTATTCCCTTTTGTGTCATCGCCAGTAGATGGGGATGGCATAAATTTTTTAACATTTTATGACTTATACGAGATTAAAAATGTTTAACTTTTTATATATGTGTGCATCATATTTATAAGATTTTCTTCTAAAAGAATTTTGTGTACTTTATTGGTTGTGATGCAATTTGTAAAATTTTCATGCTTTTTTATGATCATGTGTATAATTTATACGATCGTACACTTAAAATATATTGTCATTTGTGTGATGAGATCATTTTTTAGACAATATAACGAATAATTTTTTTATCTTGCCATGAAATTTAACATTTTTGGATTGCTTTAAAATACTTTTTTGTATAATTAGTGAAATTATGATTATGTACAGTTTATTCTATTACTTTTTTTTTTAATATTTCTGCTGTAAAAAACACACACATTTTTGTCTATTTTCTATGCATAATTTTCTAATGGAGAAAAATTTTCATTTTTTAATTAACTTCTATTCAACTATATATGAGAAAAATTGGTTTTGATATTATTTATGAATTTTTCAGTTTGCTAATAATTGTAATAAATCAAATTGGTTATATTTATTATATGTAATGTAAAAGAAAGGTTTATTTCAAAAAAAAAAAATTATTTCATTTGTGTTTTCTCATATAAATTTTTTATTAATTACAAATTATCATTATCAAAAACAAAGTTAACTAAAGATAAATTGGAATGCATTAATTTTAATGTAAATGTCAATTTCTACATTAAAATTCAAAAATTTTATCTGAAGCATTCTTGATATATTTTTTGTTTTGAAAATTTACTTATTAATAAGTTATTTAATATATGATTAAGAAACAGTATTTTAAATAGTTTGATATAAAAGATAGGTAATCTTCATCACTTTTTCACTGCCATATGAGGATATAGTCATGCTGTGTTCAGAGCTATTTATAAGTAAAGTAAACTGTATAATGTGATATGTTTTTGTTGTTATTTACATGCCAACCACAAGAAATGTATTTGCAATAAGTCAATTGTGTTTGCCAAAAATTGGTTAAATTGATCAAGAAAAGTATGCTTTCTGCAAGTATACAACTTCCTTCTACCTCTTGTAATGTTGCTTTATTAATTTTTTTTTTTAGATTTTTAATATTATTATTTATCTTTAAAAGTCTTAAATTTGCTTTTTGTCTATAATCTAACCAAAAGGGAAATAGTTTTTAAAGCCGAGCTAATTACATTGAAATTGGTAAATTTAAAACATGTATAATTTTATTTTCCAAACAAGATTTCTTATATTTAAAATGTTAGTTTATTTATATTATTATTGATGGATTTAAAAAAGAAAAAAGAGCTTATGTTGTTTTCTTTGATAGACAGTTGCGTATCATGTAAATACTTTCTTTTTATACAGTGTATGAGAATTTTTTTCATTTTGTTATAATCTTATAAATATATTCATTGTATAAATATTATAAGAGAAATACTTATACAATGCTATTTACAAATTTGAATTAAATTTCTTTTAATCCAATGCTTTAAAATGTTTAATTATTACTTGAGAGTTTTATTTTCTGTTTTACTACTTAAATTGACATTTAATTATTGTTAGTTACCTCTAATATTTTATATGATAAATCAGTATTAAATCCATACATTATATATTAACATACAAATTTTCTGTATAACTATGTATTATGTTTGTATTTTTTGAGATTTCTGTTAAAATAAATATTGTTGTGAAAGTAATAATTGTGCATCTGTTATTTTCCAAATTTGATTAAAGTACTAACAAAAATTTATTTGTATTAATTTAACATACTTTATATATAAATATTTTATATACTTCAAATTTAAAATAGTTTCATTCTGATTTATAATGGTAGTTTGCAAAATTTGGAATTTTTTTTTTTATTTTAGAACATTTGTTTAATTATTATATCAAATGTTACTAAAAGAACTGCAATTTGAGCATTAATGCTCATAAAAAAAACAATTATGCTTTCTTTGAGGATTTCAAAATGTAATCATGTTACATTTCGATATTATATTGTGAAAAAAAACATGAAGTCTAGATGTCAATCTGAGAGACTTGGTCAGAATCCACAGAATTGGAAAGTCTTATGCACATTATAATTAGGAATCTTCTTGACTTACATTATTTTGCTAGTTTATAATACAGTATCGAGTTAACAAATATGTTATTGGATTTGTAATAAGAGATTACTGTATAAATAATTTTATACTAATATAACTAATTACTATATAACTAACCACATTTTAATTTAATATGTGTTAAGATATTGATTTTAAATGGTAAAGCAAATGAAATGTTGTATGAACTTTGTTTGATTTCATCATATAGTATCATTCGACAGCAGAAGATTTATATATATTTAATTTGTTCTTTTCAAAAATTGAACTTTTTGGACAAGGGTCTAATCACCACTTTTGTGGCAGGTATGATACACCTTTTATCATGAGGAGACTTTTGCATTCAAAAATTAGGAAAGAAAGTTCATCTGGGTATTTGCACCCTTCTGCTGGAGTCCAACTTTCTTACTTATGGATTTATTATCCATCCCAATTATAAAACAGATATTGTTCGGATCAGTATTATTTTTTGAACAAAGCTTCTATTCTTTGGAAATCCAGTGCACCATCCACCAGCCTTTTTTTGGAAAAGAGCTACATTCTATTTGCTGTTTTTTTCCTTTATTTGTTTTTTATCTTGATGTTGATTGTGTGTTACAATTCATGAGTAAAATAAAGTGACTATGACAAATATTATATCAGATATTCAGATCACTGATATATCTATACAAGTTCTTAAATTTACTTTATTTGTTAAAGAATGCCATATCTTTAGATAACTATTTATCTTCAGCAAATGTTCTGATAAAAATTGTGCAAGATTGCATTTATAAAAAAAGGTGTTCTCTGAAAGTATAAATTTTTTTCATTTGTGATTTGCCATCTTATCTTGAAAAAAAGCACATCTTTGTGATAACACAACTTCTTGGTAAATTAACTGTTGTGTAATACTTTATCTTTTAGTTTGCAATATTCAATTACTTTTATTCTTTATTTAATTCATATGAAAGCTATTTTAGTGATAATATTTTTTTTTTATTATTATTATCTTAAATAGGATTTTTTTTTTTTTTACAATAAAATATTTTTGTATAATCAACAACTAAAAGATTGAATTTTTGAACAAAGTGATACAAGAATAGAAGTTAACCAATCAAAGTTTTTGTAATGAAACAAAGTAATGTGGAATTTTGTCCTTAATTTAAAATTACTTTTCTTTTATCATATACATTAATAAATATAATAGTTTGAAATTTATACAATTTGAATGTGAAATAAATTAAAAATCACGATCAGTTATTATTGTAACTCTGATAAAATACCACTAGTTTTTTTTTTATCCTTTTCTAATTTAATGTTATTTATTTTGTAGCTTTTTTAAATTTAATTACTTTAAGGGGAATGTTTTATAGAAATACACTAAATGTGCCCTGTAAAAAGCGAAATGCTAAAAACTATCGCTTAATAACAAACTGGGGGATATAGGCGGCAGTGTTGGTTCTTGAGTGTTTATCGAAGCTACTACAACGCCACACCGCATCACTGCACAGAGGTGAGTTGCCCCTTGACAGTTTGGGAAGTATGTGGGTAAATTGTGATTGGGCTCTGTGGCGCTTTACGATCATATGAGAACGGGACCTACGGCTTACAGTGAATTCGGAAAGCTACAAACATCCATGGCACCGCCAGGATTCGAACCTGAAACCTGTGGTACTGAGCGCCAGAAGGTTAGCCACTCGGTCATCAGGTCTCTCGAAGCTACTAGAAAAGGTGAAGAATGTGAGACAGTTGATATGTAATTTAACACAAAGAAAACTTGGAAGAACACATTATTTACTATCTGTTTTCGTGTGCCCTCGTCAACGTATTAACAAATGAACTGCGGAAGATTTCCTTTGGTATTATTTATTGTTAAATTTTTTCTGTAATTTTGTTTTTAAATTAAGTTGTGCTTTATTATGTTAAAAACTCCATAGAGTACTCACCCAATTTGTTGCATTTTTATATCGGGCACTTGATGTTCCATGTAAGAACGGTGACATCACAACACAACCACTATTCCACTCAGAACCTGAAGTCATGTTTGTATTATAAGAAAGATAACCATAGGCATATCACAAATATGTCTTGTAAATCTAAATATATCTGTTTCAAACTCGCCAGAAAAAGGTTTTGGTAATAATATAATTGCAAATTTAGTATTTGAGAGATACAAAACAGTCTTTGATGGAAAAAAAAAAGTTGAAAATGTTATTTATTAATAATAAAAACTAGCTTACAAAAAATGATGATTGGTTTTCATATAATAGAGAGAAATGAAAATGATGTGAACTAGATATGAAACGGTAAAATATACAAGGATCTGTCCTCTTTTTATCAATTGGAGAGTGGCCATTTATTTCTTCGTCTTGGATAATCCGTGATATTTTAAATGTCTGCGTTCACAGAATTCACCAGTTTCGACGAATACTTCATAGAGTTAAAATCTGGTCGACTCGGATGGAGCGTGGTGCACGCCTCAAAAATGTTCTGGACGAGTACCTCAACGAAAACAAATATGATCTTCATCGACATCCTGTAAAACAGCGACGATGTCACCATGCTTTGTATCGCAGCCCGCGACATCGGCGAAACACTATCCAAGAGGAAGTCAACAGTGGATAGGATAGGCTGCAAAGATCCCCTTGTGACACTTTTATTCCCCAGATAACCTTCCTTCAAGTTCCAAGCACTTAAAACTCTGCAGGTGCTTATGCTGGCGCACTACAAGCTGTGCCCAGATACTAAAAGCATCTTCCATAAGATGACCTACAAGTGGAATACACAGACACACTTCCATCAAGTTCCATGCACTTAAAACTCTGCAGTACTTATGCTGGGGCACCATGAGCTGTGCCTAGATATTGAAAGCGTCTCCCATAGGATGACCTACAAGCGGGATACTAACATTGTTTTTAGATTCTGAGAAGATAAATAGATTGAATACATAACAGAGAATTTGAATAATTAGCTACTTTTATTACTCTAGATTACAAGAACTAAATCATGCATAGGGGAGAAAAGTCGTTAAACGTATACATCACGAAGGAAAATATTAGTTATTCATCAATAATATTATTTCATGATTTCATTAACATTTCTTTTTTAGAAATGATATTCAGCAAATCAATAAATTGATTTATACAAATGATGCCTACTTCCTCCAAGACACATCTTGAAAGTCGTCTTGTTATTTCCAGGTATCAAAGCAATTTGAAATGAACATTATGAAGTTTTGCCCCTTCCATCCTCTTCTGTAAATCTATAACTTTTTTATAGTACAGATATTCATTCTCATCTCCATGGTGTAGACATAAGAACTTTCAGATGTTTGTTTTGAACTGAGCTCCTTCATTAACTTTTACTACGATTTTTAACCAAGATTTTGTATTTGAACTTATTAATAAAACAACCATTCACACCTAAATAAGTTGGTAAGTGGGTAGTAGTGATTGGAATAGTAAGATCGCTATGAAAATTGGTAATATTATGTATTCGAGTATGGAAAATATGTTCGCGCTATTGTTACTTGCCACCAGACGGTGCTGCAACATTTCATCTTATATACCGTTCAAATGATATCGATGAAAATCAGTATGCATATATAGGAACATGGAGAATATATTCGCGATATGTAATTTTTTTGGCTGGACAACGTATACCTGGTTCTGCTAATATACATATACATTATATGTATATTAATCCGTATAAAATCCATATAAAGAAGTATCGGAGCTATCCTGCATTATATAGTACAGGAATGCTTTTTGTTTTTAAAATATTATATTAATTTTAGTTCAACCAAAAAAATATTATTGAATATAAAGATACAATAAGTCTTAAAATATATAATTTGAACATAATCAAAGGGAATTACTTATTAGTTTATAATTATTAAAAAATAAATAAAACGCTAATATAAATCCATACACAATGTAGTCATAGAAAATTTGTAGTACATTCACATAAACTAATCCATCCTCATAAGTAAAAATAAAATAATAATATGTTCATACGGAAATTTGTTTGTAAAGTATGGTTCAATTTTAATAAGTTAATCCACTTCTTTTTCGAAAAAATCTAATTTATTGCGCAAAATTAATTTTAAAAGAAATACAGAGTTAAATGCTATGAAATAATTAAATTAGAGTTAAATTTTATATGTTATTGAGAAATTACGTTTGGAAACCATGAACAGTTTCTCAAACAGATTTCTATATATTCTGTCCTTCCATACGAACTTAATCACCTCTTGGATGCAAAGCTGTTCAGCTTGGGATACAGAATCTCAGTTCACTAGATATCATTTTCCTTTGGTAGTTGTGTAGCTGTAGAATATGAAGTCCATTTTTCGCAAACTTATTCCAATTTGCTAGAGGTGGTGTCATTATTTTTAAATAGTCTTCCTTTAGAAGACGATATAATTTTCTTTATTTAGCCAAGAATACGAAGTCCATTCCTTCGGAAAAGAATCCTAATCGGCTAGAAACGGACTCATTGTTTTTAAATAGTCTTCCTTTAGAAGACGATATAATTTTCTTTATCTAGCCGTGGATACTAAGTCCCTTTCTTCGAAAAAGATACCCTATCAGATAAAGGCAGTAAATGATCTTCCTGTAGAAGACAGTGTATATTTCTTTTTCTAGCTATGAATACGAAGACCATTTCTTCGAAAAGAATCCTAATCTGCTAGAGCAGGGGTCGGCAACCTTTTCAGTCGGAAGAGTCAAAAATGGCAATTTACAAAATTTCAGTTTTTAAAGAGCCACAAAAATTTTTCTTGCCAACAATAAATAACAGGTGGGCTGAAAGGTTCGTAGGCTGACACATAGATGGCGATACTAGTATTAAATCAATACGATTTTTAATTAGTTTGGTAAAGTTTGGATAAATTTGGCTCATAATTTGTTGCTTTAAGTTTCAAACACGACTCTAAATTTTCATTTGTTAGTTGGCTTCTTACTTTACTTTTAATTATATTCATGCTAGAGAACGCTTGCTTGCACGAATATGTCGATCCAAAGATAGTCAGCACTCCAAATGCCAACTACTTCACCTCACTGTAGCAATCTCGACGACTATTCCATGCGTCGAATATAAATGCCGCAACTTCTCGGCCTTTCTTTTAAAGTTGTCCACTTTTGTTGCGTTACGTACATACATTTCTGGACCTCCAACTCTTCCAACTTGCTTTTCAACTCTGTAAATTTTCCACTCCACAAAGCTTTACTTTTTAAATCGATCAATTGCATTTCTAGAGATCCAGTATCAATTCCAAATGGCTCAATGTGGATTTCGTTACTATTTGTGTTGAGAGGATTTAGTATGAATGCTAGAGTGGTTTTGTTGGTTTTGAATTGCTCAAATCTGTCAGCAAATTCATCTTTAATTTTTCTTATAACCGTGCTGAAGTACCTCGTGTCAACAGTTGCACTGGTTTTATCACGATATTGCTTTAGAAATTGAAAAAGAAGTAGTTTACCGCTCTGAATATCTTCTTCAAAAAGAATTAATTTTTCTTCAAAACAAACCAATTCTGCTACCAAAACATAGGCTGGGTTTCCCTCTCCTTGCAGTTTTAGATTCAACTCATTTAATTTCTCTGTGGTATCCCCCATAAAGTAAAATTTTTGCAACCATTTGTCGTTCTCTAATTCAGGGTGATTAATGCGTTTTTCATTTAGGAATGTATTTATTTCATTCAAGCACAAAGCAAAACGTTTCAATATCTTACCTTTGGAAAGCCATCGCACTTTATTGTGAAGAAGGAGGTCGGTATACTAAGTCTCCATTTCGCTTAAGAATTCTTTAAACTGACGATGGTAGAGTGCTTTTGACAAGATGCTTTTAACAATCTTGATTACAAAATTGATGACATCAACTATTTCGGCCGGAAATGTTTGGGCACAAAGCGCTTCTTGGAGAGAAGAACGTTATGCAGTGAACGGAAGAAGGTTATGTAATGAAACGTAAGAATTTCGTGGTTTATTTTGCTCTGAAAAATTGTTGTTGCCCCTTTATTTTTTCCTGTCATACTTCAGGCTCCATCAGTTGCTATTGAAACGATTTTATTGAAATCGATCTTATTGTCTTCAAGGCATTTTTGCACGGCATTCGCTATATCGTCTCCTCTAGTTTGTCCCGAGAGCGGTAGCGATCCTAGAAGTTTTGGGACCTTTTGGATCCTTCCTTTTGGACCTTGGGAAGACATATACCTGACAAAAATTGCAACTTGTGCCGTGTCTTTTATGTCGCAAGACTCATATATAGCAAGTGATAAGGCAGAAGAAAGTTGAATAGCTCCCACCTGAAAATATGTTACATTTGAAGACATTTTAGCTATTCTATCTTGTACTGTTTTAGCGGATAGTGGCAAATCTTTGATTTTTTTCAAGATTCCAGGTTTGTTTTTGAAAGCACGAAACAGTTCTTCAGATGCACGTATGAAGCAATCTTTGACATACTCACCATCTGTGAATGGTTTACTTTACCTACCTTTACTTTGTTTTTTTATTATTATTATATATATATATATATATATATATACATACATACATAACTTTGAGAAGGTAATTCGCTTCTAACTCTTTTACTTGAAACAACAAATTATACGTCACGCCAAAGCACTGATGAAGACGCCAAACTCTCTTGCGTCGAAAACGAATTAAAATCTACATAGAAACATCCGACGACGGCGTCATTCGGGAGCTTCCGATGGACTGACGACAGTGACGACGCGTGTCACGGGGGAGGGGTGCGGTGAAAAGCTAGTACAAGTGGCGGAGAGATAGAATTGGTGCCTAATCCTCGTTAATCGATTCAGAACGATTCTTAAATGATTTTTTTTTTTTTTTGATAAAATAAATAATATTTGAGTCGGGAACTAAAGAGCCGCAGCTTCACATCCAAAGAGCCGCATGTGGCTCGCGAGCCGCAGGTTGCCGACCCCTGTGCTAGAGGAAGTGTCATTGTTTTTAAATGGTCTTTTTGAAGACAACGTAAATTTTTTTGTCTGTTAGTGAGTACGAAGTCCATTTCTTCGAAAAAGTATCCCGATCGGATAGAGGCGGTGTCCTTTGTTAAATGTTCTTCCTGTGGAAAACGACGTAATTTTATTGTTGGTGGAGAAGTGCGAAGTCCATTTCTTCGGAAAAGTATCCCAATCGGATAGAAGCGGTGTCCTTTGTTAAATACTCTTCCTGTAGAAGACGAAGTAATTTTCTTTGTTTGGCCGTGGATATGAAGTCCGTTTCTTCGAAAAAGAATCCTAATCGGCTAGAGGAGGTGTCATTATCTTTAAATGGTCTTCTTTTCGAAGGCGTTGTAATTTTCTTTGTGTGTCGGTGATACGAAGTTCATTTATTCGAAAAAGTATCCCAATCGGATAGAGGCGGTGCCCTTTTTTAAGTGCTCTACCTGTAGAAGACGACATAATTTTCTTTGTCTAGCCGTGGGTACGAAATCCATTTCTTCGAAAAGATTCCAACCAGCTTGGGAGGTGTATTTTGAAATGGCTGTTTTCTAAAGATACGAAATTATTTCTTTCGGAAAGTTTTCAAAAGTGGGATATATAATGTACATTATTTCGTTGTATATTATGTCTGTTTCAAAAAAGTTTTACTTTATCTTTCAAATCATTATTTTGAAGGTTCAGTTTATGTTTTTAGTGATGAACAATGTTTTTGGTGTTCCACTTCTGGCATGATGAATTTACATTACTGATGATTTGAAAGTTTATTATCAAAATGTATCATACTTTTAGATTAAAAAGCGATCTCGACGATTTTGTGGTATAACTAATTTAGACTTTAATGTGCAAGATGACACAGAACGAACTTCTAAATATTCGATATCTCTATTTATTTGTTTCGGTAATTTTCTCTTTGATTCGGTGATCCTTTCTCTTTTCAATCTTTTAATTTCATTAGAAACAGTTGGCCGTATAGTTTTGTCATCAATTAAAACTTTGTTACCAACAGTGTCCGAAATTGGTTTTGCATCAACAATATCCTTCAGATCGTTTTCATTTGAAATCGAAGTTGGCTTCATATCATCAATTTCATTCAATAAGATTTCTTTTTCATTAACTTTTGAAATGGGTTCAAGATCAACGATATCATCCCGTAAGACTTTGCTATCAAAAGTTTTCAAAATTGGCTTGTCATCAACAGTACCCTTCAAGAAGATTTTATTTTCATCAGTTTTTAAAATCGGTTCTAGATCAGTATTATCATCCAATAAATCTTCTTGTTTACTAGAAGTGGTTTCGACATCTACAATATGATTCAAAGAATCTTTTTCATCAACAATGTTGAAAGTTGGTTTTGCATCAGCAATTTCATCCAATAAGATCCTCTTGCAATTATTAGTGGAAGTAGAACTTACGTCATCAATAATATCAACAAGTTTGAGTTGATTTTCATCATTGTGCAAACTGAGTTGCTCATTCAACTTGTATTCAACAGCTTGGCATGTTTCTATGCTTTTAGAACTCTTCCATTTTCTGATCGATTCCGACACATATACAGATCCGACGTCAAAAAACAACGACAAAATGTCGTCGTGGAAAAAGAAATCCATCTAGGCTTCAGTGATATTAATTCAGATGGTTGACTTTATCAGTTTTTAAATCACAGTTTATGAATAAACACAATACATATACTTTAAATTCGCAAAAACAACAGCGTATGCGCTTTCAAATCATGAAATGAATCGCAACACAGTAGTATCTGTTAGTAAGATTTATTGTTTCATTTAAAATCACATTTAATTGTTAAAAGCATTGTTTCGCAAAAGTTAGTTTATTCATTTATTAAAAAAAAAATTTTATGATAGATTGTAATAAAAACCATGGTGTTCTGGGTGGTTTAAACAAAGTACCTTGGGCTTCCGTCATTAATTTCAACAATATTTATTTGACATGTAAGCAAAAATAGAGGCAGAACGAATAATATTCATACAATAGAACCAAAAGAAATTGCGTACAGAAGAGTGCATTCATTTGAGAGAATGCAATTATAAATTACAGCAACATTAACGACATTGGAAGATTGGTGAATTTATTATCAACTTACACAAGAAGTCTACGACATATACTCAAGTACACAAGGATGCTATGACTTATGTAATAAAACATGGTCGGATTTATTTATTTTTAAATTCACTTGTAATTTGTCATGGAACGATCATCATTCGGCCGGACATAAAAGAAGGGATTTATAGTATGAGCAATCTTCCATGGGCCACTGTAACATAATAGTTCTAATTTTTAGACAGAAAAAAAATTAGATTCATGGATGCCATTGAATAGTGTCATATTTTTGGAACCTTTAGATGTTGAATGCACTCAATTAATCAAATTTGATTGTACGGATGGAGTAATCCTCGTTTCTATCTTTCAACTGTGACAGAAACTCCATCCATGCAATCAAATTTGGTTAAATGATAAAATCCATCCGAATCAAATTGATCAAGTGATTCGGTCTGAATTTCCGAATCCAGAATTATACACTTATGATAGTGGAAAAGTGGATCCATGAAAAGATCATGCATGAATTTTCTATGCATGAGTGAAATTGTAATGTATGTATGAGTAAATATTTAAAAGGGCACAAATAAAATGTATCCTAAATACAGAAGACGTTCTCCAGAAAATGGTGTTTTCACTATAAAAATGCAAATGTGGAGTAACCAAGGGATAGAAGTAGATAATCAATGGGTGGTGTCATTCAATCGTTTTCTCTCAAAATTGTTTCAATGCGGAGTGCAGCAACTAAGTGATAACAAATATATATGCAAAAATTGTACAGAAAGGTAGTGATACGACTGTATTCACAATAATCAGAGAAAACAAGATTCGAAAGATGAAGTATTTCAGTATCAAATAGGCAGATAATAAATAGTAACGCAGCGCCTAGGTGAATATTGGATTTCCCAATAAATGATCGACAACCAGCAGTTGTTCATTTGGTAGTGCTTTTAGAAAATCGCAAAGAGAATTTTTTACTAGAAAAATTGCAGAGAGAATATAATGGAACAAGAATGACAATGAAACAGTTATCAAACAATATATATATATATATCAGGAAAAGGACACAAGGACACAATTCAAATATATTAATTAATTTGAAAAAATCATACTTTTTCTTACGATCAGTTATACTTATGTAGCTTGCTCTAAAGTGAAAAACCCAAAGAATTTATATATATATATATTCCCCAAATAATTGGAATGATAAATGTAGTGCATAAGCAAGTATTGCAATAATATAAGTTAATTAAGTATGAAATAAAGTGAAAACATTGTTAAATAAAAAGTAGATTTTTTTTCCCACTATATTGAATAGAACTCTATTGAGAATATGGTGATTCGGTTTAGCTTTATAATTTCGATATTTAAAGGTTCATTTTTTAATTCACATTTGACCGCAGCTAACTGGCTTTGTCCAAAAGAAGTGAGGTTAACTTCTGCTAGTATTTAATAAAACTAAACCAGGAAAAATGCCAGATCAATAAAAAAATTCAGCCATGATAATAAAATTGATGCTGATATAAAAAAATTGTGATTTATTGAAATACTAAATATTTAACAAAAACAACTAGGAAGTGATCATAAATTTGAACACATGCACACATTTCACTTATGGGTTTGGCACACCAGCCACCCAGTGTGTGAGCCTGGTTGATTAACGCTGCCCCACAAGCGCTCATATAAAATAATTAACAAATGAAATCACGCCATTTCATGGAAGTTTTTTTTTTTTTTTTCGTTATTAGTGACAAAAGTCCTTGGGAAGGTTTACTTTGAAACGTCCTGCGAATGAAAAGAACGAATCGTGACTAAAAAGAAAGAAAACTTCTAATTATTAAGTTAAGTGAAAAAAAAATTAGTAAATGCACTTAACTCTACCAACAACTATTTCTTTCTTTAGATCCTCTTGTACTGTGACTCACGAAATTTTTCGTAAATATTTGATTCTTGTTATAATTCCAAAAAAAAAAACTAATAATTAAAAATAATTTAAAACTTCAAAAGATTTCAACATGAAAGATTGCTATATTAAATAAAGTCGTCTGTTTAGAATATTTCATCTACTGTTTAATTATAAGATTAAATAATCTTCATGACTAGATAAGGCAAGCGTACATTGTTCGAAATTCGCAAATTAATTATTTACCTGAACTTAGGAAAACATCATACTGTCAAAAAAACTAATAAAACAGTAAGCTTAAGTGACTTAAATGTTGAAATGCTTTTTCAGTAATCAGATTTGAACAATTTTGAAAGATTGCAAAGGCATAGCATTTCCTCAAAACAGAACAGAATCATAATTTAATTACTACCTCAAATCTATTAAAAGACGATTAAAAGGTGTTCGTAAAGCTCGTGGATATTCAATCAAATACTAAAAATTGTTTAACAAGTAGCTGAAAGATATTATAAATTGAATTTTTGTTAGTAACATTCGTTCTTTAATCCTACATTATTATATTTAAAGCAAATTTATCCTAACTCATTAAAACAAAATGTTAATAAAATAAAAAATTTTGATTCTTATTGTTCCAAAGAAATAAACTTTCAAAATTTTGTTTTCTAACTGTTTTTATTTAATAATTTGTATCTATTAAATCGAGGCGAAAACTTTTGTGAGGCGCTGTACATATATGTATGCATTAGGTTTTTCGTTTCTTTTTTTTTGTTTTTGTTTGTGTGTGCACATTATTTATTCATTATAATAAAAAAAAATTTGACGAGATTATAAGAATCTGGAATGACCTAGTTTCAGTTGGGAAAATTTGAGATACTAGCATTTTAATGGACCAACTCTTTCAGGAAACAAGTTAAACTCATATCTCAAATTGCTTCTATTCTATGGACAGTCCCTAACAAGAATGAGTGAAAGGTATTGTCCTTTGATAATACTTTCTCGATTTGGTTTGGTTTGGTGTGTTGTTCTACTTTTTTTCATTTTTTGCACACTTTAGGCTAATTAGACCGGGAACTACAGTTTAATATGGATTCCAAACTACTAACAAATATTCATTTCACCGTCAGGATAATTCTTTCTGGAAAAAGTTCCTCACATTTACGCGTTATATAAATGAAAACTCTGATTAAGCCTTAGTCTACTAGTAGAATGGTTAGTTTAGTATAGATTTATGTTTGGTGCAAAAGTATATAATTTTCTACGAATAGCTAACATCTATAGAATTTGATGAGTTTTAAAATAAAATGAAATAGTGTGGTATAAATTTGATTTGGCGCGGTACCACGGATGTTTGTAGTGGTTCGGATTCCACTTTAAGCTGTAGGTCCCAGTCTAACATGATCGTAGAGCGTTGCGGGGGTATTGTTACTCCGAGTCCGTACTTTATCTTCAAGCTACACACACCTCCTGAGTAATGCAAAGCGAATAACGTCGGTGCAGCGCTTGCCTTAAGGTATCAAAGACAACTGTCTAAGTGTTTGCCAGGTGCATTAGAGGGGGAAAAATTTGATTTGGCTACCATTTATTTTATTAAAATATTTATTTATTAAAAATGTTTCTTTATAAGCAAGAAGAAGATGGCATTTCTTGTAATTTCTTATTTAGACCCAAAAAGTAAAATTGTTTTCTACTCGTATACAAAAATTTGTATATTTGTCTATATTTATCTGTATTCGTCTATTCGTATACAAAAAGTAAAAGTTGTTGAAGTGAAACGTTTCGTCAACTTCCTTAACGAATGCATCATTGTTGAATTTTAGCGTGAGAAAATGAGATTCCGGGAAGCGTCAGTTATGACATACTATAGAATACGGTTAGGCGTTCCAACTGCGGTTTGAGTCACGAATTTAAGTGACATGAAGTCCGTCCCCTTGTCACAAAATTGAATGGCTTTAAACTACAAGAAAAGAATATGCCGGCAGTGATTACGTAAATAAATGGGTGTACGAACAACTTCGAAGGGAAAATGCAACTTTGGTAGACAAATCATTGTTATCTTAACCAAAGTAATACGAGTTGCAAAATTATTGCAACATAATAAATAGGAATTAGTTGTGCTCGGTTAATGAAATCTTTGATTTTTTTAAAGGAAAATGAATTGCTTGAATTTCGTTGGCTAATCGATCAATTACGATTACCACAAATAGGTTTATTAAAAATGAGCCAATGTCATCATCATTGGCACAACTGCCCCATGGTGGGCCAAGGCCATCTTCCTGTTGGCAGATTTTAAGACAGGATAAAAGCAATGTTATAGAAGAAAAAATAATACACACTTTAAAAAAAAACAAGATTGCTTTTTATCAAATATTATAATTTTTGTAATTTAACGAAATATTGTATTTAATTTGAAAAGAGATAATCATATGAAATTCACTTTGAAATCAATAAAATAGTCAAAGTCAATAAAATAGAAATCAATAATTGAAAATGAGAATGATAAACAAGCATAATATAAAAATTTTACTCTATTATTACCTGTATCACCATAAATTTATCCCATTTTACTAATGTCAGTAATTATACTCGTATTATTTTTTTCTCACAGTTTCATTTGAAATAAAACTATTTATTTCTTTAAATTAATATTTGATAGGTATGATTTTTAATAACGTATTACCATAATCTTCTTCTTCTTCTTCATTGGCGCAATAGACTCATGGTGGCCAAGGCTCCCTGCCTACTAGCAAATTTCTAGACAGAAGATATTTTTTCTCTTTACAGGGTAGGATTGTCAGCCCTACTTCCAATGCTCTACAGTCATAGTAGACCGGAACCTATGGTTTAAAATGGATTCCGAATCACTAAAAACACTCGTCACTGCCAGGACTCGAACCCGGAACCTGTCGCATCATGCGCCAGTGAGCTAGATTACCATAATCAGAAAACCATTATTTATTTTAGTATATACAAATTATAATCAACTTTATATATATATATTTTTTTTTTTTTATTTTTAAATCATTAATTTATGCATATAACGTAACTCGTAGCAACACATTAAAGTTTATTTATTTGATATTTCATAATCATATTTTATTTAATAATTTAAGATTTATCTGCACACAAATATCAGTACTCAACCACGTGTGTATGATTACCTCTTTGTAGCTTGAAAAAAGGAAATTTTGCGTTTAAAAATTCCCCTTTATTAAAAATAATAATAATAAAAATATCCTATTAATATCAGCAGCAAAAAGCAATTCATCATAATAAAACAAGATTGAAATGCTAGATATTAAAACTTGATATTTAATAAAGTGCTATTAATGGGAAAGGTTTTTCCATGAAAGATTACGTCTTTTCAAATCTCGCATAAAAATAACATTTAGGTGTAAGATAATACCAAGAAAAAAGAGGCACGTCTGGGACAATGGCTGTCAGCGCGGTTATGATCATTTACGTAACTTGGGTTGAAGCTTGGGAAATAGGGTGTGGTGGTTTTAAGTGGCTAACTTTCGAAAGTGTTAAAAGGGGAAAGTGCATAAATTGATGTTGAATTTATACCAGTATTATTCTTTGACACTGAAATATTTCTTTTACTTGGATGTTTATAATATGTAACAATGCAATTCTGTTTGGCATTGATTTATATACATATTTAGAAAGAATGAAAAAAAAGTCTTTTTTTTTCTTTTGCCCTCTTTAAAATGTTTGTCTTTTAAGCATAGGCTGGAAGTCGGTTAGTTGGGAGCCGAGCATTTTGGAAAACTATTTTTTTTTAAAGTAATTTTTAAAAAAAAACATCTGACTCTTTTTTTAAACGTATTTTTTTTTTTTATTCTTTCAACATTCTAGGTTTAGTTTGGTTTGTCACTTTAGGGTCATTTTGTGCCCATTTTGGGCTACTCTTTAATGTGGATTCTGGATCATTAATTAACATCCATGTCACCTTTCAGGATTCTAACCTGAAGCCTGTGGTTCCGAAGGCCAGAGCGCTAGCCAATTGGCCATCAGATCTCCAACATTCCAGGAGTTAATGCTGAAATTAAATGTTAAAGAAGTAATTCAATTGCATCTTTTGATAACACAACCAGTAGCAAAAACAATTACTGCTTTAGAGCAAACCAAGTAAGATAGTGTTGAGAAACTTTTCACAGCATCGATTCCATCTTAGATCAACCATGAAAGAAGACCTTATAGGAATAACATTTTTATTTTCTATTGTTAAGAAAAAATAAAATTTAATTCGTTGTTTCTTATCCCATTTGGTTAACAGCAACATCTACATCTAGACTAAGTCCAAGAATCCGTGCGTTCTCATGGAAGGGTACTATACTGAGATACTAGAAACACAGGTTAGGAAACTCACAGCTTTATTGACACACGCACTCACATGCAATTAGAGACATACAATATTTAACACAATTAAAGACATATAGAATTATAGATTCGTGGAAGAATTCCATTTCTAAGCCGAAAACCCGACACTGGGTGTACGAAATATACTTCCATTTTAAACAAAAATTTATTTTCTTATCATGATAATGTCATTTCAATTTAAATAAATTTTTCTTTTTTTTGTATTAATTACATTTTTTACACATACTCATAATTTAATTCGGTAATTTCTAGAAATAGGGTATTTACATTGAATTTATAATTTTTTCTCATTAAATTACATAATTACATAAAGATGATCAGATGATGAACTAAATTAAAGCGTTAAAAATTTAATTAGAATGAATTATTCCCTTCAATTTCATTTTAATGTACATTTAAAAAGAATAAATAAATTGTAAGCATTTCAAAAAAAGTTTATCTTCTCTGTAAACATTCAAGCAGTTTTCGGTACAAACTTATCTCTAGACAAATAACTTTCAATCAACTCTGAATGTATTGAACACATCCCCTTAAATTGAGATCCGTTTAATTCTAAACTTATTTGTCTTACCGCAACCTTTTCAGGGAAATAAAATTACTCAATCATCTCCTAGAAATATGCTTTTTTTAAACGAACAAACAGAAGAAAAAAAATAAAAAATTGGAATTATTTTATGGGTCTAAAAATTTACCTACATCTTACAACGTGGTAAATAAAGCTGTTGTAAATAAGAAATTTTGAAGCATGGTGTTATAAAAGTAATTTTCTAAATCAGCCATAGGACGATTCACATTACAGACAGAAAATTGAGAGATAATGCGAAAATAAAAATTATGATTCTAATGAGAACGGTGAACCTGAGATGCTGCTATCGGAGAATTAACCTTTTATCTCTATTTCAGGCAGCAGTATTCTTAAATCTTTATTTTTTGTTTGGCTAAAAAATTTGTGAAGCAATAAAGGACTTTCTACTAAATATGAAAAAGGAAGTACAATTAAAATCTTTGTATAACATCCAATAACCCAGAATAAATTTAAGTAGCAGCGTTTGCAGCCATAATTTTTGGCAGCCGTCTTTGAATCTTCTATTAATAGTGTTTCTAAATTTAATATTTTTCTATATACTTTTGCCACCCCACCCCCCAAAAGCACCCGGGACTATTGTTCCCCCCTTCTTTTTCATCGATCGTTCCATTGCTCATTAGGAGCGGTGTCACCAACTTTAGGAACCAGTGGCTTAATCCAAAAGGGATCAGATGCATGGAGTTCTTTTTATGGCGCGCACGTGTTTGCTATAAATTTGTTTTAAAGGCATAAAAATAAGTTTTACCTATAAAATAATATATTGGTATTGATCATTTTCAATTTTGGTTTTAAATTTTCTTTCACGAAATTTTTTTTTTAAATTTCTTTTAAGAGCTTCTTTTAAGGTTTTTTTTTTTATGCATAAAATTTATTTACAAAATAATGGAGTAATTAAGTAAAAAAAAAAAAAAATTCAGAAGGAAAATTAATGTAAAATTATTCTAAAAAGATCGTCTGGTGAAAAGCAAACACAATTTCATTTCAAAGGGAAAATTAGATTTTTCAAGAGAAAAAAATCGTTTGGTATTTTATAGTTTTTCTTTGGTTTTTAAGATGGCTGTTATGTGTTTTGTTCTTAAATTAATTCTAAATTTTAGGGAAGAATAAAATTCTAATTAATTAATTGATTAATTCTAAATTTTAGGGAAGAATAAAATTCTAATTAATTAATTGATTAATTCTAAATTTTATGGAAGAATTAAATTTTGTTCTACAACCTGTATATCGGCTAAGCCGATTGGAATTGTTTTTATTTTTATTTAAATTTTTTTTTATTTGCAATTTTTGATACCACTTCAGTTGGAGATTGTTAGTTCTGCTTCTGAAGAGTGTGATTAATCTCGATGCCTGATGAATGATCCTTGTCTGATGCTCTAGAACTTTTAAAGGTAAGACAATACATATTTCTGAGTAGGAAATGAATGGAAAAAGAAAATATGTTTCTTTACTTAAATGTTAAGATAACTGAAATTGAAAATGACCATGAAATTTTAGTAACAGAACAAAATATTGAATTAGCGTTTATCAAATTTTGTGGAAAAAAATGTA
This sequence comes from Caerostris darwini, assembly GCA_021605075.1. Taxonomy (NCBI): domain Eukaryota; kingdom Metazoa; phylum Arthropoda; class Arachnida; order Araneae; family Araneidae; genus Caerostris; species Caerostris darwini. Next base: position 1,267,732 of record BPLQ01012350.1, on the reverse strand, counting down.
ATTATTGTTTTTAAAAAAATTTAATTATTGTAAACCGATTATAGTTGTAAAGAAAGTATTTTAAACTCCAAATAAATATTTGTATGAACTGTGTTAGCTTTTTAAAAATTTTGTTTCGTAAAAAAAAAAATATAAGACAGAAAAAAAAAAAAATTTAAAATGTTAAGATTAGAAGCAAACAATAGTAAAATTTTCATATTCTTCATTTTAATAGGAAATGTCACTCTTTTTTATGTAAAACTGATAGTTTTATGATTTCTATAAAGAGTTTAAATCTTATGTAGTTCTTAAAAATGAATAAATTAAAACTATTTCAATTTATTTTATGTATTTGGAATAAAATGATGAAATTATCGATCAATCGGTGGTATACAACGATAAAATCACCGCCAAATTGGAGTTTGCTAAGAACTATCTGGTAGATCACTAATCATAGATAAACAGAAAATACTCATGTTTTACATTAAACATTGTCAAAATACAATACTAATATGTTAAAAAAAAATCCTTTGTCGAAAAATCCTTGTCCTAAAAAAAAAAAGTATGGATGACAAAGAGAAGTTAAGTACAGAGAATATAAATGGCTCAAAGATGGAGAATTAATTTTGCAATTTGTAAATGTTTATTTTTATTCAATATAATTTTTTAGTATCTAAAATAGTAACATCTATATATTGTTTCATGGTTTTTTTTTTTTTTTTTGTAAATAGGGACTTCGCATTTTACTATAAAAGATGAATAATGTATTTTGCATTAAAATAAAAGGTCAAGTAATTTAAAACTGTTTCACAATACATCTCAAATGCATGCAATGTATTAGAAAATATTTTTATACTTTAAATCATTGAATCAGAATTCTTCATTTATATGCCCATTAATACAAGTAAATAATTTTTACCGTTGCTTGTTATTGTATTTCATTTATTTTAATTATTTTTCTAAAACGTTTATTATTGGAATTTTACTCGTTGAAAAGATAAAGACTGTATTATCATCTCTCTCCTATTCCTCTATACGAATATATATATATATATATATATATATTATAATAAAATTTAATAGAACAAATGATTCTTCTAAATTATAGATTTTTTGTTAGAGATATTTTGAAACATCGTTGCTTTGATTTTCGGTTATAAAATTAATTACAAGCAAAGTTTATATTTACTTTATATTCGAGAAGTTTTAAATATTTTTGTTTATTTTTCTAAAAGGAATCTTTTTGGATCTTTATTCGTCACAAAAAATGCCGACTGTATTATCATCCCTCCCCCCACACACACCTTTCTATACAGAGTAAAAGCATTATACTGTAAATGAAGAGTATAACCTTAATATTCTAAAATATAAGTTTTCCGTTGCATAAATTTCCAAGAAGATATTTGCTTTGAAGTTCTGTATACATAATTGTAAGCAAAACTAAAATTTACTTTAACTGTATTAGATGGAATAATATTGAAAATAATTGATCGAAATATAAATTTTTCTTTCTAAGCATATTGATTTTTTAAATTATGTTTTTGGGGAAAAAAACTAAACTGAATAATAAGTAGAAATCTGACTAGCAACTCAATTTATTTAAAAAAAAAAAAATGAACAATGAATTTTAGTAACAATAAACTAAGAGCCTGATGACCTCAATGCTCCTTTATGCAATGCTCCTTTTAATTGATCAAGTCTAAATAAATCTTAAAGACAAGATTTTGTCATGTATGCCGATTTATATTTATTCAGTCATGGACAATTATTAGAATAATAAGAACATTATGATAACGTATGTAATCGGTTACTATTTCATTGCTAATATAGAATCTATGAATGTACAGGAATTGATAAAATGTAACTGCATAAATGTCTGGTCCATTTTTTGCGTAAAACTAAATCTATTTTTAGACAACAATCGTACGACAAACAGGGATCGTTTTCTTTATGGATAAAGGGATAAAATAAATCTATACAAAGTGTTTCCTAACTCCACGTACAAACTCAGAGGTAGAAAACTTTGATAAGAATAGATAGATGACACTATATGCCATCTATCCATATGATAAGCAGTTCTTTATTAAAGCCTTTAATTATATGCAGTAAACATGCATTACAAACATGCACCAACGCTGAGTTAGCTTATATTCATTTCGTGTATGGCGTATTTAACGAAAATGGACGCGCAACTGTATGACTGTATAGGGGAAAGTTTTTAACGAAGTGCATACCGAATCACCAAATATACGTTGACATGGATTAAAACTTTTGTGACAGTGGATCCTTCACAATATCCATGATAGATACTGACAGTTGTGAGTAACATAAACATCTCTATAGGATGGGAGGGATGTTGCTTGTTGTGGTAGAAATTCAAGGCCTTTACCTTTGCAATAGGATCTTCTCCAACAGTATGAAGCGGACGTATTGCATTTCGTCCGCGAACGTTGTGCATTTTCACAAAAAAATTTTAATGAAAATACGACTGATCAACAGTTTTCTAGTTATGTTTTCTTCGTTGATGAAGCATACTTTATACAAAAAGAGGTATTCATTACTCACAATAGGCATGTTTATTATATTTGTATCTATTATTGTACTGTTTTTTTATGCATAATAAAGCGCTTTGCTGTGTTTATATATATATATATATATATACTTATTGTGTCCTTGTTTCTTTATATCCAGCGGATGGCCTTTCTGGCCATGATATGATTTTGATTTCTATATTTTCTACCTGTACTTCATTGGTATATGCGAAATTGACAGACACTTTATACAAATATCTGATCCATTTCCTCCGTTTCAAATATTTTATATCTATCGTTTTCTGTCAAAAACAAGCGGCAAAAACGACAAACAATCATAACATAATTATCTTCATGAAAGAATTTAGAGGAAAGGATTGTATAACTATGTGAAGGTTCTATATAATTGTCTTATTCATACTTCAAATATGGATTAGAAAATCAAAAGCTGAATGGACAAAGAAAAAAAATCTCACTTTAGCATGAACAAGAATTATTTCTATATAGCTGCCTGGAGGAACAGAATCGTATTGTGCATTTAAAATGCCAAGAGAAATTAACATAACAAATGTATAAATAATAATAGTTCCTGAAATGTTTTATGACAACCATAAATACTGAACTTTAGTTGAAAACGCATTTTTAAAGTACATTTATCGAATTAAATAAAATTTAGCCCCTAAAACTGATAGATATTTCTTTGCGTGATGCTTATTATTGTAGAGAAACAAAACTTACAGAACCCATATATTCCTTTTCTTGCAAACGAAACAAAATTCTATTCCTGTTCTATGCATATTTAAAAACGCCATTGTAGTTTGAAATTTCAGCAAAATTACATTGAAGTTTTTAAAATGTGGAAAATAACTGAACATAACTTTATCTTGTAAATAATTTCAATTAAAGTGTTACAAAAACTGTAATCTATTTAAAATATATATATGAAGTAGTCGATATTCGACAAAGCATTCGAAAATCGATATTATACTGCAGTCTTTATCAGAAAATTTAATAATTTCTCTTTTACAAGGAATTTTTAATAAGAAAAACATTTATTAATTATTAAAGATTGTTTCGAAATAATTTTCAAGTCGGAAATATACTCGTAGATTTTTTTTGCTTTTAGTGCGATAATTCGAAAATTTAAATGAAATGAGAGCTCATTTTTTTGTGTGCAGGTATATCCTTTCTAAAAATATTTATTAGAAAAGTTTATACAATATAAAACTCTACTCTTCATTTGATAAATAAAATTTTATTTTAATCCAAAAATTTTTTTTTAATTGATTAAGATAAAAAAAATTAAATTTTTCTGTTTTTTTTATGTGTGATGATGTGTATTTTTAATGATTATTGAATTTAGTTTATTTGAATAAATACTTGATTTATTGATAAAGCAAAATATTGCAGCATTATTGAAAATTGATGAATTATAAATTCAATTAGATTTGTTTAATTTCATGTATTCCAAGATTTGTCGTATAAAATAAATCGAAGTATCCGTACTTTATTGTACTTCGTAATATTATTGGTTTATTACAAATAAGTAAAAAAAATTTTTACGGATTTTTTTTTTCACAGGAATATTATTTTTTATAAAAAAATTCTCTTAAATATCGTTATTTAAAAGTATGTTTCACCAAGCAATTTACAATTTTGACTCTTGAAATTTTGTTTTCCGGAAGCTCTACATTGTTCTCTATGAAAAACACTGAACGTGAGAAACTCACAATTTATAAAAAACAATGCAAAGTAATAAAAAAAAATCACCGGCAGAAAACCCCATGCCAGTCACGAAGAGAACAAAGGCTTATGTCATTGCCTGTTAGTCAGCACAATGCTGCAGCTTAAGAAGAGCAGTAAAAAAAAAATAAAAAAAAAAAAAAAAAATAAAAAGTGCACTGATCACGATTATAAATATCACTTTCTCGGAACCTACCTCACAGATGTGTCATCTTTCCGATTTTTACTTTATCTGCTTGTTACGAAAGAGCTAAAACTGTCCATTCTTCGAAGTAGTATAATGATTATACCTAATAATACACTAGTTTAGCTGCTCACATGGAACAATAATAGTTAAATTGTATTTGACTATAGTAGTTCCTGTTTAAACAATGTTAAAATATCTTTATAAACACTAGCCCATACTTACGCTTTTGTCCACCGGCTAATGAAAACATGCTAAACCAGGTGTGACCAACCCAAATGATCTTGCCTACCACTTTGAAAATGCATCATAACTCCGCGGGCTGCATAGAAAATTATGTATCGCCATATTAGATTTACACCCACTATAGACATTTTTTGGAGTGAAAAATTGAAACAAAATGAGTTATTATTATTGTGTTTACTATTATTGTTACATAGAAAATCTATAAAAATCAAAAGTTATCTATGTTTACATATCTGTAAACATAGATAATATAATTATAATTATACTAAACGCACATTGTAAAGAAATATGTAACACTAAAAAGGAAATATAAAAATATATATAAATATGAACGAAATAAAAGAAATGAAATCATTAAAAAATATTTATTTTACTAGTGCGATATTTGTTTCTCCACTCTTTCATTTAGCTTTTGCAAATCGATCTCAATTTGGGTATTTGCACATCGTAATGGATGTTGCAGTTTAGTTTCCGTTATGTTTGAGCGTGTATTGTGTTTGGTCAATTTCATTTTCGAAACAAACGATTCGCAGATGTAAGTTGAACCAAAAGTGCTAAAAACTTCATCTAAGAGTCTGGTTCGCTCTGTTATCAACAATCAACTGTGCATATCTAGAGATGGTCACTGAGGTCACTTAAAATGAAACATAGAACTTGTTTTATTAGATGTTCCAAGATGCACAGAATATAATTTAATTATTCTGCGAACTCATAACTGTAAACTCATCAATAAAACAGGCACTATCTGTCATATATTCGAATATTATTTTAAAATTTTATCTTATAATTTTGACAGTTAATTTTTGAATGGATGGATGCACAACATAATGTATTTTTTTAATACATTGGTTTTCATTACTTTGACCATTATAAAATAAACATATTTTGTAAAAGTGTGATAAATCTCACGAACTGGTAAAATATTCAAGTCGGGCCGCGGGTTGGTAAACCAATGGTCGTCAAAATGATTAATATCCATTCCCGTCCCACTCATTAATAAAATGTTGATAGAAGTCGATTTGGATTCTATAAAAAAATATCAGTCATAATTAATATGTCCGGTATGTTAAGCCGTTTTTATTAACATTTACTCAAAATTAATGCTTTTGCACTTTGGTTCAAGAACATGCTAGATTAATTGTCGCCAAGGTGGACGATACCAATTCCTGCTGATCGATATAGAATTATTAGCTTTCCTTTGGGTTTATCAAAAAAAGGACAGTCATAATTGTAAGAGTAATATTTAGTTCTGTTGGGCATGTTAGACTTTCATTAACATTAATCCATATTTATGCTATTGCAATTTAATTCAGAGATATGCTAAACCAATAGTCGCCAAGCTGGACTACAGCAACCTCCATCTATTGATATCGGATTGTTGGGTTTCGACTTGGGTTCCATAGAAGAATCGCAATCATCATTTTTTTGAAACCGAAAACCTGTGATACAGAGTGCTAGCCTCTCGGCCACCAGGCTCCCAGCTGTCATTACTGTATGTGAAAAATTTAATTTGGTTAATTTGGATAATATCCATCCAGAATGACTAAAAAGCAAAAATATTTCTAACTTCCTGAAATGTTGCTCCATTTCCTGATTGCCTTTCCAAGCTCTTGCATGCTTAAAACTGATTATAACTGCTTACTAAATTAATTAATTAAAATTAATAGAATGTAATTTCTTAATAGGTTTATTGTCAGTGAAAATTGGATGATATAAGACGAAATATTTTATTTGCTCTTTCTGAGCCTTATTTATCAAATATTTATTTTATTGATTATTGTTTTGATTGATAAAAATTAACGAGAATTAAAAACAAATTTTTTTTAAAAATTTTCCTTTACATATACGTAAGAAAAAAATAATTAAGTAAGTGTATAATAATAAGTAAATTAAACATTGATCAGGAAAGGACAGTGTTTATTCAAATCATTTTCAGCAATTATATATAAGAAATATTTCATATATTTAAAATAGTCACTTTTCACATTTTATCAATTGTTTTTTATTCAGGTATTTGTACAAGCAAAATCAGATTAATGTATGATCCACAATTTTTTTTTTATTTTTAACACCAAATATTAAAATAATAGTTTTTTCCCTCACTCTTTTTTTTTTTAGACGAATAGAAAAGAAAATTTCCTCGCCTGAATTGTTAGCAAGTTTTCATGAGTACTTTAAACAATGCATCATGAACTTCCGCAAGGGCTTTCCAAAGCTGGTTTAATCAATCGGTGAGTAAGAAAGATGCCAAGAAAATTGAATCCATGGATATCAAAACTGATAGGATCAGTTGGGTTTGGGATTTTACAAATGCCAGCTTATTCTATTGTCTGATTTTACTAGAATGTTTGTCATTTGACATATAATTCACTTAACTGATTTATAATGGCATATTTTCCTTTTTTTTTTTTTTTTTTTTTTTTTTTCTTCATGTATTTCACATTGAGGTTGAAACTCTTACTATTTCTGTTCTATCATTTAAAAATTAAGAAGAAAAAAAAGTTTCATTTCACCAGATTTCAATGCATTAACATCAGAGCATAAACATTTTATAGCATGATTTCTGATAATACGCAATAATATCTGACATTCCTTCTCTATTGGTGCGCAATTTTATCTTAAAAAAAATGTCTTAGAAACATGTTTTTTTTAATATGCAATTAACATAATTCAATTTCTTTTATTCTAAGTATAAATAGAACATCTTGCTCAACTTTAGGTGATTTAGTATTTATAATGGGACCTGGTGGCCGAGTGACTAGCGCTCTGGCGCTCGATGCCACAGAGTTCGAGTCCTGGCGGTGCCATGGATGCTTGTTAGTGGTTAGGAATCTACTTTAAACGGTAGTTCGCGGTATTATGACTGTAGAGCTTTGGGCATAAGGCTGACAACCCTACCCCGAAAAAGAAAACATCTCCTGTCTCGAAATCGACCAGTACGCAGACGGCTTTGGCCCACTATCGGGTTGTTGCGCCAATGAAGAAGAAGAGAAGAATAAGTATTTAAAATGTTCAATATCGACAATCAAGCTGCCCATGGAAGTTTTCCGTTTTCTCTCCCATACAACAGTCAAATGGAGAACAGTCTTTCCGGAGCAATACTCCCTTTATCACCTGTCTGTTCATAGTATACAAAAGTGGGACACAAGACTCATCAATGTACAAAAAGAAGAAATTTAATAAGTGAATTAAATATATTTTGCTTGTGGCAACTGCTTTGTATGCGCTTAGTCAATGAACCTTTCTAATCTGGTTTATCCTTTTATTAAGAATAGTGAATTCTGAAGTGCGTTCACGGTGACTGGCCCTTATTTACATATGTGATTGTATAAAAAACTCGAGTGGTTTAATTATCAATATCAAGCATTCAGAATCTACTCATTTTTCTAAACAGTGTGCTGCCACATGTAAGAATTAAAGCTTCATTCTTTTGAATACTATCTAGTATTGTTTTACAAGCACGCCATTGAAGCTAAGTAGATAAATATAAATCCAAATGTTGAGATTTATCTTTAACTAAAACCAAGATATCCATAATATGTTTAATTTTTTTCTTTACATATTTTTCCCAATGATCTGCTTATTTAGCCTTCTGTCCTAGAAATTTACAAATGTTTTAGAAGCTGTATAAAGGGGACTCTTTACAAAAACTCCGTATTTATGTTGTACAAGCAATATGAAATATAAAACATTAGCCAAATATTCACTAACAAATATTTTCATTACATTCCCTTGTTCATTTAAATTGTCAAATTCTATCTAATTTCCTATATTACATTCATTTACAATAAAAAAAACATCTTAGTCAATTTCCAAATTTTAAGATGGCAGAAATGTAAAACGAATAGAAACATACGAATTAAAATATAAAAAATTCTTCATGACCTATAATTTTTGTATCCATAACAAAAAAAAAAAAAAGAGACTTTAATTTTGCATTTATAAATTATATATAGCGTTATTTCTATAAAAAACACACTATAATTTAACAATGAATAAAGTGTTGCTTTAAATTGATGGGTGGAAATTCTTCGTAATGGATCCTTTTAAATTGTAATACTAATAATGTAACAGTTTCCTCAATGATATCTAAATATTTCTGTTGAATAAGTCATAACTCGAGTACTTCCACGAACTGTCACTTGAACGAATGAAATGATTTGATTAGTTATGGACTCGTTCCTATCTCTTCAAAGAATCAAATCAGTTAAAATGGAATGCGGGGAAAGACAGAAAAACATTTATTTCTAGTAAGCAGTGTCTGCGATTATATTCAAAAATAGCCTGTAATTAATACTTTTCATGAATTTTAGTAGGTATTTTTTTTCCAAGAAGTTTAAAAATGTTTACAAAATTAATTTATGTCCGTAGATGAAGCAAATACTTGACAAGTTGATGAATATGATTTTACTAATTAGTGGTTTTTTTTAAAATCTTTATCTCAGATTTGTTGAAATATTGATATCTTTCTCATCAAAATATTTATCATAATAAGAATGGGCCTTTTATAGTTTTCTATGTTGCAAGAAGTATATTTTCAGAGCTTTTTAATTTTAATTTAATGCTTCATAAACTTTGCTAGTTTGTAAAATATCAAATACTTAATAAATAATAATACGCCAAATACGAAATACGAAGACTTAATAATAATTTTAGACCTTGTAAATAATTGCACCGCTTTATTTTTTAATTCAACTTTAAATACCTAAGAATTATTTTTACTATGATAAAAATGAACAATAAAAAAAAAATCGTAATTTTTTTATGCTTTCATGATACTATTATTTAAAAAAATAAACTTGCACTGAAATGGAAATTTCAGAGTTGAATATTTCTTATAATTCTGGCATAAGTTGTAATTGTTAAAAACCATTCAACGAGCAATGTTTTTCCGCAGTTTGTTGCTGATTTTTTATTTTCCAAACATATCAAATAATAGATTGCATCGAGGTTGAACGTGGTTAGGAGAGGATAAGGGGAGAGGGGATTTTGCCGATTATTTATTTCGAAATCTTCAATGAAATTTCCAACTATACTATTCAACATAAAAGGCATTATGCTATTTACTGAAGCAAGCAGACGCGATTGCATATTTTTTATGTGTCCTAAATTAAAAAATATTTCAATAATATTTCTTTATTTTGTTGAACACAAGCATATATGATCCGGTGTTGGCCGGTTACAGAAAATAAAACATTTCTAATTTCGGTAAATTTTATTGAGGAAAATATTTGTGCTAAATTAAACGTTCAAGATTTTGAATAACCCCTACTTAAATAAAGCGATTATTCCAATAAATTTCCCCCCTTCAATCTGTCAGTTTTTATTTTGAAAAGAATGTAATAAATATAGTTACTAAAATAAATTTAAAACTAATACTCTATATTTTCTGCCTTATTATTATTATTATTTTTTTTTACAATTAGTTCACTGGCGCCATCTAGTGACGGTAAAAATATAAAGTTTTTGTTTAATTAATTGGGGAATTGAAGGGACAAAAATCCGGGAGAAAAGGGGAATCTCAACATTTTAATAAAGGTCACCGTTTTACTAGGCCATAATCTATGTACGAGTCAAATCTGAAAGCTTCAAATTGAAAACTGAGAATTTACATAACGGACGAACATAGTTTCAGTTTATATATATATAAGACGAAACAAAATGTATTCTATTTTTTTTATATCTAATAACAGATTAATATTAATAATTATTTCATCATCTTTCATACAACAATACTTAGTTGATTGCTCGGCTTTTTTTTTAATTACTGTATCTAGAATATGCTACACACTTACAGTAACTATATATGTTTAGAATATGCTGAATACTTATGGTGTATAGAAATGTCCAGAATATTTTAGACCAGATCCAGCAGATTCTATTTGTGAAAAAGAGAAGACGACGAAGTTTAAATTTAATTGCAAAATATAAAAAAAAAAGTATCTAGAATGGCGAAACCTTGATATGCTGACATCTTTATGTCTGTAGACACCGTTTTGGTGCGCCACTCTCTTCTGCTGAAACGATAGAGGAAAATAATGATTTGAAAAGTAATTGCCCAACATTTGCGTGTCACATTAGAGGAAACTCAGAAAAATCCAGTTAGGTAATTCGATTACTGATGAGAAATTATATGTAACAATCGCTTTGAATCTACTTTTTTAAAACATTGAACTTATCGAGCTTATCGAGTGGGGAGAATAAAAAGGGGATGAGAGCGAAACAAGAAGTATAAAAAGATTTACATCATAATGATTTTTATTTTGTTCTGTCTTTTCTTACAATGAAAGAAATTTTAGTAGAGTGCTGCAAGAATTAAAATTTTTTTGCAATGAAAATCCTTGAAATGAATAAAAGTTAAATAAGATCTCGATCTTCATTCGAAAGCTTCATCTGTAACTTCACAGTTGGGTGCCTGAATAATTTAATTTATGCCTCTCCCCGCTAGTTTGACCGTGAAACTAATGGAGAATGCCATCAACGTGATGGTGGAGCAGTTAATGTGTATATTCGCGCTTGGAAACACCATCGCTATTTTTTTCTTCTTGTCTTTATGTTTGCAAATGATGGAATTCGTCATAAAGAGACGTGCGTTGATTATACGTCATAATATTTGCCTCATTGTGTGCTAAGAGAGAGCGGGCCTTTCAGTTCCGCCTATGGTGGATTGCGCAGTCTCTGCTTCACGTTTTGGGAACTACAGGGCAATATTTATCGCTTATTTGGCGCCTAAACTGTATGCCATCGACAGGTTATTTTATGACGATGTTCCTAAATATCTTATACTGGCAGAACACTGGAAAAATGTGTTACATGAAAAAAAAAAAAAATCGTATGTAATATTTTTGTACAATAATTACCATCATCATTATTTCGTATCCATATAAAATATGAATTGTTTAGTAATTGTTGTTGTATATTCGTCTAAATATGTTTTAGTTAACTACTTAAGTTTCAAAGGAATTGTTTTTTTGTCCACCCATCCACCCAAACAAAGGAGAGATAAATTTTAAAAAAAAACCCGTTGAAAAAGCATTTTGATGAGATTTTATTTATTTTTAAACGATATTGTTTACTGAAATAAGTAAAATATTACCATATGATTGGAATAATTTTTCAAACATCAAGAAATTTTATACAAAAAATAACTTTACTAGGTGATAAATGAAGATAATTAATTATAAATTTGAATAATTACATGTTTTCCTGATATTTTTTTTTATCTTCCTTTTAAATGATGAGTCACATGGAATGCAATGAATAAATTGCACGTGATTTTAACATCACTTAATAAAACGAATTTTTCGTAACACAAATTCATAAAAATAAAATCAAAACAACAAAATTTAAAAGAAACAGTTTTTTTTTATTCATTTTCTTTCCGATTTGCTAAATCAACAAACAGATTCAAAGAAAATTCCAGAAATGAAAAAAAAGGAAATTTTTATATATCAACGAACTCATTTGTTCTCTTTCGTTGTTCTCTAACAGATGAAACTTTCCCGTGGGGTCTTATAATTAAATGTAAGAAATATTTTTTAATTAAATTTAAAAAATGATAAAATTAATTATTAATAAATTTTTCATATTTATAAACCAAAGAAAAATGAACTCATAACTCATTTTATCTAAACTAGTCATTACTTATATGCTTTACATAAATATAATCTAAAAACAGATCGTGTGGAATTATAAATATCCTGCTTAATAAAAGAAATGGACAATCGATTATTTGCTAGGGGTGCTAGTCAGATATATTCGGCGCAAAACTGACTTAAAAGAAGAAAAAAATAGAATAATTAATATGGAACTTTACCAACTAGTTTTTCTTTTAATATCATTTAATATAAAATTTTAGTTATTAAAAATTAAAATTCTCCTAAAAGACATTTCCTTCCATATGGCTCCATTCTTTTTTAATCTGTTTGACTTGACCACTTTACAATTTTCCGTGTTATCGATGGCCGCATACATAAAGAGAGTTAAAAAAGGGTGTTATTTCTTTCTTGCATTGGCAATACTATCAATTAAAAACGTGTAAACACATTTATAAAATATTGTTTATTGAGAAATTAAATTTCACTGAGATAGAGTATACAATGTGTTTATACGACTAGTTTATAAAAATACTTATAATGTTGTTGTTTATAGAAGCCATGAACTTTAATTCTTGTCATTCATCACTGAGATTTATAGATTTTAGCAGATTGTTTATTGCACCATTGTTGCATAAACCCATAAGAGGAAAGGTGAGAATAACTTTCTTATACGACCTTTAGAAGGTCAAGTACATATATATATATATATATATATACATATAACATTATCTTTTGTAATATATATATATATATATTACAAAAGATAGTGTTAATGAAAACTCAGTAATGCTACCTCCCCAACACTCTAAAAATTGCAATATATAATAGTTTTATTATCCTGGAAGAAATGATTTTTTTTATACGACAGTTACTTCAATTAATCGGAATTAATAATTAATAATATTTTATTTAAATGATGATCACATGAATTTTAAGCCTAGATACTGAGCTGCATCTTCTTTATCAAGTCAATGTGTGAATGTAACCCAATGCAGATTTCTAAAATGCATTTCTAAAGTATAAATTCAAATAAAAATACTTTAATTGACGAAGATCATAACATTTTAAAATAATACACATAATTTTCGTTATTTTTATTTTAATTTCAAATAACATTCTTTACAGACGATAACAAAAGCCAAAATAAATAACTTTTATTTTAGAAAAATCTTTTATTTCCTCAGAAATACTTTTACTATGCATTTATATAACACACACACAAATACACCAGCCACTAATATATATATATATACATATAGATATATCGTTTTTAAATAAATTAAGCCGAAATTCAAACATTTCTAGTTATGGTGAGATAATAAAATAGCATTTAGTGTAAGGATTTAACACTATAATTTAAATTTTTATAAAATGAAATATAGTATTGTGGAAATTATAAGTAATAGGAATAAATATGTAATAAATAACAATGAAAAATATGAAATAAATATTATAAATAAAATAATTTTCAACAAACTATGTAAAATAAATTCTCTTTCAAAAACATTTTAAAAATAAAAAATAACTGCCATTGTTTAAAAATTTCGAATCTCATAGGGAAAAAAAATTTTTTGCACTGTTATTAATAGTTGGTGACTTAAACAAATACTTTTTTCTAGGATTTTCTTGTTTTAAAAGCTGTATAAGTTTTTCGGAAAATGAAAAAAAAAATTATTATTGTTGTGTCTAAGTTATTATTATTTTTTTGTTGTTGTTAATTAGGATAAATATATGTTAAAAAACTTTTTTAAGTTCCTTAATCCAGGCCCTTAGGAATTCGTCTTACGAAAAAACAGGTTCCCTTTCATATTTCCAGGACGATTTCAAAATTATATAGTTTCTTTTCCTTCAGTTGGTAATTCTAGCTTAGATATTATTTCATGTATTTGCTCCACATTATATGGATTTTTGAAATGATATCTTAAGCAAAACAGTATTGAGAAAAAATAACAGAAATATGTAAACTATGTGATCATAAATAACGTTTTTAATAACAACTACAAATTATCAATAAATTTTTAATTTATTGTATGTAATAGTTTTAATTAAATAATATTCATCCCTCTTATATATTTATCCATCATCTTCAAACACTTCCCTAAAGTTAAAATCATCTTAGTTGGCCTATTAAATCATGTTATTAAATTAATTTAAGTTTGATGTTTATGAAGTTCTTTTATTTCTTATTTGTATTTATTCAAAATAATTTTTTTAATATCTGTGGGCTTCGTGTTCCACTATGTATTCCACTAACTGTCCACTGACGGACGATAAGGGAAGATCATTGGACAAAAGAACTTTTAAGGGTAACTGCCCTGCATTTGTGTGTCGTATGGAAGAAAACCCAAAATATTTCCATTAAGCAGCTTAACTATCAATGCGAGATGGTTTTACACATACCAGAATCGCTACCAAGTCTTCTCGTTTCTGAAAGCAGTGACGGTAACAAACACCGCCAGCGGATTCCAACCTGAACCCTTCAGGAACCAAATTTATTATGTCACACAGTTCCGTAAACTTTCAAAATATGTAAACGATTTAAAAATACATTTTATCAAGAATAATCAGATTAATTATGAAAGTTAATTTTAAATTTACAAAATATTCCAAAAGACAGAAAATATTTTGAAAAAATTAAATCAATACAACTTTTCTGAAATGGATTTAAATCAAATTTGTCATTCTATTCTTTGGTTTCTTTGTATAGGAATTTAGTAAACTTCAGAATAATTGCTATGTTCGAAATTTGTATTGGTAAATTAAATAATAAAATATTTGTAATCAAGCATCAAAAAATTACTTGAGAACTTAAAGATTTCTTCCCCAAAGCTTTGAAAATAAAACATGTTTTTTATATAACATGTTGATTCCTAAAAAATAATAATAATAAATATATACATTTTTTAGATGTATGAAAATTCATTATAACAGCAAAAATTTCCAGTTTTATTATTTTTGTGATAAAATTTATTTTCGTTTGGCGATTTGTAACAAAGTGCTCGAAATCAAGTGAATTGAAGAAATGTAATTTAATTACATAAATGTTTGATAAATAATATCAAGGGGTTTTTTTCCAGCAAATTACAGGGTTGAATAATTACTGACTTGTTAAACAATGAATACTGACCAATACAAAAGTTTTATCTTAATGCTTTGATAATATCTTAATACCTTGATAGCTTTCTTTTTTAGAATTATTGTCAAATGATAAAATCAACACATGCTAGAATATAAGTTTCAAACGTTTTTCCTTCAAGGTAAGATTTTTTTATACAAAAAGAAAAGGTACTGAACTTTTATGATGCTTTTCATTGCAGAACTTAATTTATAATTTTTTACAAATATTTTTATAATTTCATAATGAGATTATAATCAGTGAACCATCTGTAATTTATGTGAAAATTTATGGTATTAATGCCAAGATATACCGATAGTTACAAATACCTTATTGTTAATTGTACGATAGAATAAATAATATTGCTTTAACACGATAGATAAACTTAAACTAAAACGTAATTAACTAACTTTTAAATTTTAGAATTACCACAAAGATATAAAATTAAAAATCCCAACAAAATATTGGTGTCATCTATTAATATTTTGTAACTAAAGCATATTCGTAATTCTGGAAGGTTTTGTCAAGCCATTGGCAAATAAACTAGTTTATTGGGTTGTATAATACGTTTCCACTACTTTTAACAACATTACTTCCTACTTTAGTGAAAGTTATGACAACTACTTTCGAAACTGTCTTGATCGAGTTTAAATCCGGTGATTTTGTTTGACGTATGTATGATTATTGCAGTTTTATAATCTGTCATTCTAACTTTTCACCTTTTGTTTTTGGAACTTTGTGCAATTTGCAGTGAGACATTAAAGAAGATGACCCCTTAAATTTTGTTAAAAGATTCTTTGTGATTTATGGAAAAGAAAAAAGAAAAAAGAAAAGTAGAAAAAAAAGAAAGAATGAAGAAAATGAAATCTTTATTTGTTTATTTAACTTTTACGTATACATTTTAATACGAAAATAATAAAAAGGTTATTAAATAAAAAGAAGCATTGAGTTAACAATTATTTAAATCCTTGGATCGTTTTTTTTGTAAAACTCATGCGCGAAGATGGCCTTAACTTTTAATTAATTTTTCAACTTCTTAATATAAAAAATTTGTTTATAGATATATAATGACTTAAAGAATCTATTATATTATAAATTGTACTATTCATACATTATTAATGCATTATTAACATTTTTAGCATTATTATACATTATTAATTATCTAATACATTATATATCAATGATTTATAATTATTTTTATCGGATGTAATGAATCTATACAATATTGAAAAATTATCAGTAAATTTATCAGATTCTCGTTGCTATGGTAACTAATTACACTAAACGTCGCGCAATACGAAAATCTATGGGTATTTATAATACGCATATGCTGGCGAATGCTTATGCAGAAATTAACATTTGTTTTTCTTTACAGTTCAATTCACATCTATTTTATCATGAATTGGATATTTTTAAACTCATTTGAATTTATTTCTGTTATTTTGGATTTGACTTTGACTTTTGTCCTTGAAAAAATGATTTTGTTTTTTGAGTTAATAAAACTTGATCCTCGAATCTATCATCTTATAACATGGGAATAACCTATTCTGAACGTCATAGAAAATTATTTTTGTCGCTGGTCTTTCCACTCATTAATCAAGAAAAATTCATGGATGCTTCATAAAATTTAAATAATCTACTTTAATCAGACAAGGTAATGGCCTGCCGTCATTTTGCTTTCTGAGCAACCAAGTTTGTTGTACCCCGGATTCGACAGCAAAAACCGCACTACAGATTGATTATATGAGAAGCCGCTATATAATATGTAGATAACAAATCTCAAAAGGTCCGTGCCGGTCACTTTTTTCTTGTATATTATTTTTTGCACAAAACTACATTGCATCTAATGATGTAATAGCTAGCCTATTAAAACATTTAAAAAAATTTATGAGAACTAAATGGCGGGTTGGTGAGGCTAAAGGAAAAAAAAATCCCATCAAAATATAAAAATTTTTAAATTACAAATATTGTTTCTCAAATAAAAAAATCAAAAAAAAAAAAATCTTAAGAATGATAAAGTATAATGATATAACTTTATCTTTGTCAAATAAGGAGAATAAATAAAAAAATTTAAAACAAAAATATATTTTAAAAGTATTTTATTGGTACCTAAACAAATCTGAGCTTAATTGAACAATGTAATTTGAAATAGTGTGGAAGAGAAACTTTCCATATTATGATAGCAGTTTTTAAATTTATTTCATAAAACTGGATCCTTATATATTCTCTTTATCATTAATCTGTACTGGTGTGGGTACAGGCGGCCAAATTGTAACTTTGTGTGGTTGGGTTCAGATACTTGAGGCATAGATTGGAGAACTCACAGCTATATTTAAACAAGCACTAACACCATACACATACAATTAGACATATACAACATTTCACACATTTAAAGACAGATAATTATATATTTTTTGGAGGGACTCAACTTCTATGCCGAAAACCCTAAACTCGGATATGCGCAGGGGCACGAGATATGCTTCCCCTCCGTTTGAGAATCTGTAGACCAACTATTGAGCCGGGATGCGCTAAATATATTTCATCTCCGGATGAGAGGCTATAAATTAAACGTTTCTCAGAGGGAGCGCAGGTCACGCTGTACTTCCTTACTCTCGGGTGAGAGTTTCGACGCCTACTGACCATTCCGCTCTTGCCAGTGTACAGGAGGAAACGCGGTTACAAATATTATCTAGTTACATATTCGTCGTCTGTCCAATTTTTTATAACTATCATTTATTACCGACCTTTGATCTAACATAGCAATTTGGTGACAATTTTCAAATAAATTTCACAAGATTGTATAACGAAGAGGCATAGATCTGTGAAGATATTTATGTATGAATATGCTTGTATATATGTGTGTGTATAACGAGATGCTCGTAAAGTGTTTTAAGGATACAAGAAGGCTGATATACCAAGTCAATGAATATTTACTATGGAGGCCAGGGTCGTATTACATTCTGAGTGGCAATAATGAATAACTTTAACAAACGTTTAACAAACACAGATCGTTAGTTCTGACATCATTTCTTTCATGCCAGAGAAAGATTCTTCACGTTCTCATCAAGGTGAAGAATTAATACTTTGCAAAGTTGTAGTGGAAAGAAGCAGTACTGGCAGTCGCCTCTGATTGGTTTATCACGGCTCAATAGAAACAAACATTGCCGTCTAAAAGCCTCACATCCTCAATGCTGCAAATAACAGGATAAACACAAATTTCGACAGGGTGCATCGGGTCATTTATTCACAGGTGTAACTTGTAAAACGACCTCTTTGGGTGCAATATTGAAAATCTTCTTCAAGTCTTTCTCTGGTCTAAATAAACAAGGATCATGCACCTTTTGGTTTCGTTAATTATCTTTCTTGTCTTGTCGAAAATTCAACTTGGACATCTAACTTTATGCTTTTATGACAAGCTTAACTGCAGAGTGGAAAGCTACACAAGGTTCCACAGTAAATATTCTTCGTCTTAGAAAATACTGTGCCATCAGTTTATGAACATTCTGTATAATGAAAAACAAATAAATAATTCTATGCGTTGCATTGCATAAAGTAAGTAAACGTTTTAATATAAAGTTCGATTCTTGTTGTTGTTCTTATAAGCTGAAGAATGTTTAATCAAATTCACTTAAACATTCTGCACAAGAAGTTTATTCTTGTGCTTATTAGAAAAATAAAGAAATTTATATTTTATAAGCAATTATTTGAAGAACAGGAAAATTATTCCTTAAATTTATTTGAAAAACATTCTGCACTGGAGAAAAATTGCGCATTTCATACGTAAAACGTGAACTCTTTTTAGAGATTGAGAATCTTATTTATTCCATCATTTATTATAGATATTTTTAATGCTATTTACTTCATTAATCTGTGTATTTATTATTCAGTTTTAATTATCCGAGAAATATTTTCATAGGAATGCGTTATTTATGTATCTTTATCCTAATTTACACATTTTTGACGAATGAATAAAAGTATGCAGACTGTTTAATACATGTAATAACCTATTGTCACTGACTCATGACTTTATACTTTTCTGAGTCATGTATTGCAGTTTACGTAATTTTAAATTCGTATAGCATCTTAATAAATAAGAGTGAATGAATTTTCCAGTTCGCTCGATAAGGAATATCTTGTGCATGATGTGACATCCGTATCTGTTTGAAACTGACGCCCACTAAATCTGCGATTTCTTAAAACTTCGAACCTTATCTACAGATTGGAGGAGTATTGCTTCGCATTTCGGTCTACGATAGAATTCGTTTGCAATGTTTTTATAGATCCAGTTTTACCCTCTTTTATCGCACATTAACAGTTTCCTCTTCCGTTGCTGGACCAATGTTTTTGTTTTTTCTTTTTCTTTCTTTTTTTGGCATTGATGAGAGAAAAACAAAAATTCAGAAATAACCCCGAACAATATATAATTCTACAAAAATATATTCTTCTGTATCAATACAGAAATGCTGCATTACATACACATTTTTTAAGTCAGATTTATCGTTTGAATGACATATTTTAAAAGAATTATTTATTATTATTTCTCAACGAGTAATACCAAACGATTTTTAAATAAGATTTATTATTTTTAAATTAATTATTTTTTATGAATGTACCAATTAAAATATGTTTTTTTTCCCTTTCTAATGCAGCTGGCAAACACTTAGACAGCTTGGTCTTGGATGCCTTAAGGTAAACACTGCACAGACGTACTCACTTTGTATTACCCAGGGGGAGCGTGTAACTTGAAGATAAGCCACAGACGCGGAGTCACAATGCCCCTGCAACGCTCTACGATCCTATTAGGACCGGGACCTACGGTTTAAAGTGGATTCCGATCCACTACAAACATCCATGGCACCGCCGGGACTCGAACCCGAAACCTGTGGTACCGAGAGCCAGAGCGTTCATTCATTAAGCATCATGAGCCATTCAGGCCCAATTAAAATATGTTTATCTTACTGAAATTTTTAATGTAAACTTTAATATCGGCATCAAAAAAATTAATAACAAATTTCTTTGAATAAAACTTTTAAATATGTTTTTAATAAAAATTTAAAACATGATTAAAAAAATTACACTTTCAAAATTAATTGCATACTATATACCTTACTCGTAGAAGAGAATTTAAAAAAAAAAGAAGTAGTATGGTTAGGTGGAATTGGTCACGAAATGGTTAGGTGTTATTAAAAAGAAGAAAGTTACAAAATTTTCTTTTCGCAAAATTTGATTATATCTCAATGTAAATTTAAAATAACATATCTACATGTTTTTTTTAAAGTGGTTTGAGATGTTTTTTAGAACATTAAAAAATGCTAATTATTGTCATTATTTTAGAGATTTACGTGCACAAAAGTTATCGTCATACTCATACGACGCATTTAAAATTAAATAATGTTCGTTAAATGAAATCAGTTTTGTTCTAAAAACGTTTAGTACAGTACAAATAGATGCATGAATTATTTCTTAGTCACAAATTTTAATTCTATATATGGAAGTCTACTCTATTTTCTGCACTCGAAAATACTTTTTTTTATTAAGTAATAATAATTTCTCCGGAAAGACGAAAGCCGGTTGGCGAGCATTTACATTTGGCGACGGAACGAAAGTGACAGAAAGGAGCGACAACCCTAAACTGCCCAGCCAAATTCGGAAGAACCGTGTTTTTCCCCAGTATCTCAGCATGTGAGAGATATAAACATAAGACTCTTTGAGATTCGTCACTCCACTATCATCGTTTCTCCTGCAAAACTCGCACATCAGATAACGAGATCCCGATCATCTGCAGGTTGTCATCGAACTTCCACAGGTGAATATATCCATATTCTATTTTTTCTTCCTTTACATGGATGCAGGTGAGTTTCACCTGCATGCGTCCTATTTAAGAAATGTGATTTTTATTTGAAGTGTTAATCAACGTTGACCCTATTTTCTAATCTGTAAATTGTTTCGTAAAGAAATTCTTACTGAGATTTGAAGATATTAGGTTTAGTTATTAGATGCGAAGTTATTAGGTTTTATAATTCATGTTTCATAAAAAAAAGATTTGATATACATTTATAATTACAAAGATTTTACTCTGTAATTGTCACTTGCAATTTTAATGTATGTTTACGGTTATTTCGATGCTTATGTTTTAGTAACCTGACGTAGCAATATGTATACATATATATATGTATGTGTTATTATATTCTCGAACTTATTTCCTTCTCAACAAACGATATAAAAAACCAGCTTATAGTCCTGTTTTTCTTTTCCTTATAAATTCTTCAAATGAAATTTTGAGATAAATTAGTTCTATTATATTTAAGTCTTGAATTTATAACAAAAATAAGTTTTTTTTTCCATTGTCATACGCAAAGTAATAGTTGAACCACTTTATTTTTAGTTAATACCAATTCATTTATTTATATATAGATATATATTTAAATTTTTAAAGTTTAAATGTCTGTGAATGTACTTTCTATAAAAAAAAGTAATGTGGCTTCAAAATAATAGCTTTATATATGTATTTTATTTTCATTTCTTAATTTGAATTTTATTTTGTGAACTTTATTATCATAAAATTGTAATGTTTTGCATAAAACTTTCTTGATGGAATCTGAGAATAATATTTCATAGTTACTCTTTAAAATATTTTGTAGACATTCTAAAATGTTAATTAATTAAGAGTGTTTTATTAGCAATCAAGTAAAAACATATTTGATATCGTATTTTTAAAAGTCAAAATAGTTGGCAAAATGTACTATTTATTTAGAAGAAAATATTTTTTGAATAAATTTATTTTGAATTTTATTTTTATTTATTTAATCCCATTTTTTTCCCATTTAAACCTTAAAAATCGTCATCGTTTAATTATTAGCTTTTATTTTTAATTTTGATATTGTGTATAATTTTATATTACTTTTCGAAAGTATTGCGTTTTAAAATATTTTATTCCTGTGTAAATATTTATATTATATAATACATTAAAATACTTTATTCTTTATTCACCGTTATTATTTTGAAATGTTTAGAAAAATTTAGAAAGATAAACTTAGAATTTATTATAAAGATTGCTTAGCAAAATTTTGAAAGGTTATTGTTTTTGCTTAACTCAATTTAGTTATTGTTGTTGCTTGGTTTAATTTAGAAAACTTCATTTCTTCATTTACTTCTTTAGCTCTTAAAGATAATTTATCTGATTATTAAATGATTATAATAATTATAATTTCGTTTTTTAGTTTCGTATCACTTTTCGAAAGTATTTCTATTTGTATATTGAGTCATGTTATAGGATATTCATTTAAATTTTCAATCATTCTAATTTTAGAATTTTAATCATTTTATTTTCAATTACAAAAAAAATAATTTAGATGAAGTCAGAATATTCACCATCATTTATTTCCAGCAAAATTCACCATATATACAATGATTAAAATTATTTTAGCCTTTTTTTATTATGAAAATAATTCTACAGCTATTTAAGAAACAGAAAGCAATTACATTTTGGTAAACAAAAAGAAAATATAACTTTTTCTGTAGCATCAACCTCGATGTTTTGAAAAGAGGAAACAAGCATGGCGTCCCAGTTCTTTTATAATTTTATTTTAGCTTTCTCCCTTTATTTTTTTTTATTTTATTATTCTATACTGCATGGGGTAATCTACTTTTTACAAAACGGCTTTTCTAGTCGTAGACAATGGCAGAACCTTCCATTTTGTTCTTATTCTTCTATGCTTGCTGGACAAGTTACATCATCTCGTGTTGTAGTGCACTTGTAGGTTTCTGAAATTAAATTGCAGATCACGCACTTTCCTTTTCAATTTTATCTATAAGTATACCAATTTTTTTTATTATTTAGAAAGATATCGGACAGTTAATTAGTGGAAAATATATTTGATCTGATTGTGTTCTACTACATAACATCAAATGTTGTCCTTCACATTGTATTTATTAAAAATCCCTTATAGATATACCCACTGGCGTCAAGATGTTATCTTTTAGTTGAACACTCTTTACTTGCAATTCTACGTAAATAAAGGTATATATATATATATGACATTCTTATTTAACAGATTCTTGTTGATTTTAAACCTCACCTTTCCCACTTATAGTTCTTTTTGTCAAGATTTTTTTAAACTTTACAATATATTTTCTTCAAATCACAAATAATAAAAGCTTAATTATTAAATGCATTATATTCATTTCCGTAGCGGCTTTTTCTGGTAATGTGAGACCATTTATTTAAATCAATTAATTACGCATTTAGAAAATTAAATCATTTTGACTACTTACAAATTTTGAGCCCGACTTGTGGCACAGTGGCAACACTCGCCGCTGGTGAGGCTTAAAGGTGGCGTGCTTAAAGGCTCGTGCTCACCAAGGCGACAAGATGCAAGCGACCAAAATTTGACCTCACCGCGGTCGCCTGAAACACCTCACCGCGGTCGCCGATGCGCCCAACTTTCAACTTCAAGCGGTTTTTCACTATGCGTAATGCTATTTCTGACGTTTCGCTGTGAAGGGGTCGAAAAAATGTGGTCGCTTGCCTCTTGCATCTTCACGTCTCGCCTCGGTGGGAACGAGCCTTTAGGGCAGAGGCTCAACCCGCTGTCGGTTTTGTTGTAGACACTGTTTCCAAAAACGAGGAGTCTCGATGGCGTTTGTGATGTTCAGCATTTTGCCTGGTGGGAGTTTTCCGGGTTTTCTCCCACACGATGCGCAAATATGGATAGTTTTCTCTAAAAATCTGCCCGGAAAGCACTGCCCTCCTCCTTCATGAGCCTAATCAGACTTCTACCTGCGGGTGCTCCATCACAAGAGACGCTGAGCCACATTTCCATCCTTCCATGAAACCACATGGGTTCTTGGATTTTGTCAGATATTGCTGTCTATCAAGCGGAATAAACATATATATAATCTTTCATTCCATTGTATATATTTCAGATATATTAAATATATTTCATTCCATTTAAAGAAATAATACCGGGATATTTCGAAAACAAGGCTATCCAGTTACAAAAATATTTTTTACCTGAAATAACTCAGTTATAATAAGCTATTCTGTCAATCAAAAAAAAAAAGTAAATTGATTATTATCGCAGAAAACGAAGGTGATTTAAACATCCCAAAACAATATGCTCGTTGGATGAAAGAAAAAACTATGAACAAAAATTTAAATCCATTTATTGCAAAAAATTTTTTTCAACGAGCGTGTAACCTTGTAAAGAGTCTCGACTTTGAGCCTTGGCTCTAAATCAAATTCATTTTATAATATCCTGAAAACGCCAAAATGTTGAAAACAAATTCCCAAGTTATAGCAATTTATTTCTTACATTTTTTTTTTTTTTTTTTTTCAACCAATCTATCAAATATCAGTGATACTAATTTCCTGCTTTTTTTCAGTTCCTTGAATTAGTCCATTATTATAAAGGGAAATTCCAGTAAAGACTTATCAACGCCAAACAGAGAATCGTGCCAGAAGTTTAATAAATGAACGTAAAAACCCCGAGATTAACATTAGATACGGTCGAATGATTTACTATTTAAGTTTTAAAGTTTTGACATAATTTATATTAGTGTTACGACAATTGTTGACATTCAAACACTTGTATTTCGTTTGCCATTGTTAGTTTACAATTGATGATTTAGTAAGTACATTTATTTTGAACTAAGAATAATTTCCTCAAGCATGGTAGTTAACATATGACTACATAAGGAAATATAAGTACTTATACAATTTTTTTAGAATAAAACAATTTAGTCAATAATTTGAGACTAATTTCAATAGAGAATTAATATCAAACTTTTGAACAACTATAACTGCATGCCTATTTACGCTGTTGCTGTGAATAATGCTCCGTATCCAGCAGTCCCCATGAGTAGTCTGCTCATGAATAGATGGAAAGAGGACAGCTACTGTTGTGATAGAGCGCACGTAAGTAGAAGTCTGATTTGGCTCCTTGATACTGAAGGACGGAAAACAGTGCCTTCCTTTTATGTAGAACTACCCTGCATTTGCGTATCGTTGGGGAGGAAACCCAGAAAACTCCCACTGTTAGTTTTACTAAGGAGGCAAGATGCTTAACATCATAAACGCCATCGAATCTTCTCGTTTTGAAACAGCTTCTACAGCAAAGCCATCAACAGATGGAACCTCAGTCCTAATGCTCACCACTGAGCCACGAACATGGTATGCCGATTTATAAAATTGTATTACATGGAAGTTATTAATTACAACTGGCTTTAAACATTAGATCACTTGATAAGGCACTATAATTTTTTTAAAACGAATGTGACTCCCAATTTTAGTGTAAAATAGTGTGTATTAACCACAGTTAATGAATTGGAAATATAATGCATACAGTAGCTTATTTGAGTTTTTAATATCTTGAAGGAAAAAAAATCGATTTTTAAAATGAATAATACCATTACTTTATACAATTAAATTATATAACAAATATTTAATCGATACTGTATTAAAAAAAAAATTACATTTTAACTTATATAATTTTAGTACTTTTAACGCAAACTTGCTTCACAAATGAAAAATATAGTGAAAGTTTCATAACTTTTCTTATTTTAAATCTGTGATAAGTTAAAAATACGATATTTAAAACGTTATCATTGTTAGTTTTAGTGATTAAATTGTGCGTTTTCTTCAAATGAACGAACACCTTTGCCAGGTAAAACCTTGCTATGACCACCGAAAATTATTTTCCTAGAAAGAGAAAGAACATTATCACATCAACTTTACCGCAAAAGAGTTTTAAAAACCCAAATTTCTATTGTTTCTATGAGAAAGAATTTTAATGTCGATTATATTAATAAACCGAAAGATTGCCACAAACTGAAAAGTAAACAAGGAAATCTCCAAGTTTTAAATCGTAAAATCAATAGACGTTGGAAGACCGCATATTCTAACTGTAACCTTACCACTGATTACACACAAAAAAAAATGAAATATATTTAAATATATAAATTATTTAAAATACGCTTATTTATTTAAAGTAAAAAAAAAAAGAATGCGTTGCATTTTTATGATTACGCAAATAATTTTTATCTGTAGATTTTCTTTTTGTTTTTTGCATTAATGCTTAAAAATGTTATTTCACAAATATTTAGCGCATTTTTATTCAGCATTTAGCAACAGCCACATCTACTTAAAATGGAACAGGTTTTAGCAATAATTATACCGTAGAAAAAATTACTTAGATAGTATCCTGTATTCAGACTAATACTAATTGACAAAAATTCTGATCTTCTACTTAGCAATAAATAAATATTGAAAAAAAAAATTTTTTTAAACCTTTATATGTTTATTTTTTTATTAAACTTACATAAAGTGACGTTTTATGTTTAAATATTTCATAAAAATTAAGAAATCTTTCAAAAAAAAATTGTCTATTATAATTTGTGTAAAATTGCATCCTTTTAAAAATAAGATTTTTCTGAAAAACCTTAATTTTTATTTTATTTATTTAACTCAAATAATATAGTTAAATAATGCAAAAGAAACATATAATGTTTTGAGTGCTTAATTATTTTAACAAACGAAGTTAATAAATCAGCTATTAAATTATAAATATTTTCGCCAAAATTCTCCCCTCTCCCGTTTCACAAAGGCAAGAAGAAGAGCATTTATTTTGGGAATCTTTTCCGAGTAAACAAAAGCTACTGCTTTAATCCAAACACCTTGCGGAAGTAGAGATAAGAGCAGTCAAGGTTTTGAAAACTTCCTTTCAGTGCGTAAAAAGGGTTGTGAAACATAGTTGCAGAACGGGATGTAGCTTCTGTTTTTATTTATAATTTCATTTGCTTTTAACTATTAAACAGAATTGATAATGAGCCTATTTATTAATACACGTTATTTGGCATGAATAGGAGGAAATGCCACCCACTATTATTTGCATAAATTGAGGAAGATTAAAATATTCGATAATAGACGCTTATTTTTCAACTAGAAAAATTTAAATTCCTAAGTAATGCGATTGATTTGTTTTAAATTTATATATATATATTTGATATTTTAAATTGACTGATGATATTTAAAATGACTGACTGAGAAATTTATTAAGAAATTTAGTTCCAAGCGTGGGATACTTCGTAGAAGCTTAATATAAAAGTCAATATATCGTCTGTGTTATAGTAGCCAATTGGCTAGCATTCTGGACTTCGGTACCGTAGGCTTCAGGTTCAAATAGTGACGGTGGCATGGATGTTTGTCAGTGTTTCAGAATTGGGGAGTCAATGGCAGAGTGTCTAGCGCTCTGGTGCTCGGCGCCACAGGTTTCTGGTTCAAGTCAAGTGTAGTAATTAGTTCGAAATCCACTTTAAACTATAAGTCCCAGTCTAGCGTGTGCAAAAGATGACCGTATAGCGAAAACTCAAACCAGACCAATCTGTGTTAATGATGGTCTGATGCGATCAACCCTGGAGCTTCTTGAATACCCTAATAGTTTTAACATTTTTAAACAAACCTCTACAAAAATTTATAATAAAATAATTGAATTAAAAATCTGAAATATTTCTTTTGATAATCTTTCGAAATTTTATAATTTTCAGCAAATTTTCTTCTTTATAATTTTCAGCAAATTTTCTTCTTTATAATTTTCAGCAAATTTTCTTCTTCATAATTTTCAGCAAATTTTCTTCTTCATAATTTTCAGCAAATTTTCTTCTTTATAATTTTCAGCAAATTTTCTTTTATTAGAGAGTTTTTGCATACCGTACGTTAGGTTACCGTAGGACGTCCGTTAGCTTTTTCTCCCTATCACGCATGCTCATAGGAAACTGAGCATGCGCGCTAGGGAGAAAAAGCTAACGGACGTCCTACGGTAACCTAACGTACGGTATGCAAAACTCTCTATTATCTTGTAACAAATTTTAATTCAAGTTAATACGTATTTGTTCTTCTTTATCGTTAAAAGAAATTGTAAAATAATTCCGCATAATTAAACAAGATATTTCAATACTAAAGCTTTTCCCAACTTAATCTCTGTATGTTTATATTAGCAAGCTTAACCACATACTTAAACGTGATATTCCACAAATAGTGTTAACGGAAAAAGCGTCTACTACTAGCTATCTGCCTTGATGTCGTAACCAAACCACTTTTGCGTGACATAAATAAACCTTACTGAATTTTGTTTTTGCAACAGCATATCTAATATGCCTTCGCTCGTAATTTTTATTCCACGGATAGACGCATACTGACTGGCCCAGACCTTGAATTCAGCATAGCCATAAGCATTCACTTTGAACAGTTTTTTCACGGTCTTTGTTACGCTTTGTATGTCATTATAAACAGAATCGATTCTTTCAGAAGGGCAATAATTTCTGGAATGCGAACGGCGTAAAACATGAGTTTCCTTAATCTTTACTCAAAGAACCGTAATAAAAATAAATGTAAGCATATTTCTTTGTGACTGGCCATGAAAAGAGCAAGGGCATCAATAAGTTCAAAGCGATGTATGTGCGTGTGTACATTTTCCATTCACTGAGAAACTCTTCCAAATTATACCACGATGTAACTCGAGATGGTGTTCTCCCACGAGTGCAATGCTTTTCGAAGGACTTTCGCAGGAAAAGTCTGAATAAATTTCACCAGAAAATCTGACTCGATACAAAACTGTTACAATGGCCTCCGAGTTTATTGGTTTTGGATAATACAACAATACACGCCCACAACGAATTCTTGTTCAATACGCATGCCACTAATCAACCAATTAAGATAAATTTGAATAAATTATCATTTATTAATATACTTTAAAATAGTGCAAGATTGAAGATTTTAATTTCGAAATAGCTCAGGATATTATCAGCTTTGATTGCTTTAATAGCTGATATTCAAAAATGAAACTAACAAAATGATTCATCATCATCAATGGCGTAACAGCCCCGTGGACCAAGGCCGCCTGCCCACTGTCAGATTTCAAGACAGAAAATGTTTTCTTTTTAAGGGGTAGGGTTGTTTACGCCCAACGCTCTACAGCCATATTAAACCGGAACCTACGGTTTAAAGTGATTCCGAACCTTTACGAACATCCATGGCACCACAACAAAATGATTAGTTGATTAAAATCACATATTCTGAAACAAAGGCATTAAGTGAATTTTTTTATTCTTCTTTAAAAAAAAATGTTTACGAAATACTATTGAGAAAGCAAATACTCAATGATTAGTATAAAAGTGTAAAATTTTCTAGGAAAATGCAATTAATTATAACTATTGCTGTTTAAAGTGTTTTTTTTTAAATAGAAGCTAATAAGTATCAAAATAAAATGATAAATTGATATTAAATGAATTTAATACATATTTTTATCTTATTTATATTTCTTTTTTACTATTTAGTGCTTACAAATAATTGTTAATTGGTTAGTATAATTTGAATACATTTTTTTATACAACATAGATATCGAATATCTGTTATTTATAATAACAGTTATTGAATATTGTATTTTGTAAAGTACTTATTTATGCACATTACATTGAATATAAATATTTAAGATCATGAATCATAAAAAAAACTCATTACCAATTCATCAACAATTTTTGACAAATATTTTCTAACAAGTTAATTATTAAGGTGTTACTTTAAACTGTATGTATCGCTAGTAAAGTACGATCCTATTGAAATTCTAGCTAAATTTCACAAAGGGAATGCGAATTATGCACATTACGAAACTTCTCCTTAAATTATTTTGAAGACAACCTTGAAATTTTAAGAGGAAAAAGACGCCAAAAAAAAATTAATAAATAATATAAATGTTTTAGATGAAAAGAGTCATAATACTGGAAAAAAATGAACACATAAGTTATTTCAATAGACATAATATATTCCAAAAGTTTTACTTGGCGGCATTTTGCGAGAAGTGAAGTGAAATGACTAAGCTATTTCCCGCCTTAATTATACCTCCAATATAGCAATTGACTCGCCCCTTTACTCGATTATTACTTGCTGCAGTTGGAAGCCAAAACTGACGTAATAGTTAATAAAACAGAATGGCTATATTACCGTGAAAGTGTAATTTGTTATATTTAAAAGAGAAATAAATATGAAGAATTTATGTGGGGCACTCCTTTTTCAAGGTTAAGAGATGTAAAAAAAAAGAAAAAAAGTAAGGGTGGAATAGCAAACATTGGATCGAAAGCACTTAAGGAATTTTTTAGTTTGTCTTCTATACCCTTCAAATCTGAAAATGTTATTTCACACTCCCAAATAGATTAGAAAGGAAATAAATCTAGAAAAATAGTAAGGAGACAAAGATCTATTTAAAGGAATGTATCTAATTTCTTCTTTTAGACTGGATTGGGGCTAGTAGGAATAAATTTCACTTTAAAAGAAAATGTTTTGTTAGGCTCAAAATTTAAAAATTTTACCTAATAGATAAATATATGTAATTAATATATAGATAAAAATATAATTAAAGGTGGTATATGATATAGCAGACGCTATTGAAAAGGGGGGTTTTTATCAGCATTTGTTAGTAAATGTATTGTATATTAATTCTAAATTTATCAAACATCGATTTTGTCAATCGAACTTCTCTATATTTTAATAACTTGTTGTTACTAAATACATATATTACAACGTGCAAATTATAATAAAAAGACATTTTATTCTTGGCATATTTCACTAAAATAATTTATAAAATTTGTTCCACATAATAATTCTTTTCATCTGAAATAAAATTTTGTAATTTTTTAAAATAAATAATAACCTATCGTAAGCAAGCACTGCATCTACAACTATATACACGTAGATTCAAAAATTAATTTGTTACTATTCATATCATGGATTTTTCCCCCATCTTTAAATGCGATATATTGCTAGATCTTATTCATACATTTACAGATCAAGTACCCGACTCATAGAAACGCGCGTCTCTGGTGGCCATGAGAACGGAGGTTCAATCCGCTGGCGGCTTTGTTGTAGACACTGTTTCGAAAAACTAGGAAACTCGAAAACTGTATGAATGGCATGTGTAATGTTCAGCAGCTTGTCTCGTGAGTCAGACCAACTAGTGGAAGTTTACGAGGTTTTCTCTCATGCGATACGCAAATGTGAGGTAGTTCCCTCCTGAAAAAATGACCGGAAGGCATTGCTCTCCTTCGGTGCCAAGGAGCCAAGTCTGACTTCTACCTACGGGTGCTCCTTCACACCAGAAGCTGCTCCCCACACACACACTTCTTCCATGAGTATTCGGATTCATAGACTTAGTCTAGATATTGCTGTCTAGCAAATGAGATAAGAAAAAAACAGATCGAGTAAACTTTAATAAGATAAAATAATTGAACAAAAGCTAATTTCGAAATAATCGTATTTTGTTTATTCCATCAAAATCGGTTTTAACTCTTTTATACCAAAAATACAAACTATCACTAGATATATTTTTTAAACAAATTCCAAGAAAATTAAACATGTTCAAAAAACCAAACAAAATTCATTACATCGTTGCATTACTTTGATAATGCACACAATTTTAATGCATTGCATATTAGAAATTCCAATGTAGTGACTGGGATACATTTTTACACATTCTAAACATTGGTAGAATTTTGTTTTGCTGTTGCATTGACAAAAAAAAAAAAAAATAATGCCCAACAGAATTAGAAAATGGTCTCTCAACAATTACAAATTAGAACTTCCTACTTTGCTAGATCCAAAACACCTAGAGTTGCAGTGAGAGTGCTTTCAACAAAGCAGAACAAACCTGTTAAATTGCTATTATGATCGCGCACAGAATTTAACGCCGCACAAAAGAATAATCATTCCTTTCAACTCTTTATCTCTTTTATCATTTTGTTCATCATTCTCTTAAAAAAAAAAAACCTTTTGTATTCATAGAACTGCAGCCATAATCAAATGGATGGAAAAGAGCGAAAGCATTACAAACATCCACTAATAAGTGGTTTTGACTTCTTTTTGTTTCATTGTATCGCTATAAGTACGTTAAAACAATTGGTCTTTCCTACAGCTCTATAATCAAAAGTGTTTTGTAAACTTGAATGCTTTAACGAACTTTATTAGCTCTTATATCAAGTGAAAAAATAGGTTAATTACATATTATATAAAAGAATGCTTTCAGGAAAATACTTATTCGAAATATACGTACATTTTATTTCAAATGATTTCGAATCTTCTATTCATTCCCACCTGCATATATTGTATTATCCTGATCAAACATATATATATATATATAAACCTGATTGATTATGTTATTTCTATCTCAATATCTTAATGTTGGTCAACAGAGAAAATATACATTCGGATTTAAGGATATTTATTCGAAGGAAAATTCTTTATGTCTCAAAATAATTTCCGTTGTATTTTCTTAAATAATTTATTTTCAAATCAAAATAAAGATAGAGAAATCCTTTTTGGAATTCATTGAATTTTTTTTATCAAGCATCTATAAATAGTTATCAACTACTGATCTTAATTTTATGCGTTTCACGTAGCAATAAGTTAAATAAGGTTACGAATGAAAATAGATCTTAAAGCTCATATGTTCAATGAACTTTGTGCCCATTAAGTTTTTTTTTATTTATTTTTTGATGTGCAGCATTATTTGTAGGCCTCTTAGTGGGATAATTTAAATGAAAACCGGAATATATAACTATAAAATATTTGTAAATTGTTATACAATTAAAAAAAAAGCGTTTCATCCAATTGAAGGTTAGTTTAAAAATACTTAACTGACTTGCTATTGTAAATATTGTAAAAGACGACAAAAATAAAATTTATTCCTTTATAAACTAGAACTGAAATTGTATTTCTATCATAACATCTGAAATTTAAGAGAAATGGCAAAATAATAATAATAACGATAGATAAATCAAACTGAAAAAAAGAGTATTCTTAAAATGTTTGCGAAATTAAAAATATTGCTTCTGAAAATTTATTATTAGTAGTATTTTATTCATCAATAAGTAACTTTGCTGGATTATCGAAATTTGCATGAGTTAATCAAACAAAATCACAACTAGAAAGTTATGTGACATTTTTTTTTGTCAGTTAAAAACAACTTTTATGAAACATCCATTCATCGAATTAATATATTCTTTTAAAGGATTAAATTTTTGAGCCGCTAATAAGCATTGTTGGTTTTGATGGCCGAGTGATTAGCTCTCTGACACTCGGTGCCATGGATGTTTGTAGTGGCTCGGAATCCCCTTTAAACCGTAGGTCCTGGTCTAATATAACTGTAAAACGTTGGACTGACAACCCTACCCCGCAAAAAGAAAAAAACATCCCCTGTCTAGAAATCTGCCAGTAGGCAGACGACCTTAGCCCACCATGGGGTTGTTGCTCCAATGAAAAAGAATAAGCATTATTTTTATTTATCATGGGTTAGAAAGCAATTTATTTCAATTTATAAAACTCTTATTGTTTAATTAGTAAATGATGTAATGAATAGCTTGAATAATCAATGTTACAGAGAATTTATTCCAAAACTTTTTCTATTCAATTCCAGATTCAAATATGGCAAAGCCAGTTCTCTTCGCTCTCTTCCTTGTGTACTGCATTGTTAAGTCAGCTTCGGCCCAGTGCATCACGGCTAACGACATCATTGTCAATGAAACAAGCATCGGTACAGCAGTGCGAAACCTCATCGAAGGCAACACTCAATTCAGCTTGAACTTGTTGAGGACTCTGAATGCGGATCAGAGATCCAATAAAGATTCAAGTGGGTTGTTTTTCAGCCCTCACAGCATTTGGTCAGCTCTCATCGTAACCTACATGGGGTCCAGAGGGGCCACTGAACAAGAAATGAAAGCTGTTCTCGGTCTGAGCGATCTGGACAAAATTGCTACTTGGGAAGCTTTCAGAAACATTCGCAACTGGGACATGTACCAAACGCCCGTATGGGCCCAAGAACTCATTCAAGCGCCCTCTCACTCCAGTTACCACTCGGCAAACCGCATTTATTTCCAGGAAGGCACCAAGTTCAAAGACTGCATGCAAGAAATGCTGAACAGAGAAATCGCCTTTGTTGATTTCGAGAACAACGCGGAAGCATCGCGAGAGGAAATCAACACATGGGTTGAAAAGGAAACTCAGCAAAAGATTAAAGATTTGATACCATCAAATGGTATATCTTCCTTGACGAAGATGGTCGTGGCAAATGCTGTCTATTTCAAAGAATCTTGGCAACAACCCTTTGATGAGCAGAGGACCATACGTCAAAGATTCACGTTGTCATCCAGACACGAAATCTTCGTCTCCATGATGAATACTAGAGGAAGATTCTTGTACGGAAAGAGTGAAGAGCTGCAGTGTAACGCAGTGGAGCTTCCCTACGCAGGAAACGCTCTCAGCATGACCATCTTGCTGCCAAAAAATCGATACAATGGAGTAGACGTTTTGGCCAACAGCTTGACACCAGAACGATTGAGAAATCTACTGTTGGATCTGTACCCGAGAGAAGTTCTTGTGTCAATTCCCAAATTTAAAATGGAGGATAGCTTCGAGTTGTCTTCGGTCCTGAGCAAAATGGGATTGAGGACTCTGTTCGATACAAGAAGAGTAGATCTTTCTGGATTTACTGGACAAAGGGAATTTTCCGTCGATGCTGTCCATCACAAGTCGTTCATCGATGTCAATGAAGAGGGTACCGAGGCAGCTGGTGCTACCTCCGTTATTTCTTCAAGAAGTGCAAGACCGATTGGACCAGCTGCGTTTATTGCTGATTATCCTTTTGTATACTTCATTCGAGATAATCTTTCAAATGTAATCCTTTTCCTGGGAACGGTTCAGAAACCTCCAGAGTATGGAAGTAACTAGTCGAAGTTGTTCATTAAACTTTCTCATTAGTGACAGATAATGATGAGTGAACTTTTCCTACGTATACGTTCATAATATCATACAAATATACTTATGAAGCAAAGGAAGAAAAAAATTACATTTTCTACCCCCAAGACTGATCGTGTTTTTTTTTTTTTTTTTTTAATTGTAGATATGTGTTTGGTAGTTTTATAGATGTATTTTGCGGCGATTTTTTACATGCCATAGTCACTGCATCTTAAAAATTTCCATTGCATTTTAAGTCATATTTCTCAATATTTGGCAGCTAATGCCCATTAAATCTGTGTTCGTGTTATCGCCAAAGAATGCATCATATTGCAATTGAATATTTTGTAGAACTTTTTTTTAATAAGAAATAAAATAAAATAAAAAATTCTTAAATTGTTTGATTTATTGGAACATGTTGATACAGAAAATATTATTGCATAGATACAACGTTTAACTTTAAAAAGAAAAACAGTCTTCTGTTTTTAAAATTTTAACATATGGAATGAATAATAGCTGGCTTAATTGGGAAATTTATTACTAATCACATTTTTAGTTAATTTTTAAAACTTAATAAAAATATTGATGCAAATACTAGAATAATTTAGTTATATAAGAAAAAGTGTTTTTTTTTAATATCTAAACAAAAAGACTTTTTTTAAGTAGTAAGTCTTATTATAATGACAATTCATCAGTAAAGCTTGTAGATGCTTAATAACAGAAAATAAAAAGTTTAACTTTGTCATAAGCGATTGCTTTTAAAACCCTATTAAATGATTTATTGTTAATTTTAACATTTTTTACAGGCAAGTTATTGTCACTCCAAATTGGAATTACTTTTTACAGTAGAAACATTATCAAGCCATCTATAAATTACTTCATTTTACAAATTATAGAATCATGTTTATTTTTGTCCAGACCAGTAATTTAGATAATGATATTTTATTTAGTTATAACACTAGAGAATTTTTAGTGATACAAAAATACCAATTGCAAATATAACTTTCAAAAATACCTATTTCCTACAAATTAATAGTGATTTGGATTTTATAAGTATAGTCATATTTTAAAACACATAACTCCATTTATTCCAAATATTTAACATTATTTTAATGTGCTTATTATGGGGAAATATTTGTTTTTTCCAAGCTTACAAATAATCATAATCCTGATAAAAAAAATATTAAAAATTATGCAAATTTTGAAATTTTTTTCCTATACCACAAAAATATTTATACAATATTCATTCAAAATATCACATATTTTGAATAAATTTACATTAATACATAAATAATAGGGGAAAAAACTTAAAAGAAATCATTCACTACTTTTTTTTTGAAGGGAAAAAGGGAGGTGAAAAACTGAAAATTTTCAGAATCAATAACAACTAGCATTTTGCTCATAAATTCACAATTTAAAATAAAGTAACATTAAACTTTATGATGTTCATTTTTTTATGAAATGCTTAATGTTTTATTTGCTTGACTAAAGTAACAAAACTTCACTTCAGAATTTATAAAAATATTTACTTGACTTAAAATTTAAGCACTGATATATTAACATAATTTGATTTGCAATGCATTAAAATGCTTTATAACAGCATCAAAATTTTTTAAACATTATTTGCGAGTTTTAGTTTTATTCAATTAATAAACAAAAAAAAAATAATTTTAATTTCAATTATGATAGTAACTGTATGCATAAAATCACATTATTTTTTGTTTTACACTACAGATATTTCAAAAGATATTGCTTTCTGTATATATTTTTTATCACATATTTTAAGAACAGAAAAATGTTATATTACAACATCTGTACTCTAAATCTATAATCTAAAACAAAAAATCTATAAAATTTTAAATATCATTGCAAAATTTTTAAGCTTTTAATCTCAACACAGAAATTTAATGAATAAACCAATGAATAAAAATAATACATATGAAAAATATGAAGCCACTATTTTGATTTATTAGAAAGCTATTCATATTTTAAATTACAAACACACACCGGAGTTGTTTTTTAAACACAAAGTAAAATTAATAAAACATAAATTTAAGACTTAAAAATTAATTTATTAATTGATATACATATGATTGCAGAGAGGAATTTTCTCTATTAAAAAAAATCTTTAAACCAAACTATACATATTTTATACAGTAGAAAGACAATCTGGTTCAAGCAAAACTCCTTTGGTCTTCAAAAAAACTTCAGTCTTTTTACTAAAAAAAAAAAGAAATTCACAACTTTTATTAATATATAATTAATGTATAACTTAACACAATAAAAAATAAATTTTAATTAAAAAGTTTAAATGTTCTCTAAAAGGGGAGAGGGAGGGGAATGATTCTTAAAAAGGGGGAAAAAAATGATACTTAAAACATGAACAGTGACAGTATGCACATGCTGTTTTTAAACAAATCCTAAAGTTTAAGAGTAAGGTTAATTTAGCAAATGATTCCTTCTATCTAATTAAGTTGTCAAAGGAATCAATGCACATTTCTAATTATTTTTATTCTCAGGAAGTGCTATTCCATAAAGAAATATTAAATGATTATTTTGCCGATTTATTTTTATAAAATATACAATGAAATCATTGATGAAGCATTTCTAAAGAAAACAAAATTTTTTAAAAAGAAATCTAAGCTTATTATTTTAGCAGAAATCTCTAAAAGATAACAATTTCTTAATAAAAATATATCAAAGTAAAAATCCAAATAAATGCTCCAAGAATAACACATTAAAAATTACAAGGCAAAGGATGTCAACATCAACATATAAATAATTTATTAGTATTAAAATTATTTTTTCTAATAATTATTAATTATTAAAGTTTCGCAATAATCCAGGATTTCATAGTAAATGAAAGAAAAATTTAAAAAAAAAAAAAAAAAAAAAAAAATTGTTCAGATAATTTATATTTAAAAGAAAGGGAAAAATATCAATTCATTACTATAAAAAATTCTTTCTTAAATAGTGACAAATTTTTAATAATAAATAAAACAGAATCTAATTAGCTTGCTATTTTTAAAAATTATATAGTGATGAAAAAGAACAATTTTGCATTTGTTGATTGAATTGATAAAGACAACAAATAGTGATATTTTATTATTAATGAAAATTTTACTTGTATAAAAAGCATTTAGTATTATGAATGCCAGATAAAAAATTCTTGTAACACAAATTTTAAACTCTAATCAGACATTCGGAGATATGTCATGCATATGCATAATTTTTCTATGTATTTATCACAATTGAGTATTGCACTGTTATTTTGTATTTTTAATGTGAATAAATTTGACTATTTCTTTACTGTACCCTGTATTACCTAATTTAGTCAAAAATTAGCACATTATTATTTAATAAACTATTTTAGATAACCATAATATTTATGGAATATTCTTTTAAACAATAAATGATAAAAATTATTAACTTGTAAATAACACATTTATCATACATAATTTATAACACAGTATATTGATTAATAAAACATTTAAATGATGAACGTATAGCCTTGTGAATATCAAGGGTAACATTACAACTTTATAATAAAAAAAAATTAAAAGTTATTTATCCTATCTGTTTCCTTTATATACATAATATTGATTTAATAAGTAATTTTAAATTTGCTTAGAGAGTGTAATAAGCATTGATCAGTAAAATTGTTCATCTTCATCAATTAAGTTGAAAAAATTTATTCATTAATATAAGTTGATCTTAAAGCAGGGGTTGCCAACCCAAATGATCTTGCGGGCCACTTTGGAAACAGATCATAACTCTGCAGACCACATTTAAAATTATATATCCCTATATTAGATTTGAAGGCATTTTTTTGGAGTGAAAAATTGAAACAATGAATTATTACCGTGTTTACTATTATTCTTACATGTAAACATAGATAATATAATAATGATACTAAACGCACATTGTAAAGAAATATATAACACTAAACATCAAATATAAAAAATTTATAAATATAAACAAATAAAAAATGAAATTAAAAAATATTTATTTTACTAGTATGATACTTTTCCTCCACTCTTTCACTTAAGTTTTGCAGATTGATGCGCGCACATCATGAGTTCACAGAATTTAATTATTTTGCGAACTCATAACTGTAAACACATAAATAAAATAGGCCATATCTGTCATATATTCACAAGAATATTATTTTAAAATCAAAATTAATTTTTTCTCATAATTTCAACAGTTAATTTTTAACTATATGGATGCACAAATAATGTAATTTTTAATGCATTAGTTTTCACTACTTTGGCCATTATAAAATAAATATATTTTATAAAAGTGTGATAAATCTCATGAGCCAAAAAAATGTTCAAGATGGCTGGCAGGTTGGCCCCCCTTGTCCTAAAGAGATGTGCACATTTTAAA
Organism: Caerostris darwini; assembly: GCA_021605075.1. Taxonomy (NCBI): domain Eukaryota; kingdom Metazoa; phylum Arthropoda; class Arachnida; order Araneae; family Araneidae; genus Caerostris; species Caerostris darwini. The sequence continues at coordinate 1,228,173 of BPLQ01012350.1, read as the reverse complement.
GATCCAACAAGTAGAGCAATTTTCATAAGACATCTTGATAATGAATTTGATTTATATGATTGTAAAAAATAAATAAATTTTTTAAAAGTAGATCCAAACTACTGAATAAATGATTTAAAAAAAGGATACATAAAGGATTTCCAGTTAAAGGTAAAAAAATTATAGTGATGCTTTAAAAATAATATATGTACATTTTAAAAATATATATTAAAAAAATTATTTTTAAAATTAGCAGTAGTTTTAACAAAATTCTCAGCATTTGCAATACAATATAATTATTTATTAAAATTAAAATATTTTTTTATCGTACAAAGCTATTTTATTTATTTAAATATAAACATATTTAATAATAAAAAAAACTTACTTTATTCTTTGCAAGAGCCATTCCAATACCAACTACACTCCCTATTGCTAGAGCAGCACCTCCAACTATGGCCATTCCCAAGAGACCTTCTGAATGAATTAAAAAACAAAGAATGTTATTAACTGCTCACTAAGAGCGATACACATACATTTCAATGAATACATTTTTAGTTAATAGCATATGCATTATTTTTTATCAGAATTAAAATATTATTAAATTGATATCATCTTTAATTTAGAGCCATAGAATTTTAATGCCTGCTGTTGGTATGTTTCATTTGACCTTATCTTCACTATGGAGGTGTTTTCTAATAAAGAGTTTGTTTTTTTAATTAAAAGAGAGAGTCAAAATTACAAGGTACAAGCTGTATGGGGGCTGATTGAACTACCAAAGCTTCATCATATTTTGGTAATTCATAATATTTTTATAAACACAAAAGAATTCATGGTAAATATCTGCATTGAGAAAACATAAGACAAAAAATATTTCACAGTTAGCAAGATTATGAATTGGTGCAGCTATTGTTAACAAGTACTATTCAAATCAAACTCGGCATAATAGAGATGAATGATCACAAGGAAAAACCAAGAGATTCAAAGTCAACATTAGGGTTGCCATTGCTTACAATACGATACATTAATTAAAACTTTACATAGATATGATGTAGAACTACAAGTAAAAGTCACACAATTTAGAAAACTTTGAGAAATTACAAAGGAACTCAATGAGTAGATAAAGAAAATGGAGATTATTAATAATATCCACAAAAATAAAACTTTTAATTTCAATGATGTGTAATTCCCAGTTAAAGAGAATAATTTTATTTTAAAGCCAATAAACAATTTTTTTTAAATGAGCAGCTAATTTGTGAATGAAAATTACAAATAAACCTGATAGCTTAAAAGATTAATAATTAATAGATATTAATTATTTCCATTCTTATAAGTAATTTATCTAATTTAAAAGCACATGAATCTTATCCGAATTAAATAATTATTTACAAAGGCAAAAAGGATCTCTGAAATGAAAAATAACTTTTAAACATTAAAAAAAAAAGTTTCAAAGTTGTTTTTTTTCTCCTTATACTTAGATAAAATTTATGAAATATTTATTAACTCAAAAATCTCAATTAGAAATATACCATTATTTAAAATGATAATTTACTTATTTTAACTCTGAAAAAACTTACCTTTTCTCATTTTCTCTTTGACATATTTTTGTAATGATTGTGCTTGTCTGTTAGCAGGCTCTATGCTTAAAAACTTAGACAAAAGATTTAGTGCTCTGTTATAGTCCTGTAATAAATATGAAAAATTAATGATTGAATTATTAATTACACAAAATTACATTTCAATCATTCAACTCATAATAAATAACAAAAATTTGTTTTTTAGATTAGGATCTTTAAATTACTTCCATTAATTGAAATCTTAAATAAAAATTAAACAAAAGAGAAAATTTATCAAATTTTTAATATAAAAATAAATTTACAAATGAATATCACCAAGGTGTCTAACATTAATGATAATAAGATTGATACATATTAAAATTGCATATTTATGTCTAAACAAGTAAATATAAAAGCAAAATTTTTGAAAAATTTTATAATCAAAATATGATAAAATATATTTTTAAATATTTTAATGCAAATAAAATAATAGTGCAGAATTGTAAACAATGTTAAGCAATAAGAACTCCAGAAATAATATGTTTCAAAACCAAAAAGTCCTTTTTTGAAAATATTTGCAGACATTGTACAGGCCCTGAATAAAATTTCAGGACACTCTTTAAAAAATTTCAAGAATAAAATTTCACTAGTTATACAAAGATTTTGTTTTTAAAATCTATAGTTAACTACAAAATGAAAATTAAGAGGTTATGTACTTTTAATATATACTTTTTAAGAATTATTACTTTACAATTTCGTTTTGAACTTGTTTTACTATGAAAAGCAACTATATTAAAACATTTTTCTGCAGGAAAATAAGGGTGTTTTCATGGATTTTTCTAGTTTGTTCCTACTTAATAGAAATAGATAAAAAAAAATCACATTTTTAATACAATAAAAACATTGTTTAAATAAAAACATTTTTATCACATTAAAAAATTATATAAATTTTGATGATTTCAAATTATTCTATGACTTATTCAAGTTATTAATTTTCTCTACTCAAGTTCTGCATTAAATAAAATGTAAAGTTGTAGAAGAATTACAACAGAAATTGTTAAAATAAGAATGGTTGAGAAGATATATGCGTAGTTTCCTTGCTTAATTTGCTTGCTGCATAAATGATGTCAAGATGTACAATATACATATAAATGCTTTAGAACAAATTTGTAAATGAATAAAATAGGAATTGCACGATAATAGAGAATTTCTGATTGTAAGCTCAGTTTGATTTGATAAATTTTAGAAAGACTTTATGCTAGCTGGTTACTATTGTTTAAAGAAACTTGATAATTAAGAACAGTAAGGCAGAATTATAAATAAAAGCTTACATTCAAGATTCTACAACCAGAAAATGAAATAAAATATGCTCTAACAACAAGCACTTTACAAGGATTGTACAAAAATTCCATTTTCTAATAATTCAAATTGGCAAGCAAATTTTTCCTTTATTCTATTTTACAGATGAAATTGAATAAAGCTTGAATGTCGGTTCTAAAAGGACTTCTAGTCATAGAAGGTGCAAGAATGATTTAAAAACATTTATAAATAAATAAATAAAAAAAAAAAAATGAATTACATAAAAAGGGTAAATTAAAAGAGCTAAAAATATGAAGTCAACTTTCAGAACATTTTGAAGCTTTCATGAAAAGGTTCATATTCGGTTCAAAGAACCAGTTGGGTGAACAGAACACAATAGAAGACTTGCTAATCTCTCCATTTCCCTTTTCTCAAGCAAAACACCTCTCAAGTCGAGCTTACAATACATGTTCCAATCAGCTGCAAGCGCAGTATGTCATGATCTAGATGCATTTTTAGCACAGTACCAAGACAAAGAAACACTAGGAATTTCCACAAAATTACAAATATGCAAGTTCATTTGCATGTTTTGTTATTGCCCCTATTTTCGCTCTTCCAAACAAATCAACGGAAATACCCAATTTCTATCATTTTTCTGAGAAAACAAATTAAATTACAATGTAGTTTCCTTGAATTGTGTGGTTATTCCAAAGCACACTCTCTACCTTAGAGCAACAGTTTTTCCTATTACATCATCCATTTAAACCAAATGAAAGAAAGAAATGCCCATGATTAGCTTGTTGTATTTGCCTCAACCTAGGATTCAATCCGAGAAATTTTTACAACATTCAAAATTTTATGACGAGCTATTGAATTTGACATTTATTTTTCAGAAATTTCAGGAACATACGAGGCTTGTATTTGTTTTTTCAGTTATTCTCTTTCCTCGATTGTGAAAAACACACATTACCACTGAAATATCATTGTAATTTCTGGTCTATAATCTGATTATATGTAAGAAAAATTTTTTTAAAAATTTAGAGATGGATAAATAGTTCCTATGTGCATTCTATAGGTTTTTAGCCTAGAAATGTTTTGATAAAACTTAATTTCAGAACTACCACGTAAAAATATAATCAACTAGGGCAAAAAATTAAATTGTGGGTTAATACATGGTTGTGAATAGCCCAAATTTGTGATATTTCTATTAAAAAAAATAAGTTATTTTAACAATGAAAATTTCTTCCCACAAATAAATTCTTACTTGATAAAGTTTAAAATGTTTGAATCTAATGCTTTTTTTTATCATGAAAACAACTCAAATTAATTATTTTATAGATAAAATATTTAAATCCTGATAAAATAATTTATGTATTGATTTAATCAATGATAATATTAAAAAAACTCGTTAATATATAAATAATCACAAAAATTATTTTCTTATAATGACTTTGATTACTTTTGATTAAAAGAACAATTCACCACTTTTTAAATTATTTAACAATGATACAACAGTAAAAAGGATAAGAAAATTATTTAAACAAATAAAATAAAACTGTACTTACTTTTAATTTAGTGTGGCCAATAGCTAAATAATACATATAACCTCTTTTGGCATTTGCATCACCAGTTTGAAAAAGATCTAACAAAAGAGAAGGAAAAAAAAATGAGAAATTTTTTTTTAAAAAATATCTATATTTAGCAGCATAATAAGAACATGCAGCTAATGCATATTTTAACATTAGTTAAAAGTAGAAAAATAATGAAATCTGAATAAAAGACATTTACAATAGTAAAACAATTTTAAGTCAATTTATTTATGAAAGACTATTTTTTTATAACAAAAAATTCTGTAATGAAATGTATATAAATAAAACTTTTTTTTACTTAATCAATCAAAATTGTTTTTATTTGATAATTATCATTTGTACTTATTTTTCATTGAAAAGTACATCGATAAAAAAAAGATTACTAGTATCTTTACATAATGTGCAGCAGAGTCTACAAGGATTTCTACTTGGTTATGTTAAGAAAATTAACTTTTAATTCCTATTTCATGTAAAGAAAAAAATAAGTAATATAAAAAAAAAAATTTTTAAAGTCAATTGCTTCTTTTTTTTTTCTCACTATATTGCAAGAAGTCCTTTATAAATAATTTTCATTCATTTTTTTAAGTTTATCTGGCACCCTTTATTGGTAGATACATGCAACTTAAATCTAAAAAAAAAAACTAAAATTAATTCATTAAATTTAATTAATGAATTAATATTTGAAAAAACTATATTAACATCAAGTGTCATCCACTACAAGTTCAAAAAAATGTATTTGAACTTGAGTGGATGAATGAAAAGTGTTTTATTATTGATTGAAAATTTGAACAAGATATATATAGGGAGAGTGTGAGCTAATAGAAGGAATTTAAATAAATTAATAGTTTAAAAAAACTAAAAAATACGCTTTTAGAGTTAATCTATCTAAAAAGTAAAAAATAATTGTTAACATAAGAATAAAATGACTGACGAGAAAATGAATGTCACTGTTCTAAAAGCGTGGGGTGCTTGTATGACATTTTAAAATTAACTCTGCATTTCTGAGTGAAACTAGTGAAAAATTCTAACCATTGATATTGAGCACCCCACGCTTTTAGAACAGTGACATTCATTTTCTCGTCAGTCATTTTATTCTTATGTTAACAATTATTTTTTACTTTTTAGATAGATTAACTCTAAAAGCGTATTTTTTAGTTTTTTTAAACTATAATTTATTTTTTATGAAAATTATATATGTATAAGGCATGAATTATATAGGCATGAAAATTATATATTTACAAGAATAAAATAAGAAAAAGTAAAATTAAGGAATAAAAAATTTAAAAGTTTATGAGAAATACAAAAAGATAAATACAATGCAAATAAAAATTAATGAAAAAATACTAAAAAAGCTAAGTACAATACAATTAATATAAGCAAAAAAAAGAATAATATAAAAAAGTTGGAATATACTACAAAGTAGAGTAATTGCTGCTAGAAAGGATGACTAGGTCTGGTGCAAATTATGCAGAGACGGTACCTTAGCCGATTATCCGCTAAGTTTATATACTTTTTGCCCACCGAAATTTTCGGCCAATAGGAAGAGTGCAATTCGACATGATCGCACTCCTATGCCTTTGAGATCCGCCTCTTTTTAGCCACGGAAATTTTCGGCCAATAGGAAGAGCGCAATTCGATCGCGGATATTACTGAATTTCTACCCGGGGTGAAAGAAAGCTGGGCAACGGGCGTACCGGTTATGATGTTCCTTGGTGGTTTTAAGAATCACAAAACCTCCACATCTTAAATTAATTGAAACATTAGCATAAATTGTAGTTTCTTAAATTAATGAATAGAAGTAATTAAAAATAAATAAATGAATTTAAAATTTAGGAAAAACATCTGCTTGAGAACAATTAAAGCATGAGATCAAAAAAGCTAAAGCTATCGGTACAATTAAGAGTTCGTTGACGATGCCCAAAAATAAAAAGGTTAAAGTTAAAAAAAATGAGAATTTTAAGATAAAAGTAAAATAAAACAAAAGGAATTAAGATTAAACAAAATAATTATACAAAATAAGTAGGGTTTGATCAGTTGACTGACTCGCCAGTAGATGGCGCCATCAGTCCCAACATCGAGCCCAAAAAGTGAGTTACATACAAACATACATACAAACATACAGGTGAAGCTAATAAAAGCGTATTAAAAAAAAAAAGGTTTTCCAATGAAGTTTTTCTTTTTCTAAGGCAGCTGGCAAATACTTAGAAAGTGATCTTTATATGCCATAAGGAAGAACTGCATTGACATTACTCACTACCCAGGGAGCGTGTGTAACTAAAATAAACTACATACATGGAATAACAATGCCCCCACAGTGCTCTACGATAATATTAGACCTGGGCCCATGGTTTAAAGTGGATTCCAAACCATTACAAACATCCATGGCACAGCCGGGACTCTAATCCGAAACCTGTTGTACTGAGCGCTAGCCACTCAGCCATCAGGCCCAATTTCCAATAAAGTGCTTTCACACTAAAAAACTAAGGGGGGAAAAACCTTCATCTAAATTTTATTTTTTCATTAATATTATTTAAAATATGCTCATGTAAAAAGTAGATGAGTAAAATCTTTTTTAATATAAATGGTTAAAAAAATACTTTTTTTTAATGGTTTAAAATGTACTTTTCTGCAAAAATAATAAACAACTTCATAAAATTAAAATAATCATATAATATAATAAGTTAAGGATAAATTCTATGATATTAATAAGATATAAAACTAGATCTAATTGAAGAATACCTTATAAAATTTTTCAATATATGAATAATTAAATAATTTATGAAATTGATAAATCATTCAACATTTTATAATAATTTATATGATGTATTTTTTTAAAATCACAAAAAAAGTATATTATGCAGAATTTTGCATGAAATGTAAAAGAAATATTTATAAACATATTAATCAAATGAACTGTTTAAAAACATTTACATTAGATCTTGAATTAAAGTAATTCTTTTAATGAGAAATATTTATGGGGGAGAAAAAGCAATATAAAATACCTTCCAGTAGAACGACACCTCTTCTAATATCGGTGGGATATTTACTACGGATTAAACACCAAGCATAATCAAATTGTTCTTTGGGTGAAACCTGTCCTTCTTGAAGCTTCTTATGATAAACTGCTTCATATTGCTAAATAAGGAAAAATATCAATTATTTTAAAACAATAGTTAGACTAAAGACTAAGCAGTGAATTTCAAAAATTATTTAGAAATCATAAGTATCTTTCAATTTAGAATTGAAGTACAGAATCAATGCTATTTTGACAAAACATAAAATGCAAAAAAAAATAAATAAATAAAGACATAAATATTTTTAGAACGATAAAATGACTAATCAACATGAGTAATATTGGTTAATACTTAAATGAATTAGCTATTTTTTATTTAAAAAAATAATAAATGCCCTTCATTATTACACTAAAATAGAAAATTTCAAATTAAAGGACATAGGAAAAGTCAAAATATAATAAAAATAAGTATAATCTCTTTTTAAATATAAAAGCACATATTCCAAACCAAATAAACAAATTTGTCATTAAATTAATGGTTTAAATAAAAACATGTTCATTTTAATAAGCTTATTTAGGTAAATTGATTAACAAAAATATTAATAATTACAAAAAATAATTTAAGAAAGTTACTTTTTATAAAAATAATTTTTTACAATAAATAAAATTATAGAAGACTTTAATGAAATTGTACAATCAAAAAAGAATCCATTCTCTGCTGGAGAGAAAAAAAATATATATTATACAGTTTTTTTATGTTAGTAACAAAAAAAAAATAGTCCTTAAAATGAATTAAACATAAAACAAAATGCCTTCCGCATTTTTAATCAGTTATCGTTGTTGAATTTACTTGTCAACTTAATTTACATTTCGGATTTTATTTCCATATGCTGTAGTCGACTACAGATACATAGTAAAAGTATTTATCAGAATTTAAAAAAAAAAAATTTCCTTATCAAATTAAAAATTTACAATGCAGTAAGTTTGATAGGAAAACATTTTTTTTTTTTTTTAATTAACTGATTACAAAACTTCAAGGAATAAAAAAGTTTAACTTTGAGTGAAACAAAATGAAATTTACTTTTAAATCTTCTGACGATATATAATCTTCAAGAATTTCTTCCATAGCTTCTTTTTAATACCATACAATTAAACAAAATGTTATGAATTTAGAACTTTGTCCGTATGTCACTGAGTGATGAAACTGTATGAATAATATTCAAAGTAGTCAACAAACAAATCGTCTAGTCAGTATTTGATAATTTTATAGTGCTATTGCCATTAAGTAAAAAATTAGTTTATATACTGTATTATATATTGGAAATTTTTCTATATAAATATACTTAATTAAGAGAAAGTATAAAAAATTTTATTAATCCAAATAAAAAATAAATAAGAGCATAACTGGCTGATTATTTTAAAGAAAAGTACATGTATAAATGTATACAATATTATATATTTTTTTTTTTCAATTTGGAATAAACGCACTAGAATTCTGATTAAATACATTTTTTAAAATTATCTTAAGTTATTTAGTTATTTTGAAAAAAAAATTTAGTAGTAATAAATTTTTAAAATATTAGCGATGTTCTTGCTGGCAACCATTTGTTTACAAAATGGATTAATTCGCTAGATAATATCAACATTAAAAATTAATAGGTTTTCATGTATATGTGTTTTGTTCTTGTATAACTATACTTTCTGTTTTATATTATGAGTCAACCTCCTAAAGCAAAGTAAAAACTATTTAATCATACATTTTCTATTTTATGTATATTTTAAATAGAATTAAATTATATTCATGATCATGATAGTCTTTTTTACAAACGCCCCCTTTATCAACCGCCGATATTTAAAATTATTTACTTAAACACATTTGATTAAATTAATTTTTCTTTTTTTCCTGAACACTAATTGGCCTTAAATTTTAATTTTCCTATTTAACAAAAAATGTATTTTTATTATGATATATATTTTAAAAATGGGTAAAAAATTATGGCTGCAAATTATTTTTTTTTTATAATATTCGAAATTTTATTTAAATTTGTGAGATTTAATTAGTTTATTATTCTCATTTAAGTGTCGACCCTTATGGATTTGAGTGGCCCAAAGATTTCAATCATGAACTATATGATGATTTTATGTCTAAATACATAACAGTTTTGAGTCGACGAGCCAAAAAATGGGATAGGCTACTGAATTCCAAAGAAGAATTCCATAAAAGCAATAAAGGTTTGTAATTAATGTTTTAAAACGTGCTTAATTTGCTATTAATCCATTAGAATATTGCTTATTACTTTGAAAATTATTACATAAAGCAGTTCTAGATTTCCCTCTCCCACCTTAGTTGAGTGTTGATTTTTTTTCTTTTTGTGAACACACATTTTTATTTAACTTAACCTTTTAGTTAGCTTTGCTATGGGAGGAGTTTAGATGGATTTTGTACATTTTCAATACTACCTTTATTTATATAAAACAGCAACAATTCACCAACCTCAATTGAATGTGTATTTACTGCACATTTAATGGGGGAAAAAAATTATGTATATCAAAATTTTTAAATACAATTCAATAACTTTTTAGTAAACACAAAAAATGCTTTTTCTTATATTTTACTGTATTGTAAAAAGAAAAATATACTTAAGTGGAGAAAATTGTGGCTAAATGTATTAAAGAACTATGAAATTTCTGCAAGACCTGCTAAGTTTGACCCTTTTTATTTTCTTCTTTCTTTTTAAAAAAAATTCATCAAATATAATTACTAAACTATATTTTAATAATTAGGTAATTGTATTATACATTAGAAAAGCAGGAACTTATATTCAACAGAAGGGGATCCTATAAAAAGAAGTACACTTCCTTTACACTTTAGTATTTAAGAATCAAAATAGATCCATTGATAAATGTACCTTATATTCAAACATTGGTTAAATCACTTAAAATTTATTATGATGGTGAATTATTGTTTTACAGTAAACTTTAAGATCACCATTCCTTATCTTTATTAATTTAGTTGATGCGATTCTGTTTATTACAGTTTGTGGTATGATGTTCTACTAAAATTAATAATTTAAAGAATATTATCATTATGAGATGCAAAAAAGAAAATTGTAATTTTAGTAAAAATGCAAAATTTTCTAAAATGTAAAATTCTGTAAAAATTCAAAACAATATTTTAAATATGGAATTTTTTTTATTAGCTAAATAGTAAATAACTAGAAATTTAAATTTCAATGCATGCCTTGTAAAAAAATTATCAAGTATTTAAAAACAGTTTTCTTTACTTTACTATTATTTTGCTTACTGGAGTTACTTTTTAAAATAAAATTTGGATATTTACATTTTATTGTGTTAAAGATTTTTTTTTGTGTCATAATAAAATACACCTTACATTGAGTTTTTCCATTACTAATGGATAATTTCGTGCATTTTTCTTTATTGTTGTTAATCTCTCTTCTATTCACTACAGGGCAATTTTTGATCTGAAAAAAAAAAAAAATTTTTTAAAGTAAATAATCGGAGCAATTCATGGCTACTCTCTGATGTACCATATAGTGATTAAATTCTGGTTTTTATACCTATAGCATAAAACTTTTATTATTTTGAAAGTGTGGTTTTGATGCCACAATTATATAATTAACAAATCTATTGTTATATATTTTACATATTTATATATGGTTTATGACTGCTGAAAGGCATATAACAGTGATCTAGTAAGAGATTGTCAACCAAGAACATTGAACAATAAATCATAAATACAATTTCTAGAAGTCAAACAAAAATTTTTTCTAAATGTTTGAGGGCTGTGCTAATTAATTAGCTCAGTAATTTTTAGCAAAGAACTGTTCATCAGTATTTGATCCTGATTTTGAGATATGTTAACCTATTGGCTGCTTTATCTCAATACATCATATTGTGGCTTGACAAACTAGAGAAAAGGAAAGCGTTTTGGAAAAATGCTTTTCTTTTTCATATTTTTCTTTCCATCATTTCTTCCTTTTTCGTATATATCCTTATTTTGTTTTTTTCCCTCTTAGCTTATTTAATCAAATTCATATGGCATCATTGACATACCAAAAGAAAAATATTTTGCGCTGTCCTGAAAGATATATTTAATTCCAAAGTAAAGTTTTATGCTTCATATATAATTTTTATTTCTGTTTGGTATTAATGGTTCTGTTATTTTTATTTTTGTTTATTATTCTTTTTCATTACTCTTTAACTTTCAGTGTAATTTTTCCTTTTAGAATTAATCTTTCACTGTGAACTCACTCATTCATTCATTTCTCACCACCAATTATTTTCAAAAAAGTGTTTTAGACTAATGAAAAATTATCCTAATTTTCATTTTAAACACTCTAAATTAAAAAAATAAGCAAATTGTACTCTTAATACAAAAAGTATTAAAAAATTAATGTATTTTCTGACAAATATTTGTAAGAAGGACAATAGAGAATTTACTTTTCACATTTATTACATATAAATAATCCCATTACATATAAATTGTCTTTCATCTTAAATCTTTTAATTTAAGATATTGGTTGATTGAGACTTTATTTATGTTTAATTTTAATTGCTGGCATTTTTTTAACATATATATGTAAGTTACCTTATTAATATTTAGTTTTGTTTTCTAGTTAAAAGATATGTACGGAAAGGAATTCCTAGTAGCCACAGGGGAGTGGTAAGTAAACTTAATTTCAATAATAGTTTATTTTATTAAATTTATTATTAACAAAAAAAAAAATCTAAGATATTTTTTATTGAATAAATTGAAGCTTTTCAGTGAAATAAGAGAAAATTTTAATTTTGTTAGAATCAAAATTAGGCTGTTTTATATAGTTTGTTACATGCTTACGTTTTGAATAAACATACTCTTTACAGTTTCCTCGGTCTTATTAATTAAGGGTTATATAAAATGATGTAGAATTGTTCAAAGTATTAAAATTAAATTAAAAACAATTTTTTTAGGTCTGGACAATGATAAGTGGTGCTAAAGAACTTAAAGATCAACAGCCAGACCTCTATACAACTATTTTAAGAAGACCGTTAAAACAAGAAATCATTGAAACCATTGACCTTGGTAATTTTTTCAAATTGTAGTAATTTTCAGCGCTTGCATATATAATTACTACGCAAGTGTATAATAGTTAAAAACATTAAAGTATTTTGTTAATACATGTTAAATTTTTTTTCCAGATTTATTACATTTTTCAAGTATAGATTTTGTTTAAATTTGTGTCAAATATTCATTGTGCAATGTTTAATATTTTACAAATATGTAAATATAAAATTCATGATAAGATTTTTTATAAGTGCATACATTAACAAATATGCAATAAAAATTCATGACATAACGGTTTTGGTTATTTTTTTAAAAGAATTTTATTAACAATTTAAAGATACCTTTCAGAAATATTAAGTATTTAAATATTTACCATTTTTTTATGCAATCAGATTTATAGCATGATATACTTTTTTTAAGTTTAAAAAAAATTATGTGTGAAATATCTTTGATACATATACATTATGTTTTGTTATTTTTATTGCATTGTATATATTATAATTTTATTGTGATTTTGATTTGCTTTGTTTTTATTTACATACATAATAAAAATTCGGTTTATTGATTTTAGTAACTCAAAATAATATGGCATTAAGTTAAAAAATTGCTAGAAAGTGATTTAAACACAATTTCTTCTGGTTGAAATTAAATGTAATATTGTTATATGTAATTAATTTTAGTTTTTTCAATTTTTATTAAGGGAAAATTTTTTATAATTTAAAAATACTTTTTTTATACCAGAGCACCAACTTCATTAGTGGAAAATATTATCTGTTCCAACTTATATCTGAAAATGGTTCCTATTATCTGTTCCAACCTATATCTTTTTAACTGTAAGATGGAATCTTTATAAGGCTTCCTACCTTATAAATAAGCTAATCCTCTTTGTTTTCCTCCGTAATGCTTCTCTTAAGTCTTAAAGCACAGTTCAATCTTGAATCTTTTTCTTCTTATTACAGTTGTATTTAGCAAAGTAGAATTATAAAAGGATTAAGAAGCAAACAAACTTAACAGCATTTTAGAAAATATCTATTAGGAAAAATTTCAAATAGTTCTGGATTGAATATAATTTTTATAAATTTTATATTTATAATGTTTATGCTAAAATATTAAAATGAATTTACCTAACTTGTATAATTATAAAGTTGTGAATATTGTTAGCTTTTTGAAGTATCATGCTTTATTCTGAGTATGAGATATAATCATATTTTTTATACTTTCATAAATATCCATTTCATCTTTACCGTTATGATATCAATACAACAGCTTTGATTTTTGGTTATAAAATGGTTTCATATTTTTGTAATAAATAACTTTTTTTATTTGCAGATATTCCACGAACATTTCCAGATAATATTTATTTCAAAACTGCCTCTCCAGATTCAAAACGTGAATCATTAAAAAATGTTTTATTGGCATTTGCTCACCAGAATCCTGCTATTGGTTACTGCCAAGTATGTATATTTTTTTTATTAACTTCTTGGTTATGAAATATTTGTCATTAAAGATTTTTATTAGTTCTGAATAAAAAAAATTAAAATGTATGGCTAGAACATTGTTAAGTTCCTTTTTCTCCCAATTCACTTATTTTACATTGAGTCTCATTTAGTTTTTTAACAATTTTTCATATGTGCAATTTTTTGGATTGTTCCATATGAAATGAACTTTTGAGTACACAATTTTTTAAAGGTCACAAAGACTAATATGCTCCACTTATATCAATGCTACTTCTGCTTTCAATCACAAAATATTTTTATCCCAGTTTAAACGAACATATAATTTAGAGTTAATAAATTCAAAAAAGGCTGCTTTGACCGCTTTGTGATTGGCAAAGCTTTTATTCATTAAAAACGATTTCAAATGTTTAAAGAAGTGCTAGTTAATAGAAAAGTCTGGTAAATATAGTGGAGGAGGTAGAACCGTGAATTTCATTTCATTCAGTTTTTTGGAGGTCTTGCTGTATTATGACATTAATAATGTCTTTTCAGTTCACCAAAGCTGGTTCTAATAACAATAATTTTTTTATGCACAATTTCAATTTGTAATACTGTGCATTAGCTGTTTGGCCTATTTCTAGGAAGCTGTAATGAATACCTCCCCTTTGATCCCTCCAAAACGTCAACAATCTCTTTGGTTGTAAACTTGGTCTGGGGGGAGGGGGGGCATTTATAGGTTTTTCATTTGCATCTAGTCACTTTGCTGTGTTTTTAAAATTATTATACAGTATCCACTTTTCAATACAAATAATGATACAGTCCAAAATAGAATAATTTCTGTCTGTTAATTGGAACCCATTTGTCAATTTTTTTTTCACCAAGGGTTGTAAGATGCCTAGAATCTGTTTTTATGATTACTCCAAGATCAATAGCAAGTTCTCTAAAAGTTATTGTAGAGTTAGTTTTTTCTTTTACCTTCAGAACATCGTTGCAAAGTATTCTTTCAAATCTTCCACATATTCATTTACTAGGCTCATATCTCCTAATTTAAACTTCTCAGATCATCATCTTATTGCGGAAACATTAGCTGTATCATTCCCAAATGCATCTTGAATTTTTCTTGTAACTTGGGTAGCAAAATGTTCAAGTTTACAGTATAATATTCCATATGTTATGGAATTTCATACATCTCTTTGTTTAAGATTTTCTAAAATGTTTGACACCTATATGCAAACAGAATAAGTAATAAAATGCTATAGAACGTTCTTATTTAGCTTAATACTGATATATTTTTTATGAAATGTCATTTAATGTGAAGCAGTTTATTACAATTACAAGAATTATTCAATAATAAAAGTTTAAAAAAATATTTTATTTTATTGTTATTTTTTATAAATGAAATTGCACGTCGTCAAAAGGCATTAAAATTTATGTAAATGGAACATTAAAATTTTTAATTTTGATAGTATAATCTTTTAAAAATAAATTACATTTTGTTTTTGCTTATGACTTATATAAAAATATACTATAAATTTTTTATTGTAGTTTTAAATTTATATTTATTTTACTTTTAATAGAACAGGGTATATGTTTTTGAATAATCTTTAAAAAAAAATAATAATAATTGCAGAATATTATTATATAATCGTAGTAATTTTTTTTTGCAAAATGTAAAAATTTTATTCAATTTCTTATTTTTTGTATTTATTTATTTATTTTGTTTTAGGGTTTAAACTTTATTGCAGGAATAATGCTGCTTGTCACTGATAATGAAGACATGACATTTTGGTTATTACAAAGCCTGGTGGAAAGAATTCTTCCTGATTTTTATACAAAAGAAATGACTGGGCTTTTAACTGACATTGGAGTTCTTGAAGAACTTATTAGGTTCTTATATCATTGCTCATATTATTTATATCTTTTTTAATGTTTTTATAACTTTTTGAAGTATCAATTGTTCTTTAGAAGTCACAGCTTTTCCTGTATATTTTAAACTTATATGCATAATTTTTCATGTATCTTTTGAAAATATTAGTAAGGCTAATAAACTTAAGCTTAACCAGCCATTTTAACATTTATAATTAATCAAGAATTTTAAGCTCACATTTTTTATAATTGTGTTTATGCAAAATCTATTAAAAATTAATATTTATTAGTTATTTTTTTATGCTTTGTAAAAATTATTTTATGTAATACAAAAATTAGTCCATAAAAGGATTTTTATTTAAACCAAGAGTGTTCCACCTTTAACTTATTTGGCTATTTTTCTAAGAAAAATTTACCATAAGGTATATAAATTCTTAAAAGTTATTGCAAAGTTCATCATTACAAATAGAAGAAATGTCATAATATAACACATGGTTCAAAAGTCCTGTGTGTAACTAATAAATGGTATCTTTAATTACATAATCCTACAATCTTTGGTTAGTAACCTCAAACGACTTGTGTCAAAATTTTATAGCATTTCGATTATTTTTTTTGTCAAACTACAATGATTTAAATGACTCTACTTTTGTAATTTTCATAGCAATGGAGGAAAATACTGTTCAAGTTCAGTGATGTCTTGAAAAGGTCTCTTTATTTGGGCTCAGCTCTGTTGGAAACAACTATCTGCAGTGGTATATAGATTTCAAATGCAGTAATACAGATACAAATGGTACTGAATGCTCTGGTCATCCAAATGAGGCTGTTACTCCAGAAAATAAATATGAAAAACCCTCAAAATTGTGATAGACTATAGCAACATGAAATTGCATGAGGTAACCGACATCCTGAAGATATCATTTGGTTATGTTTACACCATAATCCATGAACATTTAGGCAGGAAAAAACTTTCTTCCAAATGGGTGCCACATTCTCTCACAATGGAGCAAAAACAATAACTTGTCAATGTCAGAGCTATGTTTATTACTGTTTATATGAAGTAAACAGGAATTTTTGCATCAGTATCTGACAATGGATGAAACATGGATTTACGAACAATGGATTTACTACTACATTCTGGAATCAAATCTGCAGTCAGTTGAGTGTAGAGTAGTCAATAAAAGCTGTCCAAAGCAACTGAATATGTAACCTTCAGCCTTAGGTTATGGCCACCATATTTTGGCATATGCATAAGATATTCATCAGTTACCTTGTAAAGGGAAAAATCATCAATAACAAATATTACACACATTATTGGAGCGTTTGAAAGTAGTCTTATTTGAAGAAAAATTTGCCTTTCGATCAAAACAATTCACTGTCACAAGTGGATGGTTACAATAGACAAATTACATGAATTGGATTTTCGAATTTCTTCCACAACTACTGTATTCTCCAGATTTTGCTTTCGACGACTATTGGATATTCAGAGATTTCAAAAAGATGTTCCATGGAAAGAAATGTGGCTGCAATGAAGATGTGAGTGCTGAAACTAACACCTATTTTGTGGCCAAACATAAATTTCTGCATAGCATGGCGTCAAAATGGATAGATTTCTTATCATAGAATGAATTTGTTGGAGACTATGTTGATGAATAAAGAAAAACTATTCTAAAATTTGTTGTTTTAATAATTAGTTCCGGGACTTATTGATCCATGTACTAATAATCTTTGTTTTCTTTGGCTTCAGAATTTTTTTTAATCATTAAGTTGATCAAGATGTTTTAATCACTGAAATAAAAACTTTCTTATTTCACTGAATGATTCTTTCTTTTTGTGTATTTTTATTTTTTTAAAAAGTATACTTTTTCTGTCACTGATGCATTACACCATTTCTTATGCAATGGATTAAATGTAATTGATATGATTTCTATATTAAGTGGAAGTTATTAAATGCATAAATAAGAAAGCAAAAAATTTTCCATAACAGAAAATATTTATTTATAAATAATAAATTTTGTTTAGAATGTGATCAGCACTATTATAATTTATATCTTGTATATTATAGATCAAAAGTTCCTCAAGTGCATGAACATATGGTACAAACTGGTGTATCATGGTCAATGTATGTTAGCAAATGGTTCATTTGCTTATTTGCTGAAGTTCTACCAATTGAAGTAAGCATATGTATTTTATGTAACATTTCTGTAAAATAAATGTTAATTTCATGAAAAAATTTACTCATGTTTAAACTCTTCTTGGCAAAAAAAAAAAATGAATATTTTAAAATTATCTTATTGTACAACTCTTTTGTAATATTCTACATTTTTTTTCACATACCTCATGCATCTATTTGAAGAAAATGTTATCTCAAAACTGTTTAATTTGAAGTTGCATGTATGTTCTTTAAAATGTACTTTAATAAGTTATGAAATTTTCTTAACACAACCTTAATATATTCCATTTTTTATATTTTATCTATTTGTTAATGCATGTATCCATAAAACATAAATTTGGCTATAAATAATTATTAATTTGATTTTTTTTTGTAAAATTCAGTTTTAATTTATCCATCGTTATCATTCTTGAAATTCATCTGAAGGGAAAAGATAATAATACAATCACAATTTGTCATTGTTGATGTAACAACATTCAGCTGTTTATTTAATTATTTTTAGTTTTATTTAATTAAAAAAAAAAAATTCCATTATCATTGGCCCAACAGCCCCATGGTGGGCCAAGGCTATCTGCCTTCTAGCAGATTTCGGAACAGGAGATGTTTTTCTTTTTATAGGGTAGGGTTATCAGTCATATGCTGAATGCTTTACAGTCATATTAGACCGAGAGCTATGGTTTTAAAGTTAACGATTCCACACCGCTATAAACATCCATGGCACTGCCAGGACTCAAACCCTTCACTTCACTTTAACCAACACCTTTCCTTGGCCTCTCGGATATTCGATGGCGTGCCGTCCAATAAAAATTTGCCATCCCACGTAGCTTCTGTTATGGTTGACAGTGTCAAGTGCACTGCAAGATGGGAGGTGGTCTGCAGTGCCGTTGGAGTCGGATCAAAGTGGGCAGCTTGGTGGAGTGTCAGCATCTAAGATGCTCTTGTAGGTAGTCGCGCCCCGTAGCTATTCGGAAGGTGGCAACAGTGACACTCCTAGGGAGATCCTTCAGTATGTTGAGATTCTCCCACCTTTTACCCTTGGTGGCTTGTTTTCTTGCATTATTGACATAATTGGTCACAGTTCTGTTAATGGTGCTGTAGGTGAGACGCCGATCTAGCTGGTTCATATTGCATCTTTGCTTGACTAGAGCATCTGCCTTTTTATTTCCCTGCTCATTGCAGTGGCCTGGGACCATTGCAACATGATCTCGGTTTTGTTAAGCAGTGTAGCAGTTTTTGGCACTCGGCCACCTCTAGCCCTTCTTGGAGGGTGGGTGAATATATATGAACATATATATTCACCCACCCTCCAAGAAGGGCTAGAGGTGGCCTATATATACCATATGTGTATAACTAATACAAAAGATGAAAAAACACTGAGATAATCACGAGAATTAATAGGTATCACTTATACAATTAATAAAAAAAAATTCACTGTTTATTATTGCTTTCTGGAACATAGATACATCTTTAAAAATTAATTTTAATTTTTTTTAAATCGGTTTTAATTTTTTAAAAATTAGCTCTTTTCAGTGGAGCTTTTTTTTTTTTTTTTTTTTTTTTCCCACTTAATAATATAATGGTAAATAAAATTTTTTAAATATTATCAATCCCTTCCAGTGGAAGCATGGCTAGCTAATAAGGGTGTACAATGGAGACATTGTTTATTTGAAAAACAATTGGATTTCACTTTTTGCAATTTGTATCAAATATTTCTTCTTTTTTTTTTTCAATAATGCACTAACTCTGCTTAGAAAAGTCCTTCAGAAAGCCATTACTCACTGATAACACACTACTATTTTTAAAACTTACCAAGTTATGGATTTCATGAGCCGAATGAATATAAATCAAGGAACTACTATTTATTTATATGTTGTCTTTAAAAATAGGCCAAGTTCTTAGACATTTATTTACTAGTTGCTTCTATTGAAAACCCATTGTATTCTTTAAAACATTCCTATTTTACTTTTTTAATGGAACATAATTTCTATTATCTGCAATATGTCGCATGGGATCTCTTTTCAAAAAATTTTCCTAGATTTAAATACTGCATCAAAATATAGGAGGCTGTATTTTGATGCAATACTTAAATTTTATTATTACGCTTGGCTACTCAAAAGATTACAACAATCATCAAAAGCTTTTCAAAATCATCAACAGAAAGAATAATAAAATTTTAAAATGTTGGAAATTCACTCTACTGACAGATTGCAGTAATTTCACATACAGTAAAAAAAAATTCCAGTTCCAATTAGCTACTTAGATAACTCATACTTCTAAAACTTAGTGAATAGGTTTCAAATGAAAACACTTTTGCATTGTTAAATGCAGAATTTAGAAGGCTTCTGTGATGATTGCGAAATTCATAGGTGAAATAAAATTCATGAAAGTAAAAAAAGAGAATGTAATCCTCAGTGGTACCTCAATTACACGAAATAACAAAATTTTTTCTTGTTTCCCACTCTCCAAAAAAACTGGATAATCTGCTGTATGGCATGTCTGCTCTTCACAAGAATATCTAAATGTTAGCATATTTTAATATTCAAACTCATGGTAAAAAATATTTCAGAAGGTAACATAATTCTGTTAATCAAAACATCAGTCTCTCTTAAAGGCTATATTAGTCACTCTTGGAGTTTATTTAATATTGGCTCTATGGAATGACAATCGGTCTTTTGAAAAAATAGCCACTTGTAGGAACTTCACTGTTTCATTTATTGCTTAAATTCAATAAAATCTATTTAAGATTTAAAAATTCATTGCATTCTATATTTTTTTTATTAAAAATTTTAAAAACTGTGCATTTTATGTAAAATATTTTGTTTTAAGTTAATTTCTTTATGATTAAAAATCTTCTTTTCCTTTTCAGACAGTTTTACGTATTTGGGATTGTTTATTTTATGAAGGTTCAAAAGTCTTATTAAGGGTAGCTGTTACCCTTGTTATGAAAAATCAAGACAAAATATTAGCTGCAAAAAATTTTGTTGAAATTACTGAAGTGTTCAAATCTCTTCCACTTGGTGCTACTGTTACTGAATGTCATTCTTTCATGCAAGTGAGTTTATTAATGTGTTTATGTGATTGTCCTTCATTTAATCATTTATTCCTATATCAATGTTATAAGTTAAGTATTTTTATTATTTAATATTTTTGAATAATTCCTGTTTAACTTACAATTAAAAATATAAATTTTTATAATCATTATCAATATTTATTATTTATCATTATCATTATTTATTATCGCTTAAATAATTAAATGCAAAATTAAAAAGAGAAAATATATGAAAAATCTGATTAATATTTAACATAAGAATAAAAAAATGCTTGTGTTTTTAATTAAATAGGCACAGGGCTATTATTAATTTATTATTTTTTTTATAAATTTTATGTTATAAATTATTTCTATTTTAGTGAGGTAATTTATTGTCTTCATAACTTGCTAATATTGATTCCTAGCATATGTTTTCTGACATTTCCACAATTTTTTCAATGTATTACAACAGAATTTAAAATGTTTAATAATTTTTAGTCATCATAGGTGTAAGTGATCATAAGAATAAATAATTTAAGTCTAAACTAAAGAACTACTTTTATTTATATGATGAAATATATTATAACCCAACACAATTAATTATATGCTTTGTTTTTAAAAATTGTACATTTGCAAAACCCGATTGAACTTTTATAAGTAAAAGTATTTAATATTATTTTACTTAAAAATATGTCTTTACTAGTATTTAATAATATTTTACTTAAAAATACTTTTCTATTTAAAAATTTGTCCATTCATACATCCTATTAGAAAATAATTTTAAATATAAAAAAATATTGCATTTAAAACCAAACACATTTATATCTTTTCAAAATATTCTAATAACCAATTTATGGTAACTCAAAACTCATATTTTGTGTAAGTATACTATTTAGAATTAATTTTTTAGAAATAAAATTTTATTAATGAACATAAATTTCATTTTAATGCATTTTTAGTATCTATTAATTTTAAATAGACATCAAGTCTGCCATATTCTTTTATTAAATGAAAAGAAGAAAACCATTATTTTCCATTTTATTGTAACATGTATGTCTTTACAAAAAAACATTAATTCCTTCAGAAATGTGTTTGTTTGGGATTCAAGGTTATAAATTACTTTATGTATGACTTATCTATTGTTGTTTTTCATTTCCAATGACCCCACATAAAATTTTTAGAAATGGTGACAGTAAGTTGTATTTACAATAGAAATATTAAGAAAATGAAATTTATTGTGTAAAAAATTTTCTACTTGTAGAACAATTTTATTGTGAATTATCAGGAAATGTACAATATTCTTGTTGATAACTCTTTTCTGAAGTTATAAAGCATAATTAGTCATAAATATCAGTGCAATTAAGGTATTATGTACAACTATGACAACTGGCCATGACCTGATGATAGCCTAAATGAGACCATTTGAAATATCACACAGTTGTGTGTCATTTTTAGTGTATAAAAATTGTCTTATGATAAAAAAATTTTTAATAAGTTAATTTAAATTTTTACTACTTGTCTAAAATTATTTGTTTTTAATAAAAATTAATTTCTTGTTGAAATCTTTTTGATTTACGAACATAATCAACAACTCTGTCTTACTCCACAGGCTATTTTCAGAGTTCCAGGATCTTTTCCAAGAGCCCATATTTCTAAGTTGAGAGAATACTGCCGTGAGAAGGTTGAAAAAGAAAAAGCCCATACCAAAGTTCTTCAAGAACAACAAAAACAGCGACAATTGGAAGAAAAGAAAGCAAGAGAGGCAGCTCTTGAACTCAAAAGGCAGAATGAGGAGAAAGAAGCAGCTCTGCAAGCCGAGAGAGAGAAGCAGGCCTTGGAAAACAGCACAGCTAAGGAACTTTCACCCTGTAATGACATGGATGCTATCCCTGATGAAAATGATTCCTGTAAAGTTCAAACCAAAGTTGCAAATCAAAAGGAGGAAGCTGAAACCTCCAATGGGAACAAATCATCTGTTGAAACAAATCAAATTCCAAACACTCCTGTGATAACGTCTTTCAGCACAGAGTCCATTAAACAGATTGCTAATGGCAAGCAAACAAGTCCTGTGGCTCATGAAGGAAGTTCTAAGTCACCTGCTGAAGTTAGTCCATAATTGCATTTCTGATATTTGTTAAATTCAATACAAAATATAGCAATAACTGTTATAGATATTTAGTCTGCAATGACTTAGGGGAATACACTGCATTAACCTAGGCTTTTAAAAGGAATGGCCTTACAGTTTAAATAGTGTTAAATCACTTGAAACCTATGCACTTAAACTTGTCTGTTGATCTTCAAAACTAATTTTGTTATTGTTGAGCAATGAAATATACTTATGTATTTTAGTATCTATGCAAATGAACATCACTTTTCATCACACTGTATATAGATCTTTCAAGTATTGCAACTAATTTTAAAATTTCCTTTTAGTAGATATTTTTCATATATCCTGCCAAAAGCTTTATCACCAGTGAATATTTTGCATATAAACTTGTTGGGTGTTAATAGTTGCCTATTTAAGTGTTATTATGTATCTATTGTTGGATTTTAATCTGCAATTCTGTGTGGTATAAAATGCATCGCTAAATTACTATTATTTTTCAATTTGTGATGGTATAAATGAATAAAGTTATCCATTTTTCTATCATTTTTTTTATACATTTGAGTTATTTTTAAATTATTGTATTCAGGTTTCAGAGTTATTATTTATAATTTGAGAAATTAATATTTCTAATTAAATTTTTTCTAAAAGAGTTTAATAAAAATTCAGTTGCTTTAATCTCAAATTTATTTTGCGAGTTTTTAATACCTTTTATATATTTTCTTCGTTTGCATAGATTATTTGAATTTATTAATAAAATTAATTAATGGAAAAAGATTTCTGAGCTATTTGACATCTAACATTACATATTATTTCAATTTCTTGAAAAAATTATTTCATGTATCTAGTCAATTTATTTTTGTTTGAAATTATGTACGAATTTTTTGCAGATGTTCGTTTGCCAAAGAATATTGAATTGACTCAAAGGTTTTTCATTTTGTACACTAGATGATTAAAAAAAATTGAACAAACTTTTTCCATGATTCAATTCTCATTAACTAAATTTCAAGAGTTTAATTTCAAATATCTTCATCATTGTGATATAAGCAATAGTTATTAGTAATATAAATTATGGAAACCATCTATTTATATTCTACACTTATGATTCTTCTATATCTAAAACGGGGCTGAATGTCAAAAACATTTAATTGTAAATGGTGTAAGGTTTTTAAAAAATTTTAGTCTAAGAATTGTTTTTATATTTTTAAATTATTTGATACATAGTTCTTAGTAATTGTAAAAAAAAAAAAAATTTTTTAATCTGAAACCTGCATACAATTTTTTTTAGTGATATTTTAATCATGAAATATAAAATATATGGTATGAAGTATTGTGAGTGAATGTGGTTTAGAATGGAGTTATTTTAAATTTTTATTTATTAATTTATACAAGTTATTTCTGAATTATTTAGAATAAATGACAAAATATTTTATTATGTAAAAATATTAGATGCAGACAATTAAGGTATTTATTTTTTCATATTAAGTAAAGTTATACTATTTTATTTTTTAATTGTAGTAATTTTTTTTTCGAGGAACTTGATATTTATTTATTTTTTAATTAAATTATATTAAGATATTTAGAATAGCCTATGATTATTATTTCTATAAAATATTTCTTAAAATAATGTCCCTGAAATTCTTTATATATATATTTTTTTTTTTCCTTTTCATTTTAAATACTATATAATTTTAAAGTTATTTGTCTGTTTTTTAAATTAAAAAAAAAAAAAAAAAAAAAATCAGACTTAATATGAGAAATTTATGAATGATTAAAAAAAATTCTGTGAGCTTTTTTAAAGATTCTTAATTGTCACAAATTATGTAAATCTTCTAAATTATCATCAAAATGTTGGTTTGAAAAAAAAATTATTATTATTATTTTTTTTTTTTTTTTTAGTGCATTGTCTAATGTAATCTTAAATGTGATTTTTCTTTTAATTTGGAAAATTTGATTTTAGATTTATAACTATTTTTTTTAAAAAAAGTCACATTTAACTCTGCTTCAATAAATATTGATTAAATATCACAATTTTAATAATTCTATGACTTTTGAGAAAGTTGCTAACTAATATTTCAGGGAATAAAAAGTAAGACAAGAAACAATTTGGACATTGAAAAATGTCCGAAAATGTGCCTAAATTATAGCAAGTACAAATAAGTGTGTATTGAATCTTACTATCATAGTTGTTTGATCATTTAAATGCCAATAATAGAGCTCAATCAAAGTTTAGTAGTTAGGAAAATTGCAAAAATTACTATTATTTATTTTTTTTTTTGTCGTTAGAATGAAAAGAGTACATGTTTTATGTTATGTATTGAACTCCTACTAGTATATTCTAATTTATTTTATACATTTTCTTATAAATAAGTAGTTGGAGAAGGGAGAGGTGGAACAACGATGCAATTAAAAATATTATTTATTCATCCACTCCATCTCGTTAACCAACATTGCTGTATACACGCTTTGCTTTAATCAGATTTAAAGTTGATTATAAGATGTTTATTCTTGTGTAAAGGAAAATTAAATAATTGTTATTAAGATAAAAAATGAAAAATAACTCAAATCTCAAAGGCTAAAGGATTATGTCAATTTGATTTTAGATTTTGTAATTTTTATAATTATATTACCGTTCTCATTTTATTGAAATGGAATTGGATACTTATTGAAATAAGATAACAAAATATTTTAAAATTAAATGTTGAAAGAGAATATTTTTAAAATAAAAACTTTTTTATTAGACATAAAAATTTCATAGTTGTTAAAAAATAGTATTTTTTCTAAAATATGAATAATGTAAAACTCTTAAAAATTACATTCTGATCTATGTATTAAATATTTTTTTCTTTTTTGAGTAAAAATTTTTTTGTAAGAAAAAAAATTTATAACATACGAAATACTATAAGTGAGTTTTTCGGCAACTTTTATTAAAAAAACGTGTCGCTGATTATTAAAAAGTGAAATGTTTTTGTGCTGTACATATTTTTATATTCCAAAAAAAGCTTGTATGTTATAAAGAAACTTTTTTTTTTCCTTTTGAAATAATAATAATAAAAAAAGATTTGTGAGAGCTAAGTAATCAGGATTACTTAGTTTTAAAAAATGCTTTTATGTAATTTTTTTCACAGTATTAAATTAAAAAAATATATATAATTATATGTTGGATCAAATTATGGGCTTTGATTAAATGTTGTTTTGTTGTGTGATATGTATTGTTATGTATATATGTGTGTGATTTGTATTAAAATTGTAATTGATCATTGTTTTTTAAAAGCTTCCATATACATTTTGCTTGTATATTCTTTAATGATAAAAGAATATACAAATTTTGTCTTACTATGTGATGTATTGTAAGTTGATTATTAAGTGCTCATTTATAAAGCATGCTTATGCTAATTTTTATTTATCTTAACAACTTTTTGAAAATCTTGGTCTTTCATAATGTTTGATGTAGTAATTACTAATCTAGTCTGTTCATGTTTCCTTGATTTTGAAGGATTAAAAAATTACATGATGATTTGTAATTTTCGGATTGTGACTATCTTTTTGATTCATTGTAGTTTGTATGAATTCTTGAAATAAGTGCTTATTATTTACATGGTTCTTACATATTGTATCTTTTTAAAAACTCCTATAATCCTGATGATTATAGGCCCATTCTAAATCACAAAATACCTTGAGTTCCAAGAAATTAAATGTTTAAAATCCTAAGAATTCTATTTATTATTTATATTATCTTAAATCATCATTGATTTCTTTGAAAAAAATTATAATTATTGCTGTTAAATATTTGCTGAATAATTCATGTATATATAGTATATAATATAAGGCCTGTTGGCCGAGTGACTAGCTCTCTGGTGCCCTGTAGCACTGGTTTCAGATTTGAGTCCTGGCAGTGCTGTGGATATCTGTAGTGGTTCAAAATCCATTTTAAACCATAGGTTCGTGTCTAATATGACTGTTGGTGATTGGGCTGACAACCCTACCTCGTTAGAAGAAAACATCAGTCTTGAAATCTGCCAGTAGGCAGACAGCCTTGGCCTACTATGAGGCTGTTGCACCAATGAAGAAGTATATAATACAGTGAATGTTTTTCTTTCTTAATATGAACCTAATTTGAGGTTTTGTTTTATTTATCCCAACATTTTCTTTATCTAGAATGAAATCTAAATTGTCTATTTATTAATAAAAAAAATGGGTTTCGAAACTTGAGAAAATGAATGAAATTACTCGGAATTTTTTTAGACACTATGTTGGAACCATGTATTTAATCAAATTCAAATGTACAATCATTTTAATTGAATGATCTCTGTATCCTCACATGATTAGTATGTGCCTTTCAAGTTAAACTGTTGTGAGACTGTTATAAACATTTTTGTCATAATCAGTGTTTGATCTCTGAATTACCTGCAATACTATACTATATCTATGCAAATAGTATCTAGCTGCTTGACTATAATCTACGAACAGGAGATAGATTGCATGGACAATCTCCTCTTCATTTTTAAAATAATAAAAATTATTTAGTCAGCATTTTAAGTCATTTACAAATATTGATGTTTATATAGCCATTTTTTGGAGGATTCCATACCAATGAAAAATCAATAAGCAATAATGTAAAGAAAAGATGTCCAAAAAAGGTTTTTGTGCCAAATGCTTGAACCTAATATGTTTACTGTAGTTGAAAAGTAGTTCATGCATGCTCGAGTACAGTAGTGTTCATGTCAATAGACATCATCAAAGTAATATTGCTTGTATCGAACACATTATGTAATTGTGTATGAGATTAAGTATTTAATTTTACATTTTTTTTTCTTCCTATTTTTAATTTGTTTCAAAATATGATTATATTTAGTTATAGAAAAGTAGAATTTAAATTTTATGTGCCAAATTTATAATTTTGTGTTTTTTCAGCTATTTCAATGTATGTAAATTTTGTTAATATTAGATTATATATGATTTTCAGTTTCATTAAACTTTTTATATCTGTTTTGCTGATATATATCTACTGAAGAAAAATCTAAAGTCATTTTGTTACAATATTAATTTATCTTAAATGAATATTAATTCAAATTTTATGGATTAAAATTGTTTCATGTCTAATAGAATTAATGATTTTAAAATGTTCGTTTTGTATTATTTTTTTATTTAAAGAGGTGCTATTGCTTTATATTTAACATGCACATAGTTAATCGAGATATTTTATGTCAGCTTGCTGTACTGTTTTACACACGCCTTCCTTTATTTTTAATTCTAATTCTTTCCGATTTAATTAATTTTAATTCTTTTTAAAACGTGTTATTCATTCATTAATGACAGTTAGTAAATATTTATTTTAACATAGCTAATTTAAATTACAGTGAAAAAAAATTAGTAATTATTGTCGTTTTAAATTAAAAGTATTGTGGATATTTTTCATATAGAATTAATTTGTCAATCTTTTAAGCATACATATTTATAGGAAATTTACATTGATGTGCATTGTTTATTGTTAAAATTTATTGTGATTCAAATAAACTTTGCTCAAAACATTATAAGTTTAGGTGCAACTCATATTCGCACAGTATTTTTTACACTTAAGACATAAAATATTTTGTTTCTAATAAGCATTACTTTAGAAATTAGTGTTTGAAATTCATGTGCAATTAAACAAATATTGTGACACTATATTAGTAAAATAATGTTATTTAGTGGAGTATAGTATTTGTGATTTAATTCATTCAGAGCATTAGTAGTTATTTGTAAGAACATAGTTTTGAAAAATGGATGTTTTTGAATATTTGCTTACTGTTTGTTGCATATCACATCAATCTCTTTTTCAAATTTTCTTAAATGCTGTAGATATATTATTAATAGGGTAATATTTCGTATATCATAAAACACTACCTTAATATGTATACACATAAAAAAAAAATTACATCTTTGTCAAACCATTCCATTGGTTAAATTGTGATAACCTTTTGTGTGTGATCTGAACTAACTTGTAAAACAATTAAGAATCGGATTTTGGAATTCGTATAATTATTCAAAAATTAAATAATTTGCTTTTTTGTACATTGTATTATCCAAAGGGATTTATATCAAAATATAAAACATATCAAAATTTTATTAAAACTTAAAAAATATCAAATCTGAAGTAATTCTTAATCAACATCCAAACACTCTTGAGTATATTTTTGCTATTTAAAATATAGAGAAACAAGCAAGGCTTTGATTTAATTCTCTTTTTTTTTTTTTTTCTTAAAATAATATTTTTTTTTTAACCTTTTTGGCTGTAATGTATTGTAAAAGATCCTGGAGTTTATTTTATTACCAAAAATTAAAGTGTTGCTATTGCGCATAATTCCTATATTTTTACACATAAAAAACTTATGGATATTACCATTATTAAGCCACAGAAAAGTATCACTATTTAAGCATTCTTAATGTTTACTACAAAAAGTAGAAATAATCAATTTCAACTAGTTTAAATTCAAAATTTTTTGTGGAATTTTAGGTCCAAAAAAAATTGTAACTTAAGAATAAAAAATATCAATAAAAGGAAAACAATACAAATGTTAGCTCTTATTTTTTTTTATGCATTAATTATGTTAAGATGCCTTTTGAATTTAAATAAGAATAAAAATAATTTGAAACAGTGTTTAAGGTAATTTGCTTTACATTTAATACTTTCGAAGATGTGTTTGTCAAATCAGACTGTTGAATTTCTTTTCTTTAATTGCTCCAAGGCTGGTTAGTTAGGATTTTAGTTTGTGCAGTGATTATTTAATTTGTTTGAAGAGTTTATGGAAAGTTCAATTCATGTTTTTTAGTAATCGATTATGGCTTTTAATTTTATGCAGAAATGAACCAGATAAAAATTAAAGGAATAACCTTACAAACTTGCAGAAATCGGAATTTTTATTTTTAGAAGTTTCAATTAGATGAAATATTTGAGTTGGGTTGTATTGGGAGTAGTAACAAAGGCTTGTATTCTTGTATATGTTTTTAAATTGCCTGCATTCACAGTTAAATATTTTGAGGATTTAAAATGCTTTTTTTAATAATTCCTGGTTTCGATTTCTAATTATTAATGCTTATGGAGTGACTTGCATATAAAAGAAATACTGCCTAAGCAAAAAAAAAATTAACTATCAGTGTTTTAATTCTTAAATCTAAATTATATTATACAAAAAAAAAATTCAATTAAAAGCTTCATTTTTTAATTGAGAAATATTAAAAGTTTAGTTTATAAATGAAAAGAAAATTTTACAAGTAAAATAAACATTGATGAATATATTATATATCTATTTTTACATAAAAAAAAATGTTTATGTAAATTGAAATGCCACTATGACATTTAAAAACTTGAAGAAAAGGATAAACAAATAAAATAATGATCTTATTTTCATTTGCTTCAATCATAGGTTTAAAAATTCTATTTGCTTGCTTCTCTATAATTCATTTGTTAAATAAATTGATATTTTTTTTAATTCTGTTAATTTATAAACAGCATTTAAGTTTCTGTTTGGTAATAATTTGTATTTAGAATCCTAATAATCTTTCGGTGTTATAGATCAGTGTTTTAGCTCTGAATATTATTATTTATAAATTGTTAAATGTCGATTGATTTTAACAGCTTTTTAAAGCTTATAATGTTTCCTAGGTGTATGTATTAAACTCCTATAAAAATTTATATTGTATCACGCATTGTACCTACTATGTGCATTCAGAATCATTACCAAAGAATGTATGTTGATAGAAAGATCTATTTTCTTTACTTTGTTGTTAAATTTGTCCATAAGGGAATTTAGATGACATCTTGAAGTATAACAATTCACCTTTAACTATGCAGGAAAAGAGTATAAATAATAAATAAAATTTAAGTTTTCAGTGTGGCTTGTTTATTTTTGATCTAATAAATTTATTTTCCATCTCCACATTATAACATTCAATGTTTTTTTAAATATTACAACTATATATATATATATGAAATGTTTGTTAGAATTGTTACTCTTATTTTCTCTCTCTCCTTTTACATTCAGAAATCAGTTACTCATACTCCCAAAAAAAAATTTCATGTTTAACTAAATGTCACAGTAGTTTAGATATATTATTTTTTTTCTGAGCAAGAGATTTTATTTAAAAAATTAATGTAAATCATTGTTAGTTGTATAAAGAGTTTCAAAAAATATAGAATAGTGGTTTTTATTATACAAGTAAAAATCTCCCATGAAAAAGATATATACTTTCCCAAGTTAAACATGATATTGCCTAGTAGAATTGTTTTACAGTACAACTTAAAAACAACTGTAAATCTTTTAAAGAATATTTGGTCTTGAATTCATAACTCTCGAAGTATAAAAGCTATTCTCCAATAAATAATTGTAAAAAAAAAACAGTCTTTTTAAAATTGATAATTCTTTACGAAAATATATTTAGAAATCCAACAACAAAAAAAAAAGTTTATTTTATAATGAATGATTAACAGTAAAATCAATGTAGTGTAAGTGCTTTCAGCTGAACTTATGCATTACTGTCTGAAATAGAATTAAAGGGGTTGTTATTACATTGTTTAATTTATTTTCTTCACATAATTTTTAACAATAAAAAATTAAATAATTTTGAAATTTATGGTAAATGTACCATTTCTCAACTAAATTATTTTCATATACATATTTAATTTTATAGATGGCCCACATATGAAAGAAATTAAATATCTATAGAAAATTAATCAAGCTTTTTTTTCTCCCAAAGTATTCTTGCACCTTCATTTCTTTGGAATTTTATAGTAAAAACATAATAATTATTGACAAACATCGATTATTTTTGACAAATGTTCTTTAAATATCTTTATACAATTATTTGTTATTTTATAATTAACAAAACTGCACAAATTATTTATTTAAATATTAGAACTTACTTTTAGAAAAAACGTCAATTAAAAAAATATCTGGAAAGACCTTACAAAAGTCAATGAACACTTAAAAGTCACATTTTTTACTAAGTTTATAGGATATTTTTTAGAAATTGCAGCAAATTTTTAACATTTAGATTTTTTTTGCTCCATTCTCTATGCATCGCTTTATGTTTCCTTTTAACGTCTCATTTTCTTATTCTAATTCTATCTAAATACGTTCTATAAGATTTAAATATGGTCGTGGTTGGTTGATTGGTTTACCGTTCTACGGTCATCTTGCGCACACGAGAGCTAAACAAGACGGGGCCTACATTTCAAAGTGGATTCCAAACCATTAACAAGCATCCATGCCACAGCTAGGATTCGAACCTGGAGCCTGTGGTACCAAAGGCCTGAGCGCTAGCCAATTGGCCATAAAGGCAGCTAAATATGGAGATGGTGTTTGCATAATTTTAGCTACACAAAACACCATATACGAATATTGAGCGCAATGTATCTAGTTTCATTATCGTGATCGATCTCTTGCTTTAAATGTTCTCAAGCAAGAGATGTTTTTCTTAAATTTAATTGTTTTTTCTTTTATAATTTTATTTAATAATTTAAGCAACTTTATTTTTTGTGCTAATGTTTTAACTACTTTAAGTTGTTATTGTTATTGTAGATTATTACGGAGATCCTTGGCCGCGTAGCGGCCACTAGCTCCTTCTTTGTAAAATGTTGAAACATAGCGGTGGTCTCATGCCCTTTGAGTTAATAAGCAAAATAGATAATTAAATGCCCTTTTTTTTAAAAGAGAATTATTTATTTAATAAAATTATAAAATGAAAAATATCAAAAATGTAGATGTTGATGAAATCAGTTGCATGTAATACCCAGAATGAGCAAAGGTCAAATTAGGAGAAAAACGAACTTTTTTCAGCCAGGCAGTTGTAAGGAATTAATTTAAAATATTTACAACAGTGCGAGGTCTTTTGCTATTTTTGCGGGAAAAAATATCATAATCGTAATTTTGTGGGATATTTAATACAGGGTTATTGATGTTTCGCATATCATTATAGAATTTAGTAGAAATTTTGTGAACAAATTGTCTTAAACTTGGAATCGAGAGATCTCGTTTAATATCGTCATTACGAAAGTACCAGGCCTAATTCGTTAACATTCTTGAGAGTTTTGTTCTCAAGCCTTTGAATAATTTCAAAATTTGTACGTGCGACAGAACCCTAAACTGGGCTTGCATAAGCTAATACTGGACGAAGATAAGAGAGATATATTAGAATTTTGAAAACTACTTTAAGATGTGGAGGTTTTCGTGGTTCTTAAAACCACATAGGACCGTAACCGGTACGCCCGCTGCCCATTATCTTTATACAAATTAAATTTATTTCTAATATCCAAATTTTTGCTGACTTTACGATCTTGATTTTAATAGGCACTCCTATACCTTCTTGTAACACTGTACTTCGGAAATTGTTTGGTTTAAGCATTTTTTCTCTTTAGTGACATAACACTACATTAAAGCCAAGTTTTTTAATGAACCGTTCTTAATGTTGATTAGAAAAACTTTTTTTTTTTTTAAATTTTATTTTCCTTTCGAATTTTTACGAAGAAAAAAGTCGAAAGTGGTTAGTTTCTGTAATTCAAGGACCCAATGAAAACAAATAAGTTTTCGAATACCAGGTTGTTTATTAAAGCCATTTATATTTTCAAAAATATATAATATTTTTTTTAAATAAGAATGGAATCAAATGATATTTGAAACTGTTACCAACTATTAAAATCAGAAATGAATAGCAGTCAATATTTTATTTATGAACTTATCCGTAAAAATTTGTGTCTATTAATGTATGTGATTTGCTTTTTCCTAATTTATTTATAATTGAATTATTTTTCGTAGAAATTAAGCATATAGTTTTATTCAAAATAGAATATATATTAAACATCGGTATGCCTCATGTTTCACTAATATATACCACGATCAGCCCATGACAGGTGATGAAGGGAGGACAGTGCCTTTTGAGGTCTTTTAGGGGGAATTGTCCTTCATTTGAATGTCATACGGAGGAAAAATTCCACTAAACAGTCTTACGATACGAAATGGTTTACACATATTGTCACAATCGCCATCGAATCTCCTGTTTTCTAAAAACAGTGACTACAATAATGTCACCAGCGGGTCCAAATTTCAACCTTCTTGCATGTTAGCTACTCTCATTGCCACGAGTCGGGCGAAATAGAATAATGATGATATAAGTAATATAAAAATTTTAAATCAATTCCTACTTTTTTCACACTATATTGCAGAATGTCCTTTATAAATAATTTTCATTCATTTTTTTAAATTAATCTGGCGCCATCTATTGGTAGATACATGCAACTTAAATCTAAAAAAAACTTAATTAATTAAATTTAATTAATTAATTAGTATTTGAAAAACTGTATTAGCATCAAGTGTCATCCACTACATGTTCAAAAAAATATATTTGAACGGAGTGGATGAATAAAAAGTATTTTATGAACGATTGAAAAATTGAATAAGATATATATAGGGAGAGTGTGAGCTAATTGAAGGTATTGAAAAATAAGTCTTAAGGCTCGTTCCCACCGAGGCGAGAGACGTGAAGATGCAAGAGGCAAGCGACCAAATTTTTTCGACCCCTTCACAGCGAAACGTCAGAAATAGCATTACGCATAGTGAAAAACCGCTTGAAGTTGAAAGTTGGGCTACTCCACGCGGCGAACTGCAAACCGGTTTCAGGCGACCGCGGTGAGGTCAAATTTTGGTCGCTTGCATCTTGTCGCCTTGGTGAGCACGAGCCTTTAGACAATTTTTTTTTAATTTAACCATTACCAAATGCATTTTTTTCTAAAAAAATTCTTAAGTGAATAATATAAGCTATTTATGCCAAGATTTTTTTAAAATTTTATTAATCTTATTTTTACAAACTGAGATAATAGAGAGTTTTTGCATACTGTACGTTAGTTACCGTAGGACGTCCGTTAGCCTTTTCTCCCTAGCGCGTATGCTCATAGGAAACTGAGCATGTGCGCTAGGGAGAAAAAGCTAACGGCTTAAAATAAAAATAATTATTGCTGTTTTCTTGGCGGAAATAAACTTTTTAAGAGTTTTTTATTGCTGTTTTTTTTTTTTTTTTTTTTCTTTTATTTCCCTTTTTTAAAAATCAAATTTTATTAATTCCGAATTCGAAGTATAGGAACATATAATAGGAAATAAAATATAAATGAGATATATATCTATATATTTTAGCTGTTGCAATTATATTCATAGAAAGAATTTTTGTTTTCTTTAAAATAATTTCAACTATAAGTATTGATAAATGTAATACTATGTATTCTTAGAGATCCTCATTAATAACTTGCTAATCTAGGAAAAGAGGAGAAGCAAATATTTACCCTGTTGTTGAAATTGATAACAGGCCTATAAAAAGGTAAAGATCTTTTTAAACTTTTATCGTCGCTATCGAGTCTACAAACGATTTTTTTTAAAGAATCGTATTGATGTTACCGAAAATTGCTAATTTGTTCGATTTTTTTTTCTCTTCCAAAATTCCAATTATATTTATCACAAGTGTATTCGTAAAATATTAAATTCATTCGGTACTTTTTTTGTTTGTTTGTTTATTTTAGTTTTTGAAATAAATAAGAATTCAGAATGGAAAAATACTGTACAAGTTTTTAAAATTATTTTTTTTGTAATTTTTCTATCCTCTTTTAATATTTTATGTAATGGAATCATATAAATTGTAATCAACCTTCAGGTTTTATTAATTCATATATATATATATATACATAATTTTCTGTGAAGTACGTAAAATAATACATCTTTAATACCTTTTAAAGAATTTCTTTCAATAACATATCATGCAAAATCTTAACAAAAAAACTTTGAAAAAATTAAATTATAAATAAAATTTTGTTTTTTAATATTTGTTTTGAGGCTATGATATCATTTATACTTCTCTTATTGTAGATTAACACGGAGATCCTTGGCCGCGTGGCGGCCACAAACTCCTTCATTGTAAAATGTTGAAACATAGCGGTGGTCTCATGCCCTTTGAGTTAATAGAGAGTTTTTGCATACCGTACGTTAGTTACCGTAGGACGTCCGTTAGCTTTTTCTCCCTAGCGCGCATGCTCATAGGAAACTGAGCATGCGCGCTAGGGAGAAAAAGCTAACGGACGTCCTACGGTAACTAACGTACGGTATGCAAAAACTCTCTAATAAGAAAAATAGATAATTAAATGCCCTTTTTTTTTAAAAAAAAGAAAGAATAATTTATTTAAAAAAATGAAAAATAACAAACATTTCAAAAGTGTAGATGTTGATGAAATCAGTTGCATGTAATCAAAAAAATAAAACAGAATGAGCAAAGGTCAAATTAGGAGAAAAAATAGCTTAGGAGAAAAGCGAACTTTTTTCATCTAGACCAGGGTTCTCCAAACTACGGCCCGCCAGTATCGTCAATCCGGCCCGCGACAGTGAATAGCTTATTGTTGCTGTAATAACTTGGATAAAAAAACCACATTAAAACACCATTTTCTGCCATTATAGATAATGGCAGAAAATTAAAACGAATTTGGCCCTTGGTAGTTACTGGAGTAAACAATATGGCCATAAGGCTGGAAAGTTTGGAGACCCCTGATCTAGACAGTTGTAGGAAATAAATCAGTCAGAGCAGGAGAAAATCGTCAGGATAAGGAATTCATTTAAAATATTTAAAACAGTGCGAGGTCTTTTGCTATGTTTGCGGGAAGAAATATCATTTATACTTAAAATCATAAATAGGAACCTCATTCCATAAATTATGCGAAATGTTAATCGATATAAAATGATATTTTTATTTCATTAAAAAATCTGTTTCTTCATAGTTAATAATATTTTTGTTGACATCTCCTTTATGGAAAAAAAAATCGAAAATTTCAAATGATTTTTTTTTCCTTTTAGAATTCTTAACTGAATAGTTTGTTATTTTCCTTCGTCATATTTTGTCATTGAAATGTTAATTTGTTATGATTTCATATTCTTCATTGAAATTTAATGGGAATTTCTTGTTCTAAGTGATTCATATGCTACTAAACAAGTAGTGAGGTGGAGTCGATGCCTTGAATCTGGGGAACTGGAAATTTTGTGAACGGCTTGACGAATGAAAGTGATGCCGAATAGAACGAGTGTCCCGGTGTTGTGTAACGCAAGGTCGGAAGAACAAACACAGCCATGGCTAGCAAAAGGAAACATATTCACCTTGACAAGAACCGGTCTGATACATTATATGGAACTCTTGGTGAATAATTTATTTATTTTATTATTATTATTTACAGTTTTCGGTTTCTTTTTGCATTTATTTCCCCTTTTTTTTCTTTTATTTTCTTTCTTCCCTCCCCCGTGTTGATACATTCTTTTTACCGGTGGCGGGAAAAATGCCGGAAAAAAAAATCTGTTATATAATAAAATTAATTCTGCCTCACGTGAACTTAAAACTTCTAGTTTCAAGGGCTTGGATGATTTTGAATGGAAATTCCTTACTTCAGATATTTTTCAACATTCGTTTCATAGCTTAATTTTTCAAAATTTAAAACCTATTTAGATCAATCAGCAATATATAAAAACAAGTAATATAAAAAAAAAAAAAAATTTAAATCAATTCCTACTTTTTTCTTCACTATATTGCAGAAAAGTCCTTTATAAATAATTTTCACTCATTGTTTTAAGTTTATCTGGCGCCATCTATTGGTAGATATATGCAACTTAAATCTAAAAAAAAACTAAAATTATTTAATTTAATTTAATGAGTGAATTAATATTTGAAAAAACTGTATTAACATCCAGTGTCATCCACTACAAGTTCAAAAAAAAATGTATTTGAACTTGAATGAATGAATAAAAAGTGTTTTATTAACGATTGAAAATTTGAACAAGATATATATATAGGGAGAGTGTGAGCTAATAGAAGGAATTGAACAAATACATACGGGAAACATTAAAAAAAGATTGCTCATTTTAGAAAACACAGTTAGTTGGTACGAGTATAAAAAAAAAAACATAATAGCATCTGCTATACATGTGTTTCATGGAATAAGTCGCTAGATTTGTTTTAAATTGGATCCAATTATTTAGTGAGCAGAAATAGCATGGTTTATAATGTTCTATTTCTTGATAAAGTTATGTTCATGATAGTATAATTAATGATTTTTATGACGTTTTGGAACAACTTGTTTTTCACCTTTATTTTTACTTTTTGTTTATTTATTTATTATTATTTTTATTTTATTTTATTTATTTATTTGCATTTTAGAAACAAAATGACAACGTGGAGATAGTTTACTTGGTTTTCTTCCCATGCTACTCGTAAATGCAGGCTAGTTTCCTGTGGAAGTCGTTCCGGAAGACAATAATTCATTTGCATGTCAAGATATGCTATACGAAATATAAGTAATTACTAATGAAAAAAAAAGTTGAAAAAAAATAGCTGCATATTTATTTTAGTGCTTCAATTCTGATTTTAAAATATTTTTTTTTCTGATGCAGCTGGCAATACAGAGAGAGTTATCTTCATACCATAAGGAAAGGCTGCGCCGCTATTACTCATTTAGCACTACCCGGGGGTATGTGTAGTTTGAAGATATGCTACGGACGCGAGTAACACTACTCCAACAACGCTCTACGATTCTATGAGACCGGGACCTACGGTTTAAAATAGATTCCGAACCACTACAAACATCCTTGTCACCGCTGGGACTCGAATACGAAATCTGTGGTACCACTGGTATCTTAAAATCGGCCATCAGTCCCCGATTTTAAGATATGAAATTTAAATAATAATTTAAATGTATAATATGAATTCTTGTATTAAGTTAGATTATTACATAATATTTACAATTATTTAATTTCGGTATGAATTTTGATATAAATGCGTTCAAATGCGTATTTCTATCTTTCTTTGTCTCTTCAAGTTATTTTAACCTATCTGGCAATCACATTTCGAATACAAAAGTTTATTCTAAAGTGTATTTTATTGAATATTACTCTTTCTAAAGTTTTGATTGATTATTTACAATGTAGACTGTTTACTATAAACGACATTGAAGTGCAACAACATGTAAAGGCAATATCTTAGGAAATATTTTGACGGTCTTTCGTTTTTAAATCCCTCAACATAACTTTATTAAATTAAATACTTTAACTTTATTAGACAAATGAGATATCGTCCCCTATTCATTTCGGTCTTCAACTTGCATTATAAACAGCAACGGCCTACTTAATTGGTTTTAAAAAGCATACAATCTTCTGCTCCTTTTCCATAATGCTTGTACTTCTTCATTGGCACAACAGCCAAGTGGTGGGCCAAGGCCGTCTGTTTACTGGCAGATTTCGAGACGGGAGATGTTTTCTTTTTTACAGGTCAGTCCAACGCTCTACAGTTATGTTAGACCGAAATTACGGTGTAGAGTGAATTCCGAACCGCTACGAACATCTGCCGTGATTCGATCCCAAAACCTATGGCATCGATCCTCAGAGCACTAGTTACTCGGCCATCAGGCTCTAAATGCTTGTACTGTTGCTTAATTGTTAGTAAGTGAAAAATAATCAAAAGAATAAATAAATTGCTTATTATTGTAGAGTTTTCAAATCATTGATAACGATACAAATACTACAGATGCTGGTGAATGATTCTCTATTCCGGAAATTATTTTTACTCTCAAGCCGCCATATTAGGACATAATTCTTCTGATCTAAAAAACATTTTGAGACATTAAAAAAAATCCAAGACGCATTAAATAGTTATTTAATTGTAAAAACATTTAGTATACAGTTATTTTTTGATACAATATGTGAATGATTAAATTTTGTACATCTATGAAAAATGGCTGAAGCTCAAAAACCTTTCTACTGAGTTATTGAATGGCGTATAAAAGAGAAATTCTAAATCGAAAGATCACCAGAGGAGGGCCAACGCCTTAAAGATTTGTTCGCTATGTGTAGCTGTATCTCTTGAATAAAACATTCACTTTCTTTTAAATTTAGGGCGATTCTTTTTTCTCTACTTCATCCGATCTTACAACTTCTTCTTCTTTTTCTTTTTGTTTGTTTTTTCATGTCTTAGAGTGTCTGATATATATTTTTTTTTTTCAGTTTATTTGAAATTTCTTCTTACTCTATTGCAACTACCAAGTTATACTTAAATTCTAATTAATATCGGATCTCAAGTATTCTTTGCATTAAAATGGTCATGGGTCTTTAATTTTTCACAAAATGATAAGTCATTTTATTCGAATATGTTTTAAAAACAGCATCGTAATTATTTAAATATTCTTATTTAAATAATTTTATTGCATTTTAAATGCAATAAATAAATAAAAAATATATTCAAATTGCGTTGCCCTTATTATTGTGTTGCCAATTTTATTGTCAGAATGAACATTCTAAATTTTTATTTTCATTATCTTTTCATAATTTCTGCTTTCGCATTAAATAACTAATTTTATTTCTTTGATATCAGATTTATTTAAAAAGTTATATTTTTTTTTCTGTATTCTAATATATAAATTAATCTGTTTTTCAATAATAATTTTTCTTTATATTCTATAAAATAAAACCATTCAAGTTGTGCTTTGGAGCATAAACACAATATGCATTAAAAAAATGAATAAAATTATCTTTGCATGCGATTAGAATAACATACTTTACAAATTCTGTTTAAGATTTCCATTTTGGTATTTATGATTTTCGTGATAGTGATATGTCATGGAATATTTAAATTAGCTAATGAAAAAATGGTAAGCTTCAAGATAACATATTCTAATTAGTTCCAAATTGAGGCTTCGCAATATGAGTACAGTATATTAGTCATTCCAGATAATGGTGAATAACACACCTACCATTCTACTGACGAACATTATCTGTCACCAGATAATGTTCGTCAGTAGTTCATCATTTGAAAATAACAATAAAAAGTTTTGATATTCCAACAAAACTACCTATTTTGAAGCGGAACAATCTTCGGAAATTAAGCAAATATCGGATGTGATGTTACAGCAATAAAAGTAACATGATTTGTAAAATGTAACATCCGAATTGCATCTGTCTTCACGGTAGAAAAGACATTATGAACGAAATTTTAAAAAAATTATTAGAAGAGGAAATTCATTTTCATCATTCAACTGCTAAATATACTTTTTAGATTTTTGATTAGCTAATTTAATCTTTAAAGGTTTCTTTTTTACAACGGGGGTTCTCTTGTTTTCCACTAATGTAATCACGAAAGGTAATCCTCCATTCATTCCAGGATCACTTTTCGTAGACTAATCCAGCGATAGGTGATGAATGGAATATCACCTTTCGTTGGTGAACCCATCGATAAGTGATGAATGAATTATATTTTAGGAAGGATGTTAAGGGATGTTTTGGGGTAACGGCTGCCAGATTGTAACTAGGAGTTTGTGAATTGAGATACTTTAGGCACAGGTTGAAGAACTCGCAGCTTTATTGACACACGCACAAACACCACACACATACTATTAAAGATATTTTTTTTAATGTCCAATGGCAAGGCAAGTACAAGAAGAATAAAAATAGTAATAATAACAAAAATAACAAGGGAAAAAAATACAAAAGAGTAAACGTCCAAAAAAATGCAAAGTTGACCGAAGTCATTGCCTTAAGAGTTCTCTCGCACGCCAGTAAAGCGCTGTGTCCGAGTCGCCGTCAAGTACCGCACAAGTGGTCTCTGTTCATTGGGTCTGTTGAACCACATAGCGGGCAGCCAGGGTTCGAAAAGATTTTAATGCGATGTTCTGCTAGACAGTCATGGCCAGTCAGAAGTCGGAACTGGGCGACAGCATGCCGTCGCGGATTGTTGGGTATTGCTAAAAGATCTTCAGCTCTCCAACGCTTTGACTTAATCCCATCTTGAATCTCGGAGGTTGGCCTTAATGTTCGACAATGGAACGCTGGGGGTTTGTCTCAACCAAAAAGAATTGACCTAATCTACACGCTCACTATTAAAGATATACAATATTTAACATGTTTAAAGTCATATAATTATAGATTCGAGGAAGGACTCTACTTCTAAGCCGAAAATATAAAACTCTAATATGCGCAGGGCGCGCGAAATATGCTTCCACTCTGGGTGAGAGTCTGCATTCCAACTAATGCGCTGGGATGCACTAAATATATTT
The DNA here is from genome assembly GCA_021605075.1 of Caerostris darwini. NCBI lineage: Eukaryota > Metazoa > Arthropoda > Arachnida > Araneae > Araneidae > Caerostris > Caerostris darwini. Next base: position 1,185,978 of record BPLQ01012350.1, on the reverse strand, counting down.
CCTCTCGGTATAATAGACTATATACTAAAGATTTCTCAGCGAAGGCGCAAATTGCGTTGTACTTCCTCTAGGGTGATAGTCACGAGGCCGACTGGCCATTTCTCCTGAACGCCACAGGAAGGCGCTCTTGTCAGTGTGTTGAAAAGTTTTACATTTTTTTTTTATTATTATTTTAAATGATTGGATCTACATGCATGAATTTTTCGTAAAATTTCTTGTTCGAATTTTCAGATAAATACGGATAATAAAAATTCTACGAACTGACATAAAAAAATATTAAATGAAAAAAAAAAAAAAAAAAATCAGTATTTGAGAAATGAAAGAAGATTAAAATTTGAGGACGATCAATGACAGTGAACAATACGTGTCCATGTGTTTATTAATTTGGTTGGCGAGAAATCTTTTTTTTTTAATTATTTGGTTCTTATTCATCTTTTTTTCATCCACTCTTACACATTAGCGATTTAGAAAAAAGGCATTTTTAGGTGCCAATTTTGGGGAACTGATAATTCTAAGAAAAAATCATTCGTAGAATATATTCAATGACCTATAAAAGCATAATATGTATATTGTATGTTAAGTTAAACGTATAATGTGCGTATTATGCGTTAATTTAAGCGTATAATTATTTAAATGTATGAAACGTTTATTATTTAAAACGTATTAATTTAAACGATTAACGCATAATCAGTGGAAATTAAGATATCATATTTATTTATTAAATTCAATATTTTTCGTCTTTATTTCGTTAAAAAAGTGTTGTCGCGAAATTGTATGAATTTTTAAATTGAAGTGTTAGCAACTATGCAAATGTGTAACGGAAATTAGTCTAGAAACAAGGAAAAGTTCATGAACGACAACATTGCCAATGCCAAAAGATGATCTTTCGAAAGTAGGCCATCTTTTTTCATCCAGGAAAGGAAAATTGATATTTTTTCCTCTGCATAACGAAGCGTGTTTTACGACGCCGATTCGTGTAATTGTAGCAGAGTCGTGTCTAAACTGCTTCAGATAACAAGGTTCAAGTTCGTCTTTAATAAAAATATAAAAATGGTTTTTAAGGCGGAATTTTTTTGAAATTAATATTTACTGAATTTTTCAAAGAAAAAAAAAGAAGTAAAAATTAATCGGTTGGGCTGATATAAAGGTTACCCATAAAATTAAGAATTTAAGGTACATACAAAACTCATAACAGCAATTTTAAATAAACAAAGAAAGAAAAAGTATCAATAAATTATATTCAATTATCGTTCAAAACTGAAAAAAGGAAACAGATTAAATAGAAAATGTAGAATTCCAAAAGATTTTATAAAAAAGCACATAAAAGAAATTTAAATAAAAAATAAATAAATTCCAAATGATTTTATAAAAAAAATACGTCAAAGAAATTTAAATAAACCAATAAGAGTATTTTGTGAAATAAATTTTAAAAGATGAACTGATAAGAAACGTTGAAAGTGGTCAAGGACAGAAAAAAAAAGATTAAGGAAACGGAAAACTCCTTTCTTTAAAACAAACAATACCCATAATTTTATGTGTAAAAATATTTGCAGATTGTATTCAGTGGCTTGTAATCCCTTTCAAGAAATTGTTCCGTCATTAAAACATTTTTTACTGAAAATTGAATTATTACAATCCGTAAATAGTGAAAATATTCAAAAGAGGGCAAAATATTTATTGAATTTTTGTAAAAACAAAAATAGTAAAACAGTTCAGTCCGATAGTTGCTTAATAAATTCAGAAAAGAGAAAGTTGTAAATAGAAATTTGAATATGAAATGATTTGCCATTTTAATTCAATGTCTTGAATCGAATTTAAAGGTTGCTAATTTAATTTAAGAGAATGATAAAGTTCAAATAATCGATTTTGGTTTCAATTTTTTTCTCGGGGATAAATTTCAAAATATTGTTACCGTTCATATTTCACATCCATAATCATATCAATTAACACCTTCTGATATTGTATATCGAAATTCTAAGAGAAATAATTACAGCAAAATAAAATTTGTCCTAATTTTTACTATAAGGATTTTCGTAAAATGATGGACGTATGGTATAAAATTCTGTTTTCTCGAAAAAAATTTTAATCAAAAATTCTTCCAAAGAAATTCATTCAGTTTTTCATTAATTAAACGTGGGTTGTTTTTATTTTTCACAATATTTTTTATACCTAACACAAGCTATTAAGCTTACAGAAAATTTTATAAGAACTTATTTATTCTTAATCTATGGATTCCTCAGAAACTCGATGGGCATAAAATTAAATTTTTTTTTCTTATTTAATTATGAAACGAATCAGTAGTATATTATGCTTCAAGTTTCCTTTAGCATCGTAACATTACTTTAAGCGAGTTTGAATCGAACTGTTCACCTGTCTAAAAGCTACATTATAAGAAATCATTATTAAACAAAAACCGCTCCTAACCCGAAGAGCACTTGGGATAAAAGAAAACATTTCGTTCGTGAGTCAATGCACGCTTTTTATTGAAACTTTTAGAAGAATGCAGCCTAGGCATCGAGTAAAAAACGTAAACATACAGTTTATTCTTTCATTAGAAGTACAATAACTCTTTTTTTGTTCGTATGACTCAGCGTTGTGTCTGGAATAAAATGAAAAACATTTCGAATTTATTTTAGGTTGCAAATATATTATTGAATTTGAATCTACATTAGAAAGCTAAATAAAGTTTCAACAGTTAGCAGTAGTGAGTAGTTGCCGTGAAGTAGAAAAAAAAATTGTCGTTTTTTAGCTATTAGTATTAAAAAGTGTCTACTTTGACTAATGAAAACCAAATATTCACATAAAAAATAATAATTCCTATGTGAAATAAATCGAATTTATTTATCACTATCAAGGAGATCAATTTCATTTTCTTTAACTTCATTTATTGGTTTTTTTTTTATCTGGTGCATAATTTGTTGCGAAAGAATTCCAATTGGCTATGTTTTATTTAAACAAAAATTGTAATATTTGACAGCAAATCAGCAATAAAACGGAATTGACGTCACAGTTCTGTACGTGTTCTTAGTTTATTATTAGCGCAGTTCGTTATAGTAGTTTGTAATTCATTCATTCATGTTCGTCGTTCATTATTCGCTCAGCAGGGGAAATGCCATAAATAAGCAGAAGGTTTTTATTTCAAAATTAAGGTATTTCTAACATCACGCCCTAGAAAGTTTATTTTACTCTTGTAAATGAACCGATACATTTATTTAAATGAAACAATATTTCATAAACAAGCATTTACTTAGTGCTTCAAAATATATATTATAAAATTCGAATCTATTTTTAAGAAATGATGTAAAATCTAGAGTGAAATTTTTAAGTGTTTTTTAGAAATATATAATTTTGAACTTCATAGCTGTTAGCCATATAAATCTTTTGCATTAAGACAGAATTTTTACGATTGATATAACTATATATATAACATCCATGGCACCATAAACATCCAAGGAACTATATATATATATATATATATATATATATATATATATATATACAGTCTGAGTAAAGACTTTAAGGCCAGTAAAAATTTTTGAGAAAATGTAAAATGAAATAAAAGAGATTCAAATAATATTAATTATTAAAGTTCATTGATAAGAAATAAATGCTATAAACATAATTTGCAAATACATAATTATGAGAAACATGTGGTTATTTACAAAGTTAGTATTTCTGCCTGAGTAAAAACTTTACGGCCACCAGTCATTTTTTAAAAATAAATATAATATAATCGTGTAATTACCATTGCAACTACTAGCTTGTGACAACGCTGCAATTTTCATATTTGTCATACGTTCCTTCGAAGTATTGGTGATCTTTGTGAAGATGGCGAAGGGTAAGAAGTTAACTGATAGTGAAAGATGACATATCGAAGCTTTGTCTTCAACAGGAATGAGTAGTCGTGCTATTGCGATAAAGATAGGAAGATCAAAGACTGTAGTCAACAATTTTTTAAAATTGAAAGATAATTATGGTAAAAAGACTACTGGTGAAGACCTAAAGCTTTGTCCTCGCGTGATGAAAGAAGAGTTTGCCAACTTGCATCTATTGGAAAGTACTGAACCAGGAAACTGATTCCGACGACAGGTTTAAAAGTTTGTCAAAAGACGATTTATAACACAATTAGAAGGTCTGGAAGGTACACTTATACAGCAAAATTGACTAAGCCTCAGTTACTGCAGAAACACAAAATAGAGCGTTTGAATTTTGGCCAGAAAGTCATGACCTGGGACAACCAATGGATAGAAATTATTTTTTCTGACGAAAAAAAATGGAATTTGGATGGACCAGATGGCTGGAATTTCTACTGGCATGATATAAGAAATAAAAAAGAAATATTCTCCAAGCGCCAATTAGGTGGAGGGTCTGTCATGACTTGGGGCTGTTTTTCTTACTAAGGTGTGGGCTCAATTGCATTCGTTTCAGGTAGAATGAATTCACAAAGATACCAAAATGTTCTAACAAATCATCTTTTGCCAAATGCTGAATGTCTTGCTGGAGAAAATTGGAAATATCAGCAAGACAATGCACCGATCCATTCGAGTAACAGCACAAAAAATTGGTTCCAAGTCAACAATGTTGAAACTGTGAAATGGCTAGCTAGATCACCTGACCTCAACCCAATCGAGAACATTTGGACTGACTTAGCAAGAAGAGTTTATGCAAATGGGAGACATTTTGCATCAACAACAGAGCTGAAATCTACTATCGAAGATGAATGGTATAAAACCGACCCCACCCTTTGTCAAAAACTCGTTTCATCTATGAAAACAAGAATATTTGAAGTAATTCGAAGTAATGTCTCCTACACAACCTTCTAAGAATTTGTAATTTTTTTCTTATATGTTATTTTCTATGTTGGCCTTAAAGTTTTTACTCAGGCTCAAATATTCATCTGTGTGTTCTGTAATATTTTCTAATAATAAAATATTTGCAAATTAATTTTTCTACTTTTATTTAAGCTCAATAATTATCAGTCAAATGGTATTTTAACTCCTCAGTTTAAATGTTTCCATTTTCTCAAACATGTCTACTGGCCTTAAAGTTTTTACTCAGACTGTATATAAATCCCTAAGGTGCGCTTGATGGCAGGGTGACTAAAGCTCGGTGCCACAGGTTTCGGTTTCGAGTCTCGGCGGTGCCATGGATGTTTGTAGCGATTCGGAATCCTCTTTAAGCCGTATAATATAACCGTAGAACGTTGGAGCCAGTCTAATATAAGTGTAAAGCGTTGGACAACCCTGCTCCGTAAAAAGAAAACATTCGTTTTGGAATCTGCCAGTAGGCAGATGTGTAGTTGTATGTATATTTTCTTTTCATAAAAGCCGACCACGAACATTAAAACTTTGATCTTTAATTCAGTAGTTATTCCAATTTACGGAATTAGAAAATGTTCTTCAATTTAAGGTAAAAGCCGACAATATTAATAAAATTATCCATTCATTAATTATTTAAATAATTAAAGTAAATAACTTTCCACGAGTTAATATCAAATATATATATTTTTTTCATCTTTATGTCTCCCTTACAAACCTGATTATAATATGTACAAACCTGATTATAACATTAAATTCAGTATCTTTAAGAATTCATTTGAAATTGTGAAATGACTCTAATTATATTTTAATGTAAACGTTTTAACACTTTAAGGTTATAATAATAAAAAAAAATTTTAATGCATATTGTTAAAGTGAACAGCTTTCTTTTAAATTTGTTTTTTTTTTATTCATTCCCAATTCAAAGAGAATGTAAGAATGTAAATGAATGCTCTTGTAATTTAAACCAGTCTCAAATCCAGCAGCGAATTTCTTCTATTTTTAGAAAGCGAAGCCGCAGAGAACGCATTTTAAACAATGAGCTGTACTTGAATGATAAGAAAATTATGGCTCACGAGTTTTATGAAACAAATCTGTTGCTGTAGTAAATTTTAAGAAACAAATAGCTTTTCACGACAACGTTTCATACGACTGTAATCTCTTTAAGAAAAACTTGATTTCCTTTTTTTCACTGTGGCAAGTGAAAGATTTGGAAGCGGGGCAGTTTATTTCATACTGTCTGTAGCTGTTTTTTTATAATCTCAAGATATAATTTTTCTTTTTGCATTAAATTCTAACAGCTATCAACATGATAGCAAACATAGACAAAGAATTCGTATTCTAATGCAAAACAACTATCTTTAATAAAAGGAAGAGATTTCAAGAATACACACAGCAATAGAAGAAGTATACATATATATACTACTGACCATTAAAATTGCTACACCAAGAAGGCGACATGCTACAGACGTGAAATTTAAACGACAGGAAGAAGGTGCTGTGATATGCAAATGATTAGCTTTTCAGCGCATTCAGACAAAAGCATGCCGGTAATGAGGAAATTGTTCAGCCGGTTTCTCATACACAAATTGCATTTGAACGCTGTTGCCTGGCGAAAAGTTGTTGTGATGCCTTGTGTAAAAAGCAGAAATGCGTACCAGCACACTTCTGACTTTGATAAAGGGCGAATTGTAGCGTACCGGGATTACGATATATGATATCGCAATATTGCTGCACGCGTCGGTCGAGATCCGATGACTGTTAGCAAAATATTGAATCGATGGAATCAGGACTGTAATACGGAACGCCGTGCTGCATATTACATCATGCACCACTGTAAATATTGACTTTTTTATTGAGAGTGCATACATAATCATGCTTACTGAAAAAAAGATATAGAGTAAAGTAAAGTTTATTATTGAATTAATATGCTAATTAGAAAAGGCAGAAGCAATTTATTACCTATAAGAGATTATTTACATCCTAATGGAATATCGTACATTATTTTAAGAAAAGTATTAAATATATAAAAGTTGTATTTATACAAGCTGGGGTTATTTACATTTATTTTTCCCCCGTAGAACAACTGTTATGCAAATTTTCTTACGATAAATATTTATGTTCTTTTTTATGATATTTTTTTATAAAATACTTCTATGTGATTTAAAAACAATATCAGCAAGATTTTTTTAATGTAATATCACAAGCTTACAGAAACTATTCTATTAAATGAGCTAAAAATTTTATTATTATGGAAACATTTATAAATATAATTGATTAATCTTTTGATTAATTTTGCATACACTTCTCCCAAATAAACAACATTTTTTTAAAATAAATGACTTAATTTTATAGTAAAAAATATTTCAAATTTCTGTGTTACTCCAAAGTAATAATAAACATTCGAAAACGAATAGTTTAGAACTAAAGCCAGTAAGTTTTCGTTCTATTTCCAACTACCTCACGTGTCACAAGACTGAATTCACCTGGATCAACAAACACTGAAGCAACGATCTTTTTTTTTTATTATTATTCCAATTTTTGCTGATTGCATTGTTCTGCGAAGCAGGGTTCAAGAACGCCAAGGAGTGTTTCGTGTTTCCTCCCATTTTTGTTTACCCGGTTCTACACTCGATTGTCTTGGCACTTCAGTTTCATAATAGAACACACACGTGACGAGATTTAAGAGATTGATTCCGCGCCAAAAAGATGTTGATCTCGAAAAGATTTTTTTTTTTTAAGTTTTAAAAATATCGCTGAATGCGAAATAGGCTTAAAAAAGGATCATGCGTTTGAGTTTTCTAAGTTCTTTTAAAATGTGTAAGTGAACTGTCATTTAAAATTTTAATATTAATTTTATTTTCAACAATCAAAAATAAATACCATTAGATAATAGATTAAATGAACATAAGTTACTACCACCAAAGCAGATATATATCTATCTGCTTTGGTGGTAGTAACTTATGTTTATTTAATCTATTAGCACTTTTTCATTGACGCAACAGCTCCATGGTAGGGCAAGGCCGTATGCCTGCTGGCAGATTACGAGACGTGAGATGATTTCTTTTGACAGAGTAGGGTTGTCAGCCCTACGCACAACAGTTATATTAGACATGGGGCCTGATGACTGAGTGGCTAGCGTTCTGTCACTCGGTACCACAGGTTTCGGGTTCGAATCTCGGCGGCGCCATGGATCTTTGTAGTGGTTCGGAATCCACTTGAAGGCGTAGGTCTCATATGACCGTAGAGCGTCACAGAGCCAATCAGACTTCTCGCCCACATCATTTTCAAACTATAAAGGTGCAGCTCAGCTCTAGGCACAGTAATGTGGTGTAGTTGTAGTAGTAGTAGTCATATTAGACCGGTTGGTTTGTTGCTCTACGGTCATTTTGTGCACTCTTTGGGTTTAATTAGACCGGGACCTACGGTTTAAAGTGGATTCACAACCATTAAGAACATCCATGGCACCGTCGGGACTCGAATCCGAAACCTGTGCCACTCGACCATCAGACCCAATCTGTTAGCATTACTTGATATAAATATTACTGGTACACACTTTCGTTGTTCCTTGAGCGAAAAAAATCATGACTATAATTTGCTTTATTTATTTCTTGGTAGGAGCTTCGTTAAAAAAATCAATCAAGAATGTTAAAAAAAAATTCTTTTAAGAATTTTTTTTTTTTAATTTTATTTTAAAAATGTTCTAGCATAAATAAAAATGTTCAAAATACAATTATATGTTTAAAATGTTCTTATCAAAAATTATATTCATTTAACAAAATAAAAGTTAATTAAAAAAATAATCATCCTAGTATAACTAGTGATTATTACAAAAATTATTCTTTTGCTAGGTTTTTAAATTAAAGCCGATCATTCTGTAGATCAATCATATACGCTGACCTCAACTCTTATATCCATTATCTGATTTGTTATCACTTTTTTAAATAAATATTTTTGACACATTTTTGCTGATCCTTGAAACTATTCTAATTTTTAATTAGATTTATTCATTGAATAAAATTCAGTTAAAAATTCGAAAATATTTTTAAAAACACTTACGAAACAACTTGCATATATCCGATAATAGAATAATAAGACAAGAATGCAAGAATTCTATTTTGTAATAAAAAATAAGATTTTAATGTTATTCAGAAGATACTATATGTTGCTCGCAAAAGAATTTTGAATGTATTCTTTTTTTTTTTTATAATAATAATTATTTCGCATTATTTTTTTTATAATCACCGCATTGATTGAGATTAAAGATTATTCTTTTGATTGAATTGTAAAGGTGTTCTTAATATACATCTTTACAATTTATTGATTTTATTTTGTTTTAAAGAAGGAATAAGAAATTTTAAGGAAGATCTCAACTTCTACGTGAAGCTTCTTATTGTCAAACATAAAAAAGATATAAGGTATCAAACATAAAGCATTGTCAACGCATTGAGAAATACGTTACTTTTAAGGCCATCTTAAATTTTTTATTGGCTATAAATCTAAAAATATGCTATCTTTTCAGTTTCATGTATAAAATGTTTCAAAAATTATGATTTTACATTATACAACAGATCGTCAGATCTGGCAGTATTAAACTTTTACTGAACGTTGAACTGACGTCATTACAGTATTACTGAACGTGTTGATGTTCATCTTTGAATTGTATTGTTTAACAGTTTAACGCATGCGCACTAAGGAAAATTATACCGGAATAGTTGATAAAGTTGATCTACACGGTATGCAAACACATTATATTATTAATTCATTTTATTATATATAGAAATATGAATGGATTAGATAAAATGAATATAGATAAAACTTTTTCTTGAGTGTTCATCGCTGCTTTTTATCTTTCTTCTTGAGTATTAATCATTAAAATGACATTTATATTGATCGGAATTTACTTGTGATTGTATGAGATTGATATTTGTTAATGATTGTTTCGATATTTATAATTGCAAAATAAATTTTTGTAGTGCTTAACAACATGAGGTATTGGCTTTAGATAGACAAAAATATTTGCAATTCAAAATAGTGGAAAATTAGAAGAAATAGACAAGTTTTATTTTCAGTGTGCAATTTAGCATTAAAATTTATGGTTTTTTTTACCTGACATAACCTAGATTGGTTAAATTAATCTTCAACATTTATATTATCCTATTCTAATTAAATCTAACTAGATTTAACCACACAAAATGTAATTAAATCTAATAAAAGTAAAAATGTATAATTATTATGTATATATCGTTTGGGATACAAATAGTTCCAAACCGTACTTTTCGTACAAGATTTTTCTACCTTTTTCTCTTCTATTTTGGCAACACTGAATGGGTTGTTAATAATCTCTGTGGCTTGATTTTTTAGTCGTGATTTTATTGCTGCTTTGCACTAGTAATGCTGTTGTGGTTCTAAATTATTTATTAACTTTAAAAGCAAAATAATAAGAAGAAATAAAGAATGCATAATATTATGTTTGTATAAATATATACTACCTGAAAAAGGATTAAATAAGTCCTACAGTGTACAAGTTGGACAATCCGATTGTAACTGGGTGTGGTTAGGTTGAGATATTCGAAGCACAGGTCGGAGAACTCACAACTTTATTGACACACGCACAAACACCACACGCATACAATTAGAGACATACACTATTTAACACATTTAAAGATAGATAATTATAGATTCATGGAAGGACTCCCCTTCTAAGTCGAAATTCGGCAACGCGCAGGATGCTTGAAATATACTTCCACTCGGGTGAGGATCTCGATGCTTATTCACCATTTCTCTTGAACGCCACAGGGGGCATTCTTGTCAATATATAGGAGAAAGCACGATTACAGTGTTTTATTATTTACTGGTGTCAACTATACATAAATTGACAGATTATGATCAATGAGAAACTAATTTTTTCATAAAAATATAGTTTACATTCTATGCATATTATTTAAGTTTTGTATTATAATTAATAAAAATAATTAAGGATTTGATTTAATCTTTAGTATATATTCTCCAGATCATGGTTAGGCACTTCATTGGGAATCGAAAGGAATTTTCTTGTATTATCATAATTTATTTACTCATTTTAAAAATAAGATGTGGCAGAGTTTTTACTGTTCGTTCAAGTTTCGAAAAGCTATTTCATTTCACACAAGAATTATAAACTATAATACAAATTTCCAAATTAAAAATACTAATGAATACATGGTATTATTATTTGATATATACATGGTATTATAATTTGGTATCCAGCTCATGGTATAAATACCAATGAATACATGGTACGTGAATCTAATCCATTCATGTTGAAACGTATCTAAAGATTTTAGACAATTATCGAACTGTGTTATTTAATGATATTATGCATGAAAGATGGGTAAACGGACAGAAGACTTTGTTATTCCATAATATACATACTTGTGCTTACAATGAGTCTTTCGATGCGTGGAATAAAAGGGTAAATATGGTTGTAAAACGACTATGGGAATTATTATTTGTATTTTAAACACTTTTATTGCAACGCAATTATTCTGATATGTATTTAGGATTTTGATATGTAATCGCTTTTTGATAAAATGGCAAATTCCCTTCTCGATTGTATTGACTACTATCTAAAAAACGCTTTACATTTATGATGGTCTCGTTATCAGAAGATATTTTAATACAGTTCTTCAAAAAATTGTAGAATGGCCTCTAAAATAATTTTTCTATTTTAGTATAATTGCGAAATTAAGTATCATTTGCCATAGCATTTTTATAATTATTTTATGCATTTTTTTTATTTCAGTTCTAAGACCCACTACTTTAATCATTGAAATATATGGTTCAAGTATAGTGTAAATTTCTTTAGTAAATTGTGAAAATTAAGACATTCTTTCTTTCTTTTTTTTTTTCATATATCATTTTAGTACACTGATTAGGTGATGAATGACATTCACTCACGTAGACTTGTTTTCTCATGTATTATTATACCTAAAAATATTACACGTTTTAAAAGTTAATATGTGAGAAAATTATATATATATATATATATTATGCACGTCAACTTATTTCATTAGTATAAATGTAAAATTGCTTAGTTTTTACAAAATAATTCACTTTTATGTTTATGCTACTTTTTACTTTTGGAACATATTTTTAATAATCAATTCTGGCAACACTGAATGTAACGGACGTTACTAGCGAATTTGAACCTTAGATGGACCTTGTGTACCACCTGTTAATAGCACGAGCTGCCCAACGATTGGTGATGAGAAGATTTGCCTCTGTGATTACTTTTTTAGGGATAATTGTCTCGTGTCGGATATGAGAAACCCGGAAAACACCCACTAGGCAGCCTTTGCGTAATGCTTTATACATATTGTTACGATAACCGTAAAGTCTTTCCGTTTCTAAAAGCGGTGACTGCAAAGGACGCCAACAGCGGTTTCGTACCTGAGCCCTCCTACACATTGACTACGCACGTTACCACTGAGGCAAGTGAGGGCTGACATCCACCAGGCAGTCTGAGTATTGCAGTGATATGTCTTTCATGCATTGCTTCAATCGCCATCGAGTCTCCTTGTTTCTGTAAGCAGTGACAGCGACGGACACCATCAGCGGGATCGAGCCCTGCTGCGTGCTAGGTGCGCATGTTACCATAGCGGCACTAGTTGGACATAAAATTGCTTACTTATCTTCTTTCTTTTTTTTTTTTTTTTTTTTTTTTTTATGAAAATAAGACAAGATTAGTCTTACTATATGCAACTTAAAAAAAAATAAAAGTTTCTATTTGAAAAAAAAAAGAAGATAATTCTTAAAAATCATTTCATTTAGATTTAATTTATTATTTAAAACTTTTATTCTTTTTTTTTTTTTTATATACACTAAGCTGAACTGCAAAAAATGAAGCAAACGATTCTTCTTCTTTTGGTATTTTTATTTTTATTTTTAGAAAAGGAATTCTCGCTTCTAGAATAAAAGCCCCAATCTAGAATCACTCCCGATAAAGAGTCATAAGGTGCACTTGCACGTGATTCCTCCTCGATGTTTCATAAAGTGAGTCATGTCTGAAACCGAGAGATAAGTACTTTTGAATTGTAGTTATAAAATTAAAAGTTTATGAGTTATTTATCTTTATACATTCATGTCTTATTATAAATGGGAAAAATCGTTTGATTCACTATAAAAATGGCTCAGAACAATTTTAATATTTTCGAGGGAAATTATGTGTGTAATATAATACTACCCAGTAAATATTTTATTTTAAATTGTATATTCATTTAAATTACCAATTAGAATGATTTTTTTTTTCATTCTGGTAGAAATGTATTTTTTCTCTTTAATACATTTTTATAAAGGTAGGCAAAAAAAGAACAATTTTTTTAGTTATCATTTTTGTTTCACTTTCGAACATTATAGAAGTTTCATTACTGATCAATATTCCAATAAAGAAATTATTGATTAAAAAATACATGTAAATATAAATATCTAATTATTTTAAGATAAATATAATAAAATTTCTCGTTTATTTAATCAAATAAATAGGAAATATACGGTTTATTAACCAGTGTATGAGAATTACAGGGCACATTATTTACGTAAATTTATTAAATATTTATTTACGTTGTAAATTAATAATGATCTTTTATTTTTTTTCTAGTTTTCAAAAAAAAATTTATAATTAATTTTAATAATTTTCCTCTAATTCTTAAACCTAGGTATAAATAGTTTTATACTCAGTTTTGTTTAGATATCTGTTTAAAAGAATAAATATAGATTGAAATATATCAGAGAATACTTGTGCGATATTCTTTTTCGTTTTGTTCTTTATTTTCCATCTAATTCAACTATTTCCAATCAGTAGTAGTTGTTAGTGACTAATGTGACATGGGGCGTTTGGCGTTGATTTGTTTGGATATTTTTTGGGATTTTGTTCTTTGAATATATTTTATGTGTTGGGTGTGATTTACGAGTTAATAATACACTCAAAAGCCAAAACATTATGACCACCTGTCAATAACGAGTTGGCCCACCTTTGGCGCGCAACACAGCTTCAACCCGCCTTGGCATGGATTAATACCACCACTTGATACCAGTTAAATACCACTTCCACCTGATCACGTGACTTACACGTCATCCAGGCGAGTTCATTGCAAAATGTAGGGGTGGTCATAATGTTTTGGCTCTTGAGTGTACATCTATCTTCCTATTTGCATGGAAGATAGGTTCTTTAGAGAACAGGACAAAACGAAATCGTAGATCTTTGTACGTAAAGGCGTGTAAATCGAAAACAAACTAAAATGTGTATAATTCAATCCTTTATTTCAACGTAAAATAAAACTAACCACTTTTTCCACAAATCTTCCAAACCTTATAAGTGTATTGTTATCAATTGGAATTCTCTTTTGAGTAGAGTCCTCAAGCCATATCATTAAAGCTTTCTCCATATTTTCCATTGCAACATCTCTTACCTATGAAGCTGTTCTTATACTCGTAGAAGATACACTTTTCTAATTGAGTCTTTAATTTTTTTTTCTTATTGTGGCTTCATTTATGAAATAAAATTTAGCTACAACTGTTACTCTTTCTCCATCAGGTAGACGATCTACAATTTTAATTTTGCACTCTAAATATATAGTTTCACTTTTCGTTTGTTTTTTTAATTACTTTTGATATGATAAAACCCCTACCATTTCAATAAAAAATCATAAAACTTCTATAAAAACTACAATCGTTTTTCGCTGAGCAGTGATTATGAACTTTTAAAAAATATCGACTAGAAAAACACAATGATGTACACCTGTCTGCTGCTAAAAATTTACTTTCACTAAATCACATGAACAGAAACTTCGATTGTACTCGTACTTACCAAATGGGGAATCCCCATTTTTAGATTAGAATAAACGGAATTCACAATAGAATGGAATTAAAAATTGACAATATAAATAGTTTTTAAAAAAAAAAAATTTCTAAATTCTATATTTTAAAAGCCGTGCGAAAGTAAAATCTCGTAAAAAATTATTGGTATTAGGTAGGCAGGTGTATTTTTTAAATTATTATTATTGTTGTTGTTTAACAAGACGAAATTGGATAATTTGAGATAAAGCAGCCAGTTGGTAACCATGTATCTCAATGTCCAATCGGTTGTACTTCGATATATTGTCTATACATTACATATGCATTTCTTTATTTTTATAAATTGTTTTGATTGTATATGTAAGCACCATGTATTTATTCTTTTCGGATTGCTAGAAACTCGGTGGTTCTTTGATGTCTTAAGCAATTGATGGCTTTTATAGTAGAAATGAGATTTTTTAATACATTTAACTGAGACTTTTTTTTAAAACTAGCTTCTGTATATTATTTTATATATGCGAAAAATTTTTAATGTAATTTACGAGTCAAATTCATTCCGTATATTCACGTCAGTATAATATATATATATATATACGATACATCGATTTAGCATATATCGATTTCGCCACTCCCAAACTGTTTCTCGCGAGTATCACAAAATCAATAAAGAATAGGGGCCTGAATGGCCGAGTGGCTGGCACTCGGTACCACAGGTTTCGGGTTCGAGTCCCGGCGGTGCTATGGATGTTTGTAGTGGTTCAGAATCCACTTTAAACCGTAGGTCCCGGTCTAACACGATCGTAGAGCGTTGTGGAGAGTGACATATTGAAAATAAGGAAAAACTAACTGTTCATATATATATATATAGTGATTAGGGGATTATAGTCTTTGTTGCTTCACATCCCCATATATCACTTCATTCATCATCGTCATCATCAATAAAGAACATACACAAGTCTTTTCATGTTAGCATCCATGCGATTTAAAATGAAACTGCTTTTTATTGTATTAAAAAGCTATATTCATCGTAAAAAATCAGTTTAAAAGGAGTTTTCAGGATGCTTTCTTTATCAAAGGACTTTTGCAAAATTTTTAAATTGCTCTTATTCGAAATTGAAATTAATGGTAAACAACTATTTTTTTCTCTTATTCAGAAAAGGACTTTTGAAAATTTTTAAATTGTAAATTCAAATTGAAATTAATGGTAAACAACTTTTTTTCACACAATCAATCTTTTAAAAAATGCATATCAAAGGACTTTTGCAAAATTTTTAAATTGCTCTTATTCGAAATTGAAATTAATGGTAAACAACTATTTTTTTTCACACAATCAATCTTTTAAAAAATGCAGATCAAAGGACTTTTGCAAAATTTTTAAATTGCTCTTATTCGGAATTGAAATTAATGGTAAACAACTATTTTTTTCACACAATCAATCTTTTAAAAAAATGCAGATCAAAGGACTTTTGCAAAATTTTTAAATTGCTCTTATTCGAAATTGAAATTAATGGTAAACAACTATTTTTTTCACACAATCAATTTTTTAAAAAATGCAGATCAAAGCACTTTTGCAAAATTTTTAAATTGCTCTTATTCGAAATTGAAATTAACGGTAAACAACTATTTTTTTCACACAATCAATCTTTTTAAAAAATGCAGATCAAAGGACTTTTGCAAAATTTTTAAATTGCTCTTATTCGGAATTGAAATTAATGGTAAACAACTATTTTTTTCACACAACCAATCTTTTAAAAAAATGCAGATCAAAGGACATTTGCAAAATTTTTAAATTGCTCTTATTCGGAATTGAAATTAATGGTAAACAACTATTTTTTTCACAAAATCAATCTTTTAAAAAAATGCAGATCAAAGGACTTTTTGCAAAATTTTTAAATTGCTCTTATTCGAAATTGAAATTAATGGTAAACAACTATTTTTTTCACACAATCAATCTTTTAAAAATGCAGATCAAAGGACTTTTGCAAAATTTTTAAATTGCTCTTATTCGGAATTGAAATTAATGGTAAACAACTATTTTTTTCACACAACCAATCTTTTAAAAAATGCAGATCAAAGGACTTTTGCAAAATTTTTAAATTGCTCTTATTCGAAATTGAAATTAATGGTAAACAACTATTTTTTCACAAAATCAATCTTTTAA
Source organism: Caerostris darwini (assembly GCA_021605075.1). Taxonomy (NCBI): domain Eukaryota; kingdom Metazoa; phylum Arthropoda; class Arachnida; order Araneae; family Araneidae; genus Caerostris; species Caerostris darwini. Next base: position 1,169,166 of record BPLQ01012350.1, on the reverse strand, counting down.
AAAAATGCAGATCAAAGGACTTTTGCAAAATTTTTAAATTGCTCTTATTCGAAATTGAAATTAATGGTAAACAACTATTATTTTCACAAAATCAATCTTTTAAAAATATGCAGATCAAAGAACTTTTGCAAAATTTTTAAATTGCTCTTATTCGAAATTGAAATTAATGGTAAACAATTATTTTTTTCACACAACCAATCTTTTAAAAAAATGCAGATCAAAGGACTTTTGCAAAATTTTTAAATTGCTCTTATTCGAAAATGAAATTAATGATAAACAACTATTTTTTTCACACAATCAATCTTTTAAAAAAATGCAGATCCTTCTACTTTCCTTACCTTCATTTAAAAAAATTTATTTTTTTAACGATTATTTATATTAATTCCTGCCATTTCATACTATCTAATACTTCTTATTTATTGAACACTTAATAGTTAACAGATTTATACGCGCAATAGATTAAATTAGTTTCAACTTTCGGTAAACATTAGAAACGTCTGGTGAATTCTCCCAGTTCCAGACTTTTATTTCTTATTTTTTCGGTTTCACTTTCAATGTTTCTAAACTGAACTGTAGTTATCATTTCGCTTGAAGGTCATATTTTGTACATAAAATCCTATACCCTTGGATTCTATCATTTTCCTTCAAGTCCTTGATGTTGATAGACGCATATCACTTCAAACTTAATTCTTACAAACAGTGTGCAGTTCACTTTATCATAAACAGTTAGTGTATATTGTAAAATAATCGATATCCGCATTGAAATATTTAAATATGAAAGTTAAATTATATATATTACATCAAGGATTCTTTTAGGACGAAAAGTAATAACAGAAAAGCAATGTTTAATTATGGTGAATGTTTTTATTGATATAATTAAAAATGTGAATAAAGAAGCATTTTTTATGCAAAATAGCAAAGGATAAGCAATTATAAAAAAGAAAAACACAACTTCAACATCTGTTGCCACGTAATTTGAAAAAAAAAACTCCTATAGAACCAGAATTCTAAAGCCGCAGGTTCAATTTAAACTTGTGAAAATATTAATGTAATTGTTAATTGACGGGAATTAGCGGTCAACTCCAGTTAATCAAACGAACAAAAGTAACCTACTCCTAACGTTAATGGAGTTAGGAGTAGGCTAATTTTAACACCGGTTGAAATCGGATAGGGATGGTTATTTAGCAGTTGATTTGGTACTTACGTATTAACGGTACCTTGGTGACTGCGCCAATAAAGATCACACGCGCCAACCGCAGCTTCAGATTTGGCGCCAATCTACACTTAAAATTTTTGTTCCAAATAATAAAATATATATGAAACACTTCATTTAAAATCAAAACGCTTTCAAAATATTTTTATTCCAAATAATAAAGATTGGCGACACTTAAAAACCGCCAAGTCTGTCGCCAAAGTATCGTTAATACGTAAGTACCGTTGATTTTAACAGTCATTTAACAGTGCTTCATAGCCTGAAGCTAGGTTGAGTCAAAAGTATCATGAATTTTAAAGCCAGTCAATTCTATTCAACGGATAGCAAGGGTTCGGTTTTAGCAGTTGATTTTAACGCTTGTTAAAAAAAAACTCAACTCTTTAGACAGGAAAAGGTTGATTAGCATTTCATATAGAGTTGCGTTAACTTTAACTCTAGTTAAATTCAATTCTTCACTTGTGGCTGATTTACTATTTTTAACTCCACTATTGATAGTTATTTTATATTTATTTAATGGGGTTTTTTTTTTTTTGTACTTTATTATTTTTAGTTGCTTTTGCTTTATTAAATTATAGATATAAAATACAATGAATATTTTGCAAATGAGATTGCTCAAATCGTTTAAAGATATGATAAGTTACGATAATACCATATAATATATATATGATATGATATGATATAGTACATATATTTTCTCAATTATAAAACATCAATTTTATTAAATTTTCTGATCAACAAGATTTATGTAAATATAGAATAATTAAAACCTATTAAAGATGACAAAACAAAAAGATAACCTAGCTCTTTGTTTGTAATATATTACGAAATAATGACCAAAAAAAAATGTATTTTGTAGGAGTGTTATTTTCACCAAGATTATACTTAGGTGAACTAACAGACAATCAACCGATCGACTTTTTATGTATGAATGTATGATTCCCATCTATTCACAAACACATTTAAGCAAAAGTTATTAATATTTAAACATGAAAAAAAGTCATATATTCAAAACCATAGTATTTCTTTTATCAATTTTCTAAAGAACTCTGTAATCATTTTATAATTTAAAATAGATCTTTTATTTTATTTAAATAATCAACATATTCATTATGATTAAAAATTTCTAACGACAAATCTTTTCTAAAAATAATATCTATTTTAATACAAAATTTTAAGAAAAGAAATTAAATTAAAATCAGCTCTTTTAATTATTTTAGTTCAGTATTGTTACTCCGCGTCCGTGGCTTACCATCAAGTTACACGCGCCCCCTGGGTAATGCAAAGTGAGTAACATCGGCGCAGCCCTTATGGCGAATGATCACGGTCTATTTGCCAGCTGCATTAGAAGAAAAAAAAAAATTTCAGTATACTGAATTAAAAAAAACCAATTCTGCAGATGAAAAAAAAAAGTGCAATTGTTGAACATAAAAAATATGATAATTAGGGATTGCAATACCGGTATACCGGGATACCGAATACCGGTATTTTGGGCCATTTGTACAATTTTGTAATGCCGGTATTCACAAGTTTAAATAAAGTTTTTTTGGTATTTACTAGAAATTTAGAAATCTTATCTGTGAAAAATTCTTATTCTTATCTGTTAATTCTTATTCAGAATTCTTATCTGAAAACTAGAAATTCTTGTGTGTGAAAACAAGATTGTAGTTGTGAAGAAAGTGTGTAATATTTCGATAGTGTTTAGATTGGTGAGTTTGTTATTCACATTGTATTTGCATATCCTACTTTAGAGTTCAAAATATTTTCAGATTTATTATATATGTATATAAATAATACCCCATAATAATGTATAAGAATAACTTTAAAGAACATAAAAAATCTGTTGATAATACTTCGGTTTATGTTTTTTTTAAGATCATATTTCAAAAACTTGTAATAGCACCACAGACTGAATACTGATATTTACACTTTTTGTGATTTAAATAAATAAGATGTTCCTTTACTTTTTTGTGATTCTTTATATACTGTTATAATTTATAAGTTACAAATTTTTTTGTGATATTTACATTATCTAATAAAATCGGCAAATAAAACAAAGAAACACCTGTGTTTTCTTTCTTTTTCTAAAATTTCTACTACCGGTATTAAGATCTAAAAAATACCGAATACCGGTATTGAACTTTTGATCCGATATTGCAATCCCTAATGATAATATAGTATTTAAAAAAAAATAATCCGATGGGCCAATTTAGAGATTAATTTTTTTTTTAAATTTAAAATTTAATGCAAGATCAAAACGCATGACAGCAATTTTAAACAAGTAAAGAAATAAAAACAAAAAAAACTATAGTATTCCAAACGATTTTCTTTTCTTGGAAAAATCTCGTTTTCATTTTGGAATAAATTTATTCTTTATTTTCACCAGATGATTTTTTTAGAACAATTTTACATGATTTAATTATATAATTATTAGTTTCCGAAAAAAATTTTAATAAATAATAGAGAGTTTTTGCATAACGTTTTTTTATCGTCCGATATTTTTCTCTTTCGCATGCTCATTTCGATCGTTTCGCATGCGCGCATGCTCATAGGAATAGCTCAGTAGTTCAGTATCACAGATATGCATGCGCAATAGGTACAATGTTTCCTATGAGCATGCGCGCTGGGAAGAAAAATATCGGACGATAAAAAAACGTTATGCAAAAACTCTCTATTATGTATAAAAAAACTCGTGGAAATTGTTAACAAACCGATAAGAATAGATCGTGTAAGTAACTTTAAAAAATTAACCAATATAAACAGTTGAAAGTGGTCAAGGGCACGAAAAAAACTGATCAAGGAAATGAAAAACTCCGCTCTCAAAAACAATACCCATAATTTTATGGATAAAATGTAACATTTTTCTTGGTAGGTCTCGCAATAAATATATTCTATATTACAATTCAAATTCATGCGTTTAATTTTATAATAATAACTTTGCCACACATTAAATAATTAACGAGTATTAAATTTAACGCTTAAAATTAACCGTTAAAGAAAATTGATAGTTCTCCCAGTAAATATGCTGAAGTTTCTAGTGATGCACAGCAGGCCGGTGTGCTGCGATTTGGACGGAAATCGAAAGGCGGCTCTGTTTGTCGGCATTCGAGGAGAACAATTATCTGGTTTCGGTTTTTGGTCGTGTCTCAAAGGATTTCCGACCAAAAAGACGGATGGAGGCTCTCTCGCTAGGGGAAGATAACGGAACTCGTTATTTCTTTTATTCGTGTGTTCAAAATATAATTAACGAGAAAAAAATAAATGCACTGCATAATGTGGATGCCGCTTAAAGATTTTCCAGTCTCCACATAGCCATTGTTAACTTACAGATATAATGTGCCCTTACACCATGCTATAGCTTATACATAGGGATTGCAATACCGGTATACCGGTATTTTGAGCCATTTGTTCAATTTTGTAATACCGGTAATCGCAAGTTTAAATACCGTTTTTTCGGTATTTACTAGAAATTTAGAATTCTTATCTGTGAAATTCTTATTCTTAACTGTGAATTCTTATTTGAAAATTAGAAATTCTTATCTGTGAAAACAAGGTTGTAGTTGTGAAGAAAGTGTGTAATATTTCGATATTTGATATAATTAGTGAGTTTGTTGTTCACACTGTATTTGCATATCATACTTTAAAGTTCAAAATATTTTTCAGATTTATTATATATATATATATATATATATATATATATGTATATACTCATAAATAATACCCCACAATAATGAATAAGAATAACTTTAAAGAACGTAAAGAATCAGTTGATAATACTTCGGTTTGGTTTCATTATTTATATGTTGAAAAGAATATGGTGGCACAATGTAAAAAATTTTCAAAAGTTATTAAAGTGAACTGAGGAAGTACAAGCGGACTAAATACACTTTTAAAAACGAAACATGATACAATTTTGTTAAAGAGGAAATAATCTAATTGCGATGAAGACACAAATGAACAGTTTCTAAGCCCAAGCCATCATTTATTTTAGATTATTTTGAAAAAAAAAGATAATTTGGATGAAATTCTAAGTAAAATGACAGCATTAGATGGTTTGCCATTTCGAGTGCTTAATGCGATATTTACATTCTCCAATAAAACTGGCAAATAAAACAAAAAAACACCTGTGTTGCCTTTCTTTTTCTAAAATTCCTACTACCGATATTAAAACCGGTATCTCGGTATTAAGATCTAAAAAATACCGAATACCGGTATTGAACTTTTGGTCCGATATTGCAATCCCTACTATACCCCTGTGTCACAGAAAATTTTCATTGACGATGGTCGGGATTGGAACCACATTCAACTCAATCAGAAATCTCAATCGAAATCAGACATCATGCTAATCACTAGGAACTATAAAACCGCACACACACACTCAAAAAAATTAATTAATAAAAATTCTAAAATTTATTTCCAGAAGAAGTGAAATAAAACACTCTTTAAAACTTTCATTTATTACTCGTAAAATATATGCGTGTTGTTTTTGGGAACGGGGTTTTTCATTTCCTTGACTACTTTCAATTATTTATTAATTAATTTTCAATTAGTTATTTTTTTTATTTCTTTTACGACCTTTGTTATACATAATGGTTTTTTTAAAGTTCTTTCACGAGCTGATAATTATGTAATTAAATAATTAAAAAATATAAAACTTATCTAAAAGATCGTCTGGTTGTTGTTTCAAAGTGTTGTCTAGAATGTTTTTCAAAGTTTCACAATGTTGTTTCAAAGTGAAAACAAGATTTTTCAAAAAAAGAAAATCTTTGAGATTCCATAGTATTTTATTGTTTCATTTAAGATAGCTATTATGCGTTTTGTTCTTACATTAAATTCTAAATTTTATTGAGTAACCTGTGTATAGGCCAGCAGATTACAATTACTTTTGTATTTTATTTGTTTTATTTGATCAGAAAAAGGCAAAATATCCCCCATCATAGATTTTACCAATGATTCCTATTTCTGGTGGAGAATTTTTTGATTAGCCAGAAATTAAAAAAAAAAAAAAAAAAAATTGCATTAATAAAAAAAAAAGCCCAATAAAAACATTTTAAAATAATTTGAAATTATTTCTTGTTTTACTCACGATAAACGCCACTGTGTTAATAAAAATTGCTAAAAGAAATTTATTAGAAAAATTAATTATTTTCATCAATTAATTTCATTAATTATTAAGTATTTTCATTATTATTTCATTTTTTTTCTAATGATCTTCTTAACAACATCTAAAAATCAAAGTTAAAAAAACTAAATTATTGAAAAAAGATCCTTCGCTTGTACAAATAGGAAATAGAAATGCAAAAACAACGACCAGCCAATGCCCTTTTTTGGCCCATACCATCCTATTACCATTCTACTTTAAAAAACAAAAATTAAGTAATTTAAGGTAATTTTGGCCTTGAAAGATTTACATATTTGGTTCAAAGATTAAGCAGAAGGAAATGAGTAAGATTTTTAGTAGTTTAATAAAAAAAAAATAAGCATTTAAATATCAAAAAAATATTTTTTTCTATACTTTCTGTTTTATTAACGACTAGAAAATCTGATCTCTTGTCAATAACCTGTTCGCTTGGAACCCTGTCTGTGTAATTTTTTCATCTCTACATATGCATGGGTCTGAATGGCCGAGTGACAAGCGCTCTGGCGCTCGGTACCACAGTTTTCGGGTTCGAGTCCCGGCGGTGCCATGGATGTTTTGTAGTGGTTCGGAATCCACTTTAAACTGTAGGTCCCGATGTAATAGGAGCGTTGCGGGGGCATTGTTACTCCGCGTCCGTGGCTTATCTTCGAGTTACAGGCGCCTCCTGGGTAATGCAAAGTGAGTAACGTCTGTGCAGCGCTTTCCTTAAGGCGTCCAAGACCAAGCTGTCTAAGTGTTTGCCAGCTGCATTGGCGGGAAAAAAAAAAAAAAAAAACCATTACTGATGCCAAAAACCTGTTCCATTTAAAAACTACTAAGCAAAGTAGGCGTGGTTGCTTCTAAATAATGTATTAAAACGTGCAGGCAGGCCTGTTTGTGAACAAACATTTTTCAGCACGGATATTAGTTAAAATCCATTTAACTAATCACTTCAAGTTTGGACACTACAAAAGTAGAACTAAATAATGAAGCACTCGTTATGTTAATGTAATATCATGCCATATCAATTATCAAAATTTCCTTTTTATTATAATAAATTTTTAAATTTTTTTTTTTTTTTTTTTTTTGTGCTGTGACTCATCCTCAGTATCCTGAAGTGCGGAACGGACATCCCATGAGTAATCAACTCCTTTATGGAGGGGAAGGGGCAGATTCTGTTATGATGGAGGTAGAAGTCTGACTAGTCTTCTTGTCTCTGGACAACAGTGCCTTCCGGGCGGAAACTACCTCACATTTGCGTGTCGTATGGAAGAAAACCCGGAAAGCTTCCACCAGGTAGTTCTACTAACGTGGCAATATGCTGAACACACCATTGAGTTTCCTCGTTTTTTGAAACAGTATCTACAACAAAATTTACTCATACCATTTTTTATAGATAAATGTAAATTGGATATATGTTAGAAAATTTTCTGTTTTTTATTTCAATGGTCATATTAAAGCGAGGGCTGCTGTTTAAAGTGCATCACTGCAAACATCCATAACACCGCTGGGATTCAAACCCGACACCTGTAGCACTGAGCGACAGAGCACTAATCCCTCTTCGACCATCCTGCCCCGCGAAAAAATTTACATCTTAAAATATTTAAATCTGACATATATATATATATATATATATATATATATGTGTGTGTGTGTGTGTGTGTGTGTGTGTGTGTTATTATTTATTTTAAACAATAAACAAACGTTTAAAAATTACAAATTTATATTTTTAATCAGCATTGAATGTGATATTTGAATTTTCCGATATTTCTAAACAAATGCAAACATACTAAGTGTATGCTTGCATTTGTTTAGAAATACCGGAAAAATCTGGTTGTATGTCCTCTGTTAGATAACTCTAATTTATTTCTGTATTTGGTTTTAATTGTTGTTATTACAGAAAACTCTATTTCAAAACCCTCTGGAACATTATTGCTTTAGAAAGAATGTAAGGTCTTGCTGAAGGACTTTAAAATCAAATTATCCTCGTTAAGAAATTCCGAAATCTTCAACCCAGCAAGATAATTCAATTAAAGATGCGAGTTTGTGTATATATTATAATAGCTACGTCATCTACGCATTTTACAATGTAGCAACAAAATACATGCTACTATCATGAATGAAATTCTTGTCTTTTTGCTCACCATTGGTCCACATGTGGGATAAATACAAATCGTAAACATTTAAAAGTCCTTACCATTTTTAATTAATTGCAGCATTTCTACTGACTCATGAATATAAAAATTAGTGGTAAATATTTATCTTCATACTAAAGATTTTTTCTTTTCTTTCTAATGCAGCTGGCAAAAACTTAGACAGCTTGGTCTTGGATGTCTTAAGGCGGCGGTCTCCAAACTTTTCAGCCTTCGGGCAATATCGTTTACTCCAGTAAGTACCAACGGCCAAAACCATTTAAATTTTTCTGCCATTATGTATAATTTCTAAACTAGTTGCCGAGTACATACTCTGAGCGAGCAGGTTTATGTTCGATTCAGGATATATACAGTCCAAACATCAATATACATACATATGCGATGCTCTTTACCCCAACATAACTATCGAGGGATGTTCACTAGTTTATAATGTTAGTGGGATTCATTTCAATTATTTGTTAGTTGTTATTCTTAAGTTAAATTTTCTGTGTATTATGCTTGTCATTAAGCTTTACGTAGCAAATAAATAAAACCGAGTTTGTCATTATGTGTTTAAAAAAAAACAAAAAAAACAATAAGTTATTCGCCGTCGCGGGCCGGATGGATGACACTGGCGGGCCGGATTTGACCCGCGGGCCGTAGTTTGGAGACCCCTGCCTTAAGGTAAGCGCTGCACAGATGTTACTCACTTTCCATTACCCAGGGGGCGTGTGTAACCTGAAGATAAGCCACGGACGCGGAGTAACAGTGCTCCCGCAACGCTCTACGATCCTGTTAGACCGGGACCTACGGTTTAAAGTGGATTCCGAACCACTACAAACACCCATGGCACCGCTGGGACTCGAACCCGAAACCTATGTACCGAGCGCCAGAGCGCTAGCTACTCGGCCATTCGGGCCCTTTCATACTAAAGATTGTTTCAGTTTAAAGGAAAAGATTCGTACCTCTTTTATTCGATATGAATCTCAATCGATTTGGTAAATATTTAAACCAGTTGAAAATCGGCCATGCTCAGCGCATTCGAAATCTGAGAGTCAGTGCACTCAAAAGTATATTGACTTTTGGAACTCGTGTTCAGACAAATAAATAATAATAATAATAAAAACCTGTTGAAACTATAGTTCTTGTTTTGTGTTTTTAAAGCTTAGTAAGCTTTTTTTAAAATTAACTATCACTAATTTACAATAGGTTAACATTTGCTACCGATGATCCTCATATCCATTGCTTATTGCCTCTTTAAAAATTAAAATGATAAGCAATTAATTTTCAGAAAAATAATTTATTTATATAAATTTTATTAAAATATCGTAAACTTAAGGTTTTTAGCTCTTTAAAGTTATCAGAGTTATAAAAAAGTAGCGACAGCTGTCAGAGATGTATGAATTTTTAGTCAATAATTTTTTTGACGTGATTTAGAATACTTATAAAACGTGAAAATTATGTCGAATTCTAAAGGATTCATTGCTGTTAACGTTTATGATATTAATAATTTTAATAATTTTTTGTAATTTTTATTGCAAAAAATTATTTAATTATTATTAGAATAAATTATTAAAATGAATATTTCAAATCTCTATTTTCGCCTATCCAGGTTATTAAGGGGACTTATTTTCTTTTTCTTTTCTTCACAAATCAATCCCGTACGTAGGGCTGTGCAACACCCAACCAGTTAGAAAGGATGCAACATCAGTGGACCTCATGTGCACTACGAACAGCCCACCAACGGCTATTGGGGAGAGAACATTGCTTTCCGGGAAGATTTTCAGGGGTTATTTCCCCACATTTGCGTGTCGTATGTGAGAGAACCCGGAAAATTCCCGCATCAGGCAGCCTAATTATCGATGAGGGATGTTAAGTGAACTCTACACATTATATATATATATATATAGATATATATATATATCGATACATTGATTTAATAGCAAAAATTCGGTTATTAAATTAATTAAAAAATCTGTTATTTACATAAGTTTCGTTTATTAAATTAATGTTAAATTTTGATATGGATGAGTTCTATTCAAAACCAGAACAGAAAGTTTTCATGTTTATGTCAGAGAGGAACACTATAAATCCGTAAATCGGAAGCCCCCTTCCTGTTGGGCTAGAGGAAGAAGGAACGTGGTTGCGAACCTGTTCACGTGCCATTCTAGAGAGAGAACTGTGGTACTCAATGTATTCTGGCACATTGTGGATAACACTTAATCTGCTGCATACGTTTCGTTGTTGTTGTGTCTAATCCTCAGTGTCCTGCAGTGCGGAACGGACATCGCATGGGTAGTCTACTCATAGATGGAGGAAAATGGACAACTTCTCTTGTTGTAATGGAGGGCCTGTAAGTAGAAATTTGACTTGGCTCCGAGTAGTTGAAGGAGGACAGTGCCTTCTGAGAGAACTATTAGGAGGATCTACCCAGCATTTGCGTATCGTATGGGAGGAAACCCGGGAAAACTTCCACCCTGTAGTCGGACTGACGAGGCAAGAAGCTGAACTTCCCAAACGCTGTCGCGTCTCGTCGTTTTTTTGAAGCAGTGTCTACAACAAAGCCACTAGTGGATTGACCCTCAGCCCGAATGTTCATCCCTCGCATGTGTTCACTGTGCCACGAGACGGGCATTCGCGTCATTTTTGTGGCGAATGACTTCACATCAAAATGCTCGGAATTTGAGAATAATGACTTGTTCTTAAAATAAGCTGCAAATGAGGGTAGAATAAAACACTTCATTAACAAAAATCGGCGCGTGTCAGTATTTATTATCCTAACAAGTATTTGAATAGTAAGATTCTGTTATTGATTGCTTTTTCGATGACCTCGTCAGAAGTTCCTTTCCTTGCATGTAGTGGTTCAAAAATCCTATAAATAAAACTGTTATCTGCCGACTACTTCAAGTTAAGTAATTTCGAGTTCACGCCGAGTGAGCCTTCGCGACTTTTATGATAAATAGAAAGAAAATAAATCAGGTGACTGGTTTTATTTAAACTGAAACCAGTTTAGCGCACATAGAATAGCAACAAGCGCTGTATTCGTTCGCTAACTAGCAAGAGTGACATTAAAAGCATAGGCAAACAGAAAACTGTTTTTATCGGGAAGCACGTCTCAAATAATGCTGATTGATTTGGATTGTGCATTTTTTTGATTTACACAGGAAATGATAGGTAATCAAGTGGTCGTATCGAACACTTTTGATAATGGGCATTGTATTCTTCTTTACTATAGGATCGAAAACAAGGACATTGCTATCAGAGTAATTAACTTTCAGTTTTAAATCACGCGACTGTAGAGGTATTGATGCTGGTGTGTAAAAATAAATTAAGTCGCGGTTTCACATATGTATATGCATATACTTATTCAGCTAAATTTACCAAATGCTCGAATATTATTTTGCTTTTACTTTCTAGTTAAGTGTCCATTTCTAAATGGATGACTTAGCAAAAAATGATATCTTTCGATTTTTCAATCACAGGGGCAATTGTGATTAAGATAATAAAAGCATTGCGCATAACTATTATTAAGATGATGATTTACAAAAGTAAATGCTTGCAAAAGGGATTTCTATGAAAAAAATTGATAAAAGTTCCGATTACAGTTCATTTTAATCGGTATGCCATATGTCTTGGGCTTTTTTAGCTTTTTAAGTTTTTATAATTGTGATAGTTTCGTGTCATCATTATTTTTTTTTTAATTTTATTTATTCATTTATCTATTTATTTGCAAAAAAAATCTTATTTGGCTTGTAACAAATTTTATTTTGCTTGACAAGGATTTTAATAATTTTACTACAATAGTTTTTCACAGTGACAATAAAATCGTCATGAAATATCACAGTGACATGATTTCTTTATTTCTAAAGCATTCATCTATTCTTTATGGGAATCTATAGTCAATTTTTATGTAATCTATTTTAAATATTTAATATGTAAGTTTTCCTAATAAGCAATCGAAATTTTTTCCACATTAACAATAAAATCGTCATGAAATATCACAGTGACATGATTTCTTTTTATTTACTTTATTTGCTTTAATTCACGTCTCAGACATAATATGCTCAATCATTTAATGGTCAGTTTTTATTATTTTAATTATTCTTGTAGAATAAAATTTTAATTAGAAATTATTTTTGGCAGATATTATTGTTTCACTTATTTGCATATCAGGAATGAACGATAAGAGAGATTGCATACAAGTTTGAACCTTGCATCTTAGGTTTTTCTGAAATCTAAACTTTATAATCTTCATTGATATTTGACCTTCTACAAAACGTTCTAAAATAACATATTTTATTTATTTAAGCCGAGCAAAGTTAATATTTTGTAATTTAGAAAATATATATCTTTTCTATTATCAGTGTTAAGAAAATTCCCAAAATAGACTTTTTTTTTGAAAAAAATCACAGCTTCTTGTATGAAAAAATCCCCACGTAAATCGAAAAAAAAAAAAAAAAAAAAAAAAAATGTTTTAAATTACATTGTTAAATTAATATTAAATTACATTGTTAAATTAAATTGTTACATTGTTAAACGGACCAAAAAAAAAAATGAAACATGAACTATAATTATTTATCATTCACCGTTAAATGATTTTTTTTAAAAATCCGCTTTAGAAAGACGCAGTCATATTTATTATTATCAGTAGTGGTAGTAGTATTTTGATAATTCCACAAGCCATTCTTTTTTCCAATGATACACTTATCTGGTTTTTGAATATTTATTTCTCTGAATTATATGGGGAAAACTCCCTTATACTTAAAAAGGGGAGATTTCCTTTTTTTTTTTTTTTTTTTTTTTTAATTTTAGTGCCAAAGGTAATAAATGAAAGTTGGTTTAAAAAAAAATGACGCAGCAAATCTTTGTTAAGCCTGATTTTTTGCTTAAAAAAAATCCCTTAAAAATTTTTTTAGAAACCCATGCAACAAAATTGATCATATAACCTAACGCTAACAGGAAAATCTTTTGTTATTATATTGCCATTAGTTATTCTGTGTATTGTAGCATTTTTATCACGGGTAGAGTTGTAGCATTACATTTCCAGGAGAGAGGAATGTATATTTAACACGTACATAACAACCTATCACTCAAATTTGACAGCAGATAAGCAGTGTTGTTTGTAGTTATATTACATGAAATTAGTGTTTTATACTAATGAGAACAACCTGTCACTCAAATCTGACAGCAGATAATCAGTCTCATGGATGATACCTAATGAAATTAACGATTTTCTGTGCAACCTTCATAGGTCGAAACAATTACAGATGGAATATGGACTAAGCCAGGAGTTGTTGCAATGTGATTGGTGATAGACCTTCAGATGAGAAAGGGTCTAATCCAGAGATAAGTGAGGGAAGCCGATACCCCTCCCGCACTTGATGGATTTTCTTAAAGGGAAGTTTTTGGAGAAGGGAAGAGAGCTCTGCGAAGTATCGACAAAAAGTGTTGTTTTTCTTTTTTTCTGAAGTGACTGAACAGGCTGGAGTTTCCGCCTGTTTCCAAAGAGAGCCCCTTGTGGTTTAGTGTATCACGCCGCATGATAATTAAGGTCTGCCGCAAACCACGTGTTTTGAGGTTCGTCGTAGACTCGAAAATTTTAGAAGTCTCCGTCCTTGGAGTGAACTGCTCTTGCGAATCAAATTTCATTCGCTATTTTTCCTTTTTTTGTAAATAGTTAGTAATAATTAGAGTATTGTATCTTTCTCACTCTCTCTCTCTCTCTCTATATGTATATATTTGCTTGTAAAAAAAAATTAAAGTGTTCCCCTGAACCTGAAAGTGGCCCTCTTCTTAAAGTCGTTATAGGTCTAGTGCAGGCCGAGATATTACAATACAAAAGCAAGAATTGTTTTTCACTGAAGTAACACCAAACATTCTAAAACAGTTTGATTTTTGATTACGCTATTTTAACAAGACTAAATGAATGCGGATTTCCAATTCTTAAAATATAAAACCATGTTTTTTTTTTTTTTTTTTTTTTTTTTTTTTTTTTTTGCATATTTAGTTATTCTTGTAAAAATCTTTCAAAAATTTAAGAAAAATTCTGAAACAATTATTCTAGTATCTATGCTTTTCACAGATTCGGCATTTAAATGTAATTTAAATTCTCGAAACAAAAAAGTAAAACTTTCAGAGAAATTTATGCGTACCATAAATGACAAGAATGATTTTATAGTTAAAAATTACAGAACTCTGGAAAAAAAAAATTGTGATGTCCTGACCTTCGCCCAAATCTGATCTTCTCTAATATTTCTTTGCCTGAATTCTGTCGTACAGAGATATGAACAGACATTAGAATAATTTGATAACAGGAAACATATTAAACATTAATTTAATAGTAAAAATGAATTTTTCTTTCAATTTCACCTGTAATAAATTAGAAAGTGCTGTTTCTGTTCAAAAATGCATACAATAAGGGCTAAAAATCCTTGACCTAAAATTAGTTTTAATAATAGAACTGTTGAATTATACATGAAAATTTTGTATGTGACATTCTATATCGTTCTTTTATAATTCTCAATTTAATAGAATTTCCATTAAATATCGGTGTTTTTGAAAAAAAAACTGTTCAATTATTGTAATTATGAAATCCGTGCAATATTACTCTAAATTTTTATGTAATCATCTGCATAAAATATACTCTGGAATATTTTGAAAATAAAAAAAAAATGTATATGTACTTTTCAACATAAAGTTGTTGTTTTTTTTTAAACATATAAATTCCCGTTAATAAATTCAAAATTCTTCTTTGCACAACTTCTGTTTTGTTACTTTTTCACCTCTGCAATTTAATCAAGAGAATGACGATTTGATTTTATGCCATATGCGAAGAAATATTTTTAGGAAATTTATATAATTCTACTTGCAAAAGGGTTATATACATACATACATACATACATACATACATACATACATACATACATACATATATATATATATATATATATATATATATATATATATATATATATATATATATATATACATATATATGTATATACATATATACATATATATGTATATATATATATATGTATATATATATATTCTTCTTCAATGGCGAAGCAGTCCCATGGTGGACCAAGGCTGTCTGACTACTTCCAAAACAGAAGATGTTTTCTTTTTCTAAGTCCAAAGTCATATTAGAACGGGACCTAGTTTAAGGTGGATTGAGAACCACTAATATATATATATATATATATATATATATATATATATATATATATATATATATATATATATATATATATATATATATATATATATATATATATAAGGGACCTGAACGATCTAGTGGCTAGCGCTCGGTGCCACAGGTTTCGGTTTCGAGTCCCGGCGGCCCCATGAATGTTTATAATAGTTCGGAATCCACTTTAAACCGTAGGTTCCAGTCAAATATGACTGTAGATCAGGGGTCTCCAAACTTTTCAGCCTTCGGGCCATATTGTTTACTCCAGTAAGTACCAAGGGCTAAAACCATTTTAATTTTTCTGCCATTATGTATAATTTCTAGACCAGTCGCCGAGTACGTACTCTGAGCGAGCAGATTTATGTTCGATTCAGGATATATACATTCCAAACATCGATATACATACATATGCGATACTCTTTACCCCAACATAACTACCGCGGGATGTTCACTAGTTTATAATGTTAGTGGGATTCATTTCAATTATTTGTTAGTTGTTATGCTTAAGTTAAATTTTCTGCTTGTCTTCATGACTAGCAAGTAAATAAAACCAAGTTTGCCATTATGTGTTTAAATAATAAAAAATAAAAAAAAAAAAAAAAAAACAATAAGCTATTCGCCGTCGCGGACCAGATTGATGACACTGGCGGGCCGGATTTGGCCCGCGGGACGTAGTTTGGAGACCCTTGCTGTAGAGCATTGGGCATAGGACTGACAACCCTATCCCGTAAAAATGACAAAACTTCCCGTCTAGAAATCTACCAGGACGACTAGGCAGACGACCTTCGCCTACCATAAGGGATGTTGCACCCTTATATATATATTATATTACTGTACACACATAGATTAGCTTTGTACCAAATTTAATGGCAGACATAGGAATTTGGTCAAAAACAATTTTTTTTTTTTATCTTTATTTAAAATGAAATGATCATTAAAAAAAAACATAAAAATCAGGGCACCTATTTCCTTTCTAGGTCATACCTGTCTTTCATAATATTGTAGAAAATCACAATAACAATAAGAATAATAAAAACGAAAATATGTTGTTGTTGCCACCTATGGCTTTATTAATACTCAATCCATACCAATTAGGACACTTACCGTAGAAACAAAAAGAACCTATAAACAAATCAAAATTACAAAGGGAAAAGAAAAGACATTCTTAACAACAAAAAAAAAAAAAAAAAAACCCAAAAGGCCTTAAAAACAAGTTAAATGTTCTAAGGATAAAAATTTTAAAAGCTAGGAGGAGCACCATAATAAAACAAAAATATATAAATATTCCATCGACAAATCTACTTTAATTAATCTTGCAAAAGAGATATTTACAAAAATACAAAGATAAAAAACTTAAAATATATCAAAACCTTCCTTAAATAGTTCTACTTTTGCCAGTTTTACAAGAAAGATTTCAAAATAAACTTCCAGAAAAATAGTCAAATGTCGTGAGAAATTTTATTCGATGGATTGAATAATTTTAGGTACGATTTTTAATCAACTGAACAATCTATAAAACTCCTAAATAAATTCCTTCACATGTGAACCTAACTGCCGATAAAAGCTTTTATATTTATTTTTGAAAATTTCCTTACTCCAATCTCTTTTATAATTGATTTAACTTTATCGCACAGCAAACCTTGAATAGGAAGAATTTTTATTGCTGCTGTTGCCAGTACGATTTTCGTGAATAAATTAATTGAGTGATCGTTTGATATTTAATTTGCGTTACCATGGTAGCTACATTAAAAGCGGTCACTTGACTGGATTGTTTGAAGTGTGGCACGTAAAAACTGGCAATTCTATCGCGATCACTCCACTAAAACCGTCTACAATAGGGCACAAGTCAAGCTTCGTAAAGCTATTTACGCGTTCACCCAAAACACCTGGACCAATCGTCTTCAGACACTGGACGTTGCTGATGGCTCTATCTGGCAAGCTATAAAACAATTAAAAGGTCCTAATTGGTCCGTTTCTGTTTAATCTTTACATAAATGATATTCCTATTACTAACAACGTACACCTCAGTTTATATGCAGATGACACAGCAATCGCTGTCTCTTCTAACCACATTCAGGATCTCACTATTAAATTAAATCAATATCTCAAGCAACTTGAAGCTTGGCTTACTCGCTGGAAAATTAAAATAAATGTAGAAAAAACACAAGCTGTACTCTTCACGAGACGCAAAATTCCTCCGCCTAATGTTTCCCTATTTAACCAACGAATTAATTGGACTAACAATACTAAATACTTAGGAGTATACCTTGATAGTAAGCTAACATATTCTAATCATATTGACCACATTAAACGTAAATATAATATTTCTATACGCATGCTTTATCCATTCATTAATAGAAAATCCCTCTTATCCTTGGATAATAAACTAATTATTTACATGTACTATTTGCGTCCCATCATCACATATGCTAGCCCAGTTTGGGGTTCCGCTGCAAAATACCACATCAACTACATCAAAAGAATAGAAAATAAAATTTTAAGAATGATTACTGATTCTCCTTGGTATTTTAGGAATGATGACATTCGTCACTGTCTTGCCCTCCCCTCTATTCAAAAATTCATGCTCAAGCTTGCAGAAAAATTCTATGCAAATCTTGAACACATCCCGAATGATGAAATCCGTAATCTTCCGAGATACGATTTCCATCTTCCGGAAAATGCTAAACGCCCAAGGGCTGTTCTTCACAACTTGCAAAAGCTCCTAGACGAACTGGCTCAGTTGTCGTCATGACATCTGTGCTTTTAGTCTTCATTCCTAGCAACGAAAATCCCATCCTACTGTAGATTCCTTTTTAAATTTTGGATTCTTTAATTGTTCTGTTAATTTTATTAATTTTTGTTTTTTATTTTATTTTTCTCCTTGTTATTAGCTATTTTATTAATTTTTTCTTTGCTTATATTTTTAATACATATTTTAACATGGGACATTGCTCTTAAATCACTTCACCTCCTTTTAACTATCAATGTTTTTTCCTTCACCAATGTTTCTCAGATGCAGATAGGAGTTTTAGGCCCCTTTGGGGCCAGGGCACTCCGAAATCCTGTAAAGACGAGACGAGATGTTTGAAGTGTGAGTTTGAACTTCTTTGAAAACGCTTCCTTCAAAAACCTCATCTATAAAATATATTCTATTTTAAAGATCTATACTATTTATATAATAAATTATTATTATTATTAGAATCTTTTTTTAAGCGTACTCATAGAGATTATCGCGCTGTATTCAAAAGTTTGAAATCTATTTTAAAATTTTTTTCTGAAATGTTAATGAGTTCAAATTTTGCACACTCAGTGTTTTGAATGACATTGAAATAATATCCATGTACAAAAAATTATAATTTATAATTATTTCACATTTTAGATGACCCTGGCTATTTATTAGGCAGGGTTTTGGCGACTTTATTTTCTCGCCAGGGGGGGGATTTTTCCTCTACGTTTTCTACATTTCTGGGTACGTGTGAATGAATGAGTACAGGCAATTATTTACAAAACACGTTCAACTAACTACGTATATGCATTTCGAATGTTAAACCAGTGTTCTAATTTTGAGAAATATCTGATAAACCTCGTCCAGATTTGATCCATTCTCCCATAATGCTCGTCTATCTCCAGGCATTGCAATTAGAACTTTTAAAACAACCTCCTTATCTCTTATTTCTAACGAATCTTCAGTTTTCTTTTAAATGGTCGTAAATCCTTCGGTACGTGATAAACTCCAGTCAGAGCAGAAAGTTTGTTTCCTCTAGAGCTTTTTCGCGTGCGTTATGTTTATCATCCAAACAGAAACCAACCTGATTGGAGAGTGTTTATGTACAGCGCTGAGAACTCGTGCTCTTTGACCACACTTTGGGCTAATTATACCGGTACCTACAGTTTAACGTGGATTCCGAACCACTAACAAACATCCATGCCACCACCAGGATTCAAACCTGAAGCACCAAAGACTAAAGTGCCAGCCAACTGTCCATCCTGCCGCGATACCAGTGGTTCTCAAAGGATATATCCTATAAGATTTCCGAGGGCGCCGTGCCGATCCACTTTACTAAGCATTTTGAAATAACCAACTTAAAAAGATGGAAGAAATGTACAAACAAAGGGCATGAGACCACCGCTATGTTTCAACATCTGACAATGCAGGAGCTAGAGGCCGCTACGCGGCCAAAGATCTCCGTATTAATCTACAATAAGAGCAATGTACGAATGACTCTACACACTGAAATTTACATCATGTTTACAATAATAATATTTTGAATTTGTTTTCATAGATGAAATATAAATGATACCATATGAAATGCTACTTATAATTGATTCAATGTTTTATTGTTAGATTTGTGTATGATTGATTCAAAACTATGGTAATTGTCAAATTTGGGTATGATTAGTTCAACTTTATAGTAATTCGCGTCAAATCCTATTGATGGATGCCACACAAATTACAAATGATATAAATTTAGATGAAATCTTATTTTTTGCTAATAATAAAACATCAAGCTAATTAAACTTTTTTGTAGGAGCTAAACTAATGCTACGATCTAACATAGATAATAGCAAAGGACTGGTCACTAGAATTATGGATTTATAAGAATTATTAAATGACAACACTTTCAGAGAGATCAAATATTAGAAACTATATTCAAGTCTGTGTCACTCAAGTCTATACGAACTGATGTTCGTATAGACTTGAGTTAAGGCTTATATATTATCGAGCCAAAATCAATTAATTTTTTTACGATATATAATTAGAATACAGTTTCAGACATCCCAGTCGAATATGCTTTGCATTTATAGTGAGGTGTTCTCCGAGTTTGGGAAGGCAATAAAGAATGACTGGTACTCGAGAGATCGCCCTGGTGGTGCTCTGTTTTTTGGGTTCATAGAAACCAACAAATTTCTTATCGCATTTTACCAATGGATACTTGAGGAATCACACCTATGAACAAAGGCAGAAATTTTTTTTGTGTAGAATATATATATATATATAATAATAATAGAATATATTTATTATATATAAATAAATTCACCAAGTGCAGAATATATTTTAAACTGTCAAGTGCTTTTCAAGTGCTGAAATGTTTTCACTTCCAAGTACTCATATTTTAAACTGTCTTGATTTTACAACGGACGAGAAAGGTGTTTTTTTTTTTTTTAACATTTTCTATTCTTGGACTTTTCAGAATTTTACGGAATTACGGATTTTGTATTACAACTAGATCACATCGGAGATCAGAAACAACAACGGGAAACAGGTAAGGAAAAGGAGGCTCCTCATGTTTAATCGTCGATTGCAATCCTATGCAAGATAGAAAAGACTAGCGTAGAATATGCGGCGGCTTATAGAAGTCATTGCCCTAAGAAGAGTAAAACTGATGAAAGGTCTTTAAAATAGAACAGTTAAATGACACAACGCCGACAGGGTAAAAGCCGTGTAAGAATGATGCGTTAGAGGAAATGGAAAGATTGGTAGATGCATATTTCATGGTGTGAGGTTCAGTTTTGGCTAAGCTGCGATAAACAATATCTAATACTTCATACCTATCGAACAGATTTAAATGGAATTTTGAATAAAATCTATAAAAACTGTGTATCTAAACTAAGTAAAATTGATTTAATATGCTACGACGTTCTATAATAAATATGTATTATTTAATAAATACGATAAGTACATCATAAATAATAAAATATATATATTAGTCATGTCACATGGTTAAAAATTCCCAGAACGAATTCAATTCCACCACCTTTAGGATTTGGCGATTTTTTTTGTAGCGACAATTGAACGACACATCGCCAAAAGGTGTAATCACATTCACATTGTTTCTTGCATTCTTTGCAATTCACCTCACTTACAGTCGCAACCCGTTACTTGGCAGACTATAGCGAAAAGAATTTTTGACGCCAAATCCCAACGACACCTGTTTTGCGATTTTAATTCCAATTCAATTAAAATCATACAAAATTATCCTTAATCAAATCATTCCCTATATACACTGAAGTGACAAAAGTCATGGGATACCTCTTCATATCGTGTCGGCCCTCCTCTCGCCCGGAGAAGTGCAGCAACTCGACGTGGCATGAGACTCAACAAGTCGTTGGAAGTCTTCTGCAGGAATATTGAGCCATGCTGTCTCGATAGACGTCCATAATTGTGAAAGCGTTGATGGTGCAGTATTTTGGGCACGAACAGACCTCTCGATGATGTCCCATAAATGCTCGATGGGATTCATGTCGGGCGATCTAGGTGGCCAGATCATTCGTTGGAATTGTCCAGAATGTTCTTCAAACCAATCG
This sequence comes from Caerostris darwini, assembly GCA_021605075.1. NCBI lineage: Eukaryota > Metazoa > Arthropoda > Arachnida > Araneae > Araneidae > Caerostris > Caerostris darwini. Next base: position 1,147,207 of record BPLQ01012350.1, on the reverse strand, counting down.
CGAGCAGTTGTGGCCCGGTGACATGGCGCATTGTCATCCATAAAAATCCCATCGTTGTTTGGGTACATGAAGTCCCTGAATGGCTGCAAGTGATCTCCAAGTAGCGGAACATAAGCATTTCCAGTCAATGTTCGGTCCAGTCGCACCAGAGGACCAGGTGCATGCCATGAAAAAACAGCCCACACCATTACGGAGCCACCACCAGCTTGAACAGTGCCTTGCTGACAGTTTGGGTCCATGGCTTCGTGGGATCTGCGCCACACTCGAACCCTACCATCAGCTCTTACCAACTGAAATCGTGACTCATCGGACCAGGCCACGGTTTTCCATTCATCTAGGGACCAACCGATATGCTCACGTGCCCACGAGAGTCGCTGCAAGCGATATCGTTCTGTCAGTAAAGGCACTCGAGTCGGTCTTCTGCTGGAATAGCCCAAGAAAGCCAAATTTCTCCGCACAGTTCTAACAGACAAGTCCCTTGTACGTCCCACATTGATTTCTGCGGTTATTTGACGCAGTGTTTCTTGTCTGTTAGAATTTACGACTCTTTGCAGACGTCGCCGGTCTCGGTCGTTAAGTGCAGGCGGTCGACCACTGCGCTGTCCATGGTGGGATGTTATGCCTGAAATTTCATACTCTCGGCACACTCTTGACACAGTGGATCTGGGAATGTTGAATTCCCTAACGATTTCCGAAATAGCATGACCCATGCGTCTAGCTCCAACTAACATTCCGCTTTCAAAGTCTGTTAATTCCCATCGTGCGGTCATCATCACGTCAAAACCTCTTCACATGAATAACTTGAACAGAAATGAAAGCTCTGCGAAAGCACTGCGCATTTATACCTGTTCTACGCGATGCTACTGCCATCTGAAAATTTGCATATTGCTATCCCATGACTTTTGTCACTTCAGTGTATTTCACGACATCATCATTCATTAGAAAAACTGCATTTTTTTTTATCATTTGTCATTTTTTTTTCTTATCTCATTTGTTAGACAGCAACACCTGGATCAAGTCCAAGAACCCGTGTGGTCTCATGGAAGGTGGGAAAGGGAGTGGTAACCTTTGTTGTGATGGAAAGGCCGTAGGTAGAAGTCCGACTTGGCTCCGTAACGCTGAAGATGGAGGGTAATGCTTTCGGGGAGGACTTTTTAGGTGAAACTACCCAGCACTTGCGTATTGTATGGAAGAGAACCTGGAAAACTACCACCACACAGTCCGATACACGAGACAATAGGCTGAACATCGCAAACTCCCTCGAATCTCAAGTGTTTTGAAACAGTGTGTACAACAAAGCCGCCAGAGGATTGAACCTCCGCCCTCATGCTCATCAGCGGCGCGCGTTGTCACTGAGCCACGAGTCAAGAATTGGGGATTTAAAATTGTAGAAGAAAATTTTGTAAATAACATTATTTTATCTCTTATTTCCATAAGATAAGGAATTTTTTTTGGTTCATAAGTTATTTTATGCATTTTAAATAAAAGCTTTTTTTTTTAATTTAATTTATGTAACTAATTTTTAACATTAAACAAAATGATAGTGACCATTTTAATGTGATACAATTGTGCTATGAATTACGTCAGATGGCAGATTGCAAAGCAATGCTGTTTTCTATCTTAATCAATCCTCCTCAATTCGGCATTGCTTCTAGATAAATTTGATAAGCTGCATGTGAAGATATGAGAATATTTGCCCTCCATCGAATAAAATGGAACTCAGATTTCAGCTAAAATAGTTAATAATTGCCAAAATAAGCATATATAACACATCAAAAAGAGATATTTTTGCTAAAAAAAATCAGTGAAAAAGTTACTGATCTTTAAAATTTATTATCCTTACTAGTCTATTATTTCTTATTATTGTATATTATAATTATTATCTTTATTATTATTATCTTTTAAATTTATGATTCCATAAATCATTGTGTGTGGTTTAAATTAGTTTGCAATAAATAGGAACTTTTATTAAGATATTTATTTTAAACTCTTTGCGTTTTTTCAACTCTGTATTTTCAATTTATTATGATAATTTTTTCCAATTTAATAAATGATATCTAATTCTATGCATTATAGGATTTTGCTCTCCTATATTTATGTAAATGGAGCTGATGGCAGAGTGTCTGGCACTCGGTGATACAGGTTTCGAGTTCAAGTGCCGGCAGTGCCATAGCTGTTTGTAATGATTCGGAATTCACTTTGAATCGTATGTTCGCATCTAATAGGATCGTAGAGTGTTGTGGGGGAAATGTTATTCGCGTCCGTAGCATATCTTCAAGCTACGCGTGTCTCCTGGGTAATGCTAAATGAGTAACAGCAGTGCAGCCCTTGCTTATGGCATAAAGATAACTGCCTCGTATTGCCAGCTGCATTAGAAAAAAAAAATATTTATGTAAAAAAGTTTGCATTCGAAATCATCTCTGCTCATTACGACAGAAATACGTTTTGAATGAAAAGATGGTTTAATTTTGTTTTAAAAAGCTATTAATAGATTTTAAATATAATAAATTTTGAGTTTTTTGCTTTATTAGCATTGCAAATTACCTGACAGAAATATAAGTCCTTGAAATAATCTTTTAATACAATCAGCAAGTCAGCTTTCTGGTTAATCACGAGACCCAACTTCTAATATATTTTTATTTCTTTATATATAACTTATTTCGATTTTTCTGTTTGGCAAATATTTGCAAAACCTTGCTCAAAATTAAAAAAATAAGATGAATTAAGAATTAATTTAATTAATTATTTTTTAGAATATTCTTAATATTCTGTTTGCATTTGTCTTTCTAATTTTGTGGAAGTTCTCAGTTTTAAAAAAGTACTGGAAATAAATATGAAGGAAATTGAGAATGAAAATCATGGATAATACTTCGGAAGAACCCGAACAATTTATTGTAAAAGCATAATATATTTCCGCTCCCGACTCAGGGGCAACGTGTTCCTCTGGTGAGCATTAAGGTGGAGGTTCACTTCCGCTGGCGGCCTTGTTACAGACACTGTTTCAAAAAAAGAGGAGACTCGACGGCGTTTGGGATGTTTAACATCTTGTCTCGTGAGTCGGACTACCTTGTGGGGATTTTCCCGATTTTCTCCCATACGATACGCGAATGCGGGTTAGTTCCGCCTAAAAAAGTCATCGGGAAGGCACTGCCCTCCTTCTTCAGCGACACGGAGCTAAATCAGACCTCTACCTATGGGTGCTCCATCACAACAGAAGCTGCCCCATCCCTCTTTCCATGAGACCACACGGGTTCATAGACTTGGTCTAGATGTTAATGTCGACCAGGTGGGATAAGAAACAACAACATATATTTCAGTCTAAACTCTTTAATTTATATATATATATATGTGTGTGTGTGTGTAAAAATACTATATATATAAGTAACGAAAACTGAATTTTTGTATTTTATTTTAACGTAAGCTGATGTTAATTTACAGTAGAAGAGAATAATTCTCACTTTATTATTGTTTTTTAGTGTCGGAAACTGTGGCCTGACTCGCCTGTCACTAGAACAGCAAATACATAACAGATTCAGCTTTGTTCAGGGAAGAGTTGCTACCAAAAGCATCATCTGCTATACAACTGTTCGGCTTTCAACTGAGTGGCGTTCTGCTTGATGATACGAGATTTTAATATGCAGTAGAAACCTTCCATCAAGAAATTCAACAGAAAATGGATCCACATGCATATCTTGCATTAATTTATTGCATTTTACGGGGGTTTTTTTTTTTTTTTTTTTTTACCAAAAAAAAAATAATAATAATTTTAAAATTGGATGTGGGAATGAATCCTGATGGGGAGGACCTATTCTGTGAAAATTTATATGAAGTGGAGAGATAATAAACAAATTATAAAAGTTAAAAAAAAATATATAAATGTTTTTTATGAAATTTCACCAGCTTTCGGGGAGAATTTTTTTCACAAATTTTTCAACATAAAAATAACTAATATTTCTTCTGTAAATATATTGTTACATCTCACTTAATATCCCAAAAGAATGTTTTTTGTGCGTTGAAAGCTTTTGTTCGTTACGAGAATTCACTGGAGATAAAAACCATGTAGTTGCAAGTCAAAGGTTACATTTGAAATGAAACAACCGCTCTTATCAAGACTGTAGACAGATCTGATAATAAAATAATAATAATAAAAAAAAAAAGAAAAACAGCTATCTATTACGAGTGCTAGAATTGTTGTTTTCTAGAGCATTTGTGATTCAAACGCCATCGAAAAAATATCTAATCCTCTTCTATTTTTTGTTTTGTTTTTTCAGATAAAAATTAAATTTTTAATTCCATTGTTTTCAAAGAGATAGACGTAACATTTATTGCATCGAAAAAACTGTATGAAATGAAATATGCAAAGTGACACATTGAAATTATAAGATCAAATAAAAGAAAAAAAAAGTTCTAGATTGTAGGAGTTAATTCTTCGTTTGCGCCTCTAGTCGATAAAGATAGTTGAAACGATGAATAACCGATTACATGTTAAAATTATCTCCTTTTGACTTATTATGGTATCAAAACCATTTTAATTCCAAGCTGGTCAACTCGTTCACTCTTTTTTTTTTTTTTTCTTCAATCGTATTAAGATAGGAATGATGTCTCGGAAATAAACCGGTTGTACAATGCTTTTTTCTGTATGCAGACGTGTTTACAAAGAGTTTTGTTACTCAGCTCTTAGATTACACAGCTTTGAATGTGTTATATATCTATATTTTCTTTTTTGCTGTTACACTAATAAACACTAAAGAAAAATGGGTTATATCAGCTTTTTCAACAAATTTGTATTATGACAAAATAGAAATATTTAAAAAGACTACATATACTTGAAACTCTTTCTCTCATATATATATATATATATATATATATATATATATATGTGTGTGTGTGTGTGTGTGTGTGTATTCAAGAATCAATTAAGAATTCAAATTAAACCAGTTCCAAAATTACAATGTTTCACAGCTGCATTTTGTTCACCATTAAGACTATTTCCGGTAGAAGGAAAAAAGAAGTATGACTTATATTTGCATTTTAATCCAACCAAATGCATTGCCAGTTTTGCTTTTATTTTTTTCACCCAGACGATATCCTAATCGTTTATTTAGTCTTTTTTAAATATTAATTTACTAGCAATCGTACATTAAGAAAATCAAGTATGAGTAATATAGCATACAAAGGTTGAAGCACTAAGTTACCAGCTTTGGTAGATATATTTGTACTTCGTATGTTCATGTATATTGTGAATCAATTTTTCCGAATTTGATTTATTCGATTTTAAAGAAGATTTTCCGGTAGGCTTTTTTTTTTTTTTTTTTTTTTTTTTTTTTTAATTTTTTGTCCTTGTACCATCAAATAAAGCTTTAATGAAATTAGTATAATTCACAGTTTGCAATATAAATCAATATATTAACACTTTTTTTTTTCCCCTTCCTTAATCTTACTTTCTTTACTATAATTTCATACTCTATAAACTTTCAAATATAAATTAAAGAAAAAAAAAAATTTAAGTTAATTTTTTTAATGTAAAATTTTCAACCAAAATATGATTCAAATCCCAATAACAATGCAGCTTACATTCCTATTGTAATAATTTGTTTACAGCTTTAAGACACTTAAATATTGTCCCAAGAGTTGAATCTATTATATAGCGAGCCTTCCCATTTTTTTTTTTTTTTTTTTTTTTTCTCCTTTATTTGAAAGTCTAGCACCAAGTTTTAGTAATCTTAATAAGCAAAAATACTTCAGGAAAAAGATCCAAGACACTTTTTTTTTTTTTTTTTTTTTTTTATAATTTGATATATTTATCCCAGCCATTATACAATTCAGAAAAGAATATTCTTTTAATTCATTAAAAATAATTAATAAAATTCAGTTAGAAACAAGATTTCATAATAAGAGTATTTAATAAAATAATTCTGCAACAGAAAATACTATTTACAAATTGGATTTATAAACTTGATAAGATTTTTAGACATATACTTCAAATTAAACCAGTTAAAATATAACCCGGCTTAAATCTAAAGATTAAGTTAGTTCAAACACTCCCTAAATAATAATACAATCTGCATGCTAGATAGCTACAGGACATTCAGCATCTTAAGACAACCGATGTCCAAATCAAATCTCTCACTTAATATACATTAAATTTGATATGTAGAAATTTCTATATTTCAGATTCCATAATATTGATTTTAAATTTAACTTAATTTAAGGAAGTACACAAATCATAAATTGAGACGTTAAAATTTCAGTGAAACCAGAATGCAAGACAAGCTTAGTTAATATTTCCTTTATTATATGACACTATAATACATGTTAAACCTCAACCTTCTTAATAACTCTTTAATTACCTTTCCTTTAGTACTTCCATGTTATTCTTTAGATCTATCCACCTCCAAGTTTTTTCTTCTTCTTAACTTAAAGAAAATTTTTAAAATAGAAGTTTAAAGTCATATTTCACTATTTATTGCATCATTTCCTTGATGCTTTCTTTTTAATTCCCCCCCTAACAGATCTAAAAATTAAAGAACTTGAGCGATAAGCATTTTATTTCCTTCACATTAAGGTCTACATTTTTAAGCCATACATTACAATAGCTTATTATCCAATTGTTACCAAAAAAAAAAAAAAAAAATTTTATTCAAGTTTATTAAAAAATACTATTTTAATATAAGTAACACGAGAGAAACAGCATAATTAAACAAGATAAGGACTTTATTAAAGCATTACATAGATTTGATTAGTTAAAAAAGTACAATAAAGTCAACAGAAGACAAGTATAACTTCTATTTACAAATATTCATTTTAACCTTGTTTCAAGTTACAATCTAGCAGTTTTCATCATATGGAAATAAAGAAAATTCAAAATTTAAATTTCTATCGATTAAAATATTTACAGAGAGATTAAAAAAATCATATCGTTTCGACAATACTAATACGAATAAACCACATAGACAGAGTTCATGTGACGAATATATATTCAATGCCATTAGAGAGCATGTTCTGGTCCCTACGAATGTTTTTATATTACTTTACATTTTTTTTTTTAATGTTCAGAAAATAAACCTATGGAGTTTCATCACAGCGAGCCAATAATGCATGGCATTATGCATCGATTAAGAGTCGTAGGTGCCATCTTTTTAAAATGTCTTAATTCAGATTTATTATAGTAGATAGAGAGATCTTAGACCGATTGATATCCCTTTTGACGGCTTCTTCGGCGTCCAACAAAGTAGGCAATCAACACAACTACCACCAAGGCTAGGAGTGCAATTCCAACAGCAATGGGAACAATATCGTTGACTTTATTATCGGCTTCACATTCTTCAGCTAAAAATAAAACCATATAAGTGACGACATAATTATATTTAAAAAATTACACCGATGGACAAGAGAATTAAATGAAGTCATACCTGTACCAAAATCCTTGTTTTCAGAAGTGCCAAAAGATTGAATACGAATATGATATACTTCCATAGTAACATTGCGCAAGATAACATTACTAGTAGTACTACACAAGTAAGAATTGCCTATCTTTACAGGAAACAGTTTGGTATCATTATAAACAAAACCTGTAAAATAAAGAAAATATTAATCTTCAGTACAGATTACAAAGTATAAAATTATTAATCTAAAAGTCAACACATACCGCTATTGTCAGGCATAGTATAACTGAAAGTGATGTTTTTCACATAAGTACTTGTAGCATCTTTACCAAAGTATAATACCAGACTATAGTCAGACTCGTGAATTTCTAATACTTGAGTTACATTTGAACAATCTCCGGAACTAGAGGCATTCGGAGATAATACAATATATTCAGTTTTATCCTGAAATTGGAGTTAAAATCCATTAAAAACTAGCTTAAAATATGAAAGAAATATCTAGAAAAAGTTTCCATTACGATCAAGATTTAAATAAAGAGAATTAGAATTGTGACCTAAAACCAAGCTTCATATATTAAAATTTAATCTGTTTACAGACGTTAAAACAATAACCTTTTTAATCTAAATACAAGAAACCTATGAAGTACAGATCTTAATAACATTTATATTAAAGTTTTTAATAGCTAAAGAAAGCCATTTAAAATCCTTTTGGTATTTCAATTAAGAAAACATATTTTCTCAACATCTTAAGAGAAAAACAGGCTGTTAAAAGAAATGTCAATATTATAGTTCAGTTTAGATAGAAGTTGATCAAGAAAAATTTCAGATTCTTACATTCAAATAAACATCAAATCTAATTCTCAAATCTGCTCTAATACAAGTTACATTATCGTCAGTAACATTCCATGAACCAACATCAGGAACAGGTGGTTCGGGCGATTTGGTAGATGTTACTGGAGCTGGAGTTGTAGTGGTAGTTTTAGTTGTGGTGGTTGTAGTAGTGGTAGTTGGTGCTTTAGTACTAGTAGTACCAATTGTTGTAGTAGTTGGGCTGAGAGTAGTTGTAGGGGCAATCGTTGTTTGTGCTGTAGTAGTTTCTGGTTCAGATGTTGTCACTCGAGCCGTTGTGGTTTCTTGACTTGTAGACGATTCTGTGGATAAAGTAGTTGCATCTGTAGGTAGAGTAGTTGAAGGATTTGTTGTGCTTTCTTCACAGAAGATACCTGTAAGGAATTTAAGTGTTTAGAAGTAAATATAGTTTGGAATACCAGAACTAGTATGCATGTAAAATTAAATTATAAAAGTATGCAAGAAATCATTCACAAAAATATTTAAAAAAAAAAAAATAATAAATAAAATAAAAAAAAATAAAATCTTATTATATCAGACAACTATTAAATAATGATCCATTTAAGTTAAATATTTCACTTGCCTGTTAATTTTTAATAGGCCAATATACTAACCTATTACAATTTTTAATATGCATTATATCGAAATACACATTTTGGTATTTTAAACAAACCAATAAATTTCAAATGTAATTTGTCAATATTAAGAAATATACTCCTACGCAAGAAGTTAGAAATAATTTAGCAAGACAACTACTGTAATTACTCAAGTGTACAAATAGGAATGCATTTATAGTTTTACAATGGGATGGGGGAGCTTTATAGTTTAAATTATGAAAATGATTAATTTCGATTTTGGCAAGTTTAAAGTGTTATAGTCTATCTCCTTGAGTTCAGTTGAAATTAAAAGAGTTGCAAGCAAACCAAGAACTTGAAAGTTGATTCTTCATCTCTAAACACTTAATGACAAGTGGTAAAGGATAGGTTTGTTAACACTATTCGCATATCTGTAAAAAAAACAAATCTACAGAATTTTACCTATTCTCAGTAGAATGCTAAAAATGGTAGGTTTAGCGAACTTTTAAACTTAAAGAAACTTTACAAATAGCACTCTAAAATTCTTTTAAAAGTATAAAAAGGTTTTAACTCTTCTATTCATATAAAGTGTTAAATCCACTTATGTAAGTCGGCAATAATCATGCAAAAGTTCCCCCTTAAAGTCACGGAAACACAATTCTAAAGTTTAGGGAAAAAAAAAAAAAAAAAAAAAAGTGTAATTCGCTTACCTGCAATCAATACAGCTAAAATTATAAAACTAGATGGAATCCTCATTTTGAAGTTTCTCTTTGAACAATCAAATTATTGATTATCACGTATTCGTTACAAAGCTACCAGCCTCAATAGAAAAATCTAGCTTCGTTATGTGACCAAACAGCAATTTTCAGAAATCGAATCACTAAAGGCAAGAAAAATACTCCAAAAAGCAATTCACATTCAGAATCGAACAAATATGAACGTAATAGCCAGCCGTTGATTAACACCGAAACAAATTAACCTTTAAAAGAGACTGAATATTACGATACCGTTGCGTTTGCCAATAAATCAGATACCTGACTGACGTAAGAGTCACGGGAATATTGTCAGCTGATCATTTGCTTAAGTTGGTTTCGTTGATATACATGCTATTATTTCTGAAAGATGATAATATGAGAATAGATGTAAATAATTATAGTTCAAGTTTAGATTTCTTTAAAAATAGAAAAATAAAGTTGAAATTTAGAAAATTTTAATTTATTTTTAAAAAGAGATTAAAAGATCAATTGACAAAAATAAATAAAACCCAAAATCTTAAAAGAGATTGAATTTTGAATAAAATTGATACACAATATAATTTCTCTCATCATAGTTAAGTTTATTTGACATAATAATTATCATTTTTTATAAAAATATTTTTTTTCGGTTCAAAACAACTTTATTTTGAAATAAAAACTACTAAAATAGGAATATTTCAGGAAATCATAATTCAAATGGTATTTTATTTATTTAACATTTATTTCTACTTTCAATAGGTTTAATTTATAATCCATACGCTATATTGAGACAAAAATTTTATTAAATGTATGTGGACCTTAACATTAGGTAATTTACAATAGTTTTTATATCTAAGTATAATTTTAATTTTAAAATTTAAATTACTTTACTTTGATGTTTTCAAATTGAATTACATTTTTTATTTTTTATTTCCACACAATAATATTTTTTCTTATCTATCTGCAACAATCCCTTACAGTTTGATGTTTAGTTATAGTGCGAGAAAACACTTTTCATTCATTTCACCAACAGACTCAACTTATTTCAATGATTCGTATCATTCGGTAAAATTTGTGAATAGATTCGTGTTGAAAGATTTGTGTCAAAGAAAATTATTGCATGCATCATACAGCCATCTACCGGAGAATTAATGAGTAAAATATTATTTAATAAGTAGAAATTTCAAATTATTTATTCTATAAATATTTTTTTTTTGTTTAACACTTTTGCAAAATTACATTGGTTACATAGAACTAAAATTTTCTGCAATTATTATTTTAAATAAAATCATCAATTTACATTAGTTTCAATTTTAGTAATTTGCAGTTTGTAAATTATTCATCAACATACGTATTTTTATCACTTAAATGCTACATGCTTATAATTTTTAAAAGTCACTGAATTTTTCTCCTTACTTATTACATATTTTATTTCCAGGTGAGTTGTTGTTATCTTATAAAATATAAAGCATTGAAATAAATATATTTCTGATAAAAATTTACAAATTTAAATTAATATTTAAAACAATTTTAAATTAATTTACAAATTAATGTTTAAAACTAATAAATTTCTGAAAAACAAAATTTTCTATAAAGTATTTATTTGAAAATATATTCTTTATTAATTCATTATTTACCTTAAAGTAGTTTTTCATTTTCCTTATGCATGACATTTTTTTATGTGTTAAGAAACATATATATATATATATATATATATATTATTTATTATTATTTTTTTTTTTTTGAAAATTATATTCAAGTTTAAAAATAAATAATAATGTTTTTGCTGCTGGAAATAGAAATAATTAATATTAAGAAAACATTAAAAAATTAGATGTTTAAGATTAAAATTTTTTGTTACTCATATATTATCAAAATTTTTAAATATAAATTTATTATTTCTTACTGATACAGATTTCAAGTATACAACATATGTATTGTTTCATCGAAAGCCAAATAAAATTCAGAAAAAAATTTAGTTTTTTTCTGTTGAAAAAATAGATATATTTTTATTTCAATAAAACTAAAAAGAAATATATTTTATTATTCTAATAAAATAATCAATACTAAGAATTCGAAACTTTATAAAGGATAAAGAAATTACTTTGTTTTAAAAGTAATGAAAAATTTGTTTAGCAAATATATTCTTTATTGAAATGATAAACAAGAAATAAACTTTAAAGTTACTTTCTAATAATTTTCGATTTAGGCTTAATAAACACCTAATCAATAAAATAAATACAACGCTATCTATAATATATATCCATATTGTTATAATATATATTGTTTAAAATGTCACGCTAGATTTATTTTGACTTGGATTCAATAATCTAGTGAATAGAAATAATATAGTTTTTAACGTCGTGAAAATATATATCTCTTGATAAAGGTATCTTTAGGGTATGTTAATATCTTATTGTGGTTGTTGATTTTCTGAAATAATTGTTTACGAATATGTAAAGCTCCAATGGTAATAATTTCGTTTTTCATTTTTCAACTTCTGGCTAATGAAGGTAACTAACTGTCTTTGGATTATTGTTGTATCAAACAAGCCGTTATGCCTGTCAAGGAAATATCCGTGTATCGCTCAAAATATTTACTCATAATAGCCGTTATAAGTGAAGTGACCAAGCAAAATTTCTATGGGAGTGCTTTAAATGTCTTGTCCCCTTTGGCCATATTATGTCTTGAATAACACTTTTCTTGGTAAAATCTGCTAGAGGTTGACATAGTGAGATACTTATTCTCTATCGTAGGTAAAGAGTGCCACACTTATTTTAATGTCTTTTATTTTCTGTATTTTTAACTTTCCATAGCAGCAATTTTCCTCATATCTGGTTCATATTCTCCTGAACTAAGAATATGTCCCAAATATTTGACTTTTGAGTTTATCAAAAGTTCATTTCACTAAGTGAAAAATATAAAAACATTTAAAAAATATTTAAACTAAATAAAAAAATACAATTCTTAAGTTTTAAGAATTTTTTATATATACTTCAGATTTTGCCAATGTGAAGAAAAGTTAATAATCTTTTGTATCTTATGTTGTAACGAAAATTACATCAAACTTTCTATGAGATTGCAAAATATAATTCGTAAGCCACATGATAGTGACAGGAGACCCAAATAAGCATAATTTTTTCTTGGGTGAAACAAAACTGATCAATTCTCGGCTATTAATTTGGTTTTAATAGTATGTCTCAATAACTTTTCATAACATTAAGTGTCGTTAAATATTTATGCGTAGTTGCACTTGCTTTGAAGGAAAGTTGTCCCGAATTTTGCATAAGAGGAAGAGGAATGATTCTGCAGATTTTGTAATAAACTTTTTAATAGGCTATTTTACTATTTGAAGAACATGTTAATTTAATTCACTAGCTAATCCAGCAATATCATTTTTTTAATCTGTCTGAAAAAGACATGATGATTTCCTTACCTGTCCATCCTCCTAAGAGTAATCTATTTGCCAACGTACTTATAATGATGATTTCATAGTAATAACAGTTGTAACTTGTAATAATAATTATAATTATAATAAATAAGTATTTAAATGACGGATTTTTTTTTTTTATATATTAAAACAATTCATAGTTTTTCATTAAGTATAATAGCAAATATCTTTAAAATATGATAGTTATATTTTACAGTTTAGGTTTTTATCACCATTTACTCCTAAATAAATATTATTCAATTATAAACTAAGTACAGTAATGATTATTTGGTTACTTTAATTTTCATAAATGTAACAAATGTAAACACAAAACTGAGAATTCTATCAATCATGAAATAATTTCTTATAGAAACTCTAATTGTGAATCCAAAGTTATAAGCATCAAGGCTCTTAGTTTTCATTAAAATATACAGTTTTTCTTCACATCATCAAAATTATTTCATATAATTTGGGATAAAAAGTTATTACGCAACAGAAATTATTAAATTCTAATTATTTCATAAAATCAAAGTAAACTAATACGATACAAAAGCTAAAAATTTCTTTTTCTCATTAGTTGAAAAACAATAATTTCACCATAATATTATCGATAAAATCATAAATCAATATCGTATTACCCCTGTTTATTTTTAAAGTTCAATTAATTCAAAGAATGAAAACAAATTGCATTACTCTTTATACGACTCTAATTACAGACATAGATTTCACATTGCACGGCGCAAAATAAAATTTGCAGCAAAGCACATTTCTACATGAAATTCCTCCGCAACATTCAGACGACACAGAAATCAATTATTCTCTTGAGAACTCTAAACGTTCAATTTATTCTACCGACTGCGCCATTATAAAGTTCTAAATGATGATTTCTCGCTTTTGTTTGGGTTTCATGAGCACTTATTGTATAGATTGAAGAAAATATGCCTCTTTCCTTTTGACGATCATTTTTTTTTCTTACAGAAGATTTAAGAAAACAAACTTCTAAGTACAGATATTGTAACACATTTACATTGTAAAATTGTTAAAATGATCCCACTCAAAAATTTCAATTCCCTCCTGTTATCGCCAGTTGTTCTTTCCCTCTTCTCTGCTATTCCAAACTGGATGACCCCTCTGCACCCCACTCGTAAAATTATGCTATTTTACGAGGGGGCGCAGAGGGGTGCAGGGACGCAGTCATTGGTGTTGCTGAAATTTCTGAGTATGTGTGGAGGAGGGACAAAAGAATTGGCGTTGTACCTCTCAGAATACGTTTCTAGGTTTGTTTTGTTTTGCCTTGGATCCAGTCATCTAATAACATAAATACCATAGTTTATATTGTCCTGAGGGAACGTTTTCCTTGATGCTATGTATTTCTTTCATGTTATTATTAATTTCTTAATGTTTTTGCTGATTTTCTGAACAACTGTTTCTTAACTTGTTTTTGTACATTCTGTACGTTTTTCACTTTTTTGAATTGCATTTTTTTTTTGTTGTTTACCATTTTATGTGTATCAATGTCAAATGATTTTTAGTTTTGTCACTACAACTCATGTGCACTTTAGAACTTAAATTAATTCACTTTAAATGCATTTTTATTTCTGTTTTTTGGTGTATTTTTGTATTATATAACTATGAAGGACGTGAAAATATGTATATAGTTTTGTTATACGAATTAATATATGTATATATATATATATATGTGCATGTGGGCGTATGTGCAGCAGTACGAAAATCAAAATTCATACACTGAATATTCTTGTAATAATAAAAAACACAACACAAATGAAAAAATTAATACAGTACAAATGTAGATAAAACAAGATTTGACAATATACTCTTAAGAAAATTTACACATGAGTTTCTCTTACTGTTTAAAACAGTATCTGATATTGCGTTTGCTTCTGTGATTTGGATATCTTCAAAAAATCGTTACATAATAAACTTAAATTTATGAGTGCTACAGATTTATGAATTTTATGTTGTACTGAAATCAAAGTTGTTAATTATGATAAATACTAAGCGAAATAAGGATAGTATTGTGTCGCAAACTGGCTTCCAAGGTCAACAAACAACCAAATCCACCCAAAACAATTCTTGAATCAGATGCCTGAATATAGAAAGGCCCAAACCATTGAATATGTAGCCCTTATTGTACATCGAATTTGGGTTCGTAAGTTACTGGTATGAATCAAACATTGATTCGTATCATACATTTTGATGTAATGACTCGGACCTGTTAAGCGAATCAAACATATTCGACTCATAATTACCCTTTGCAATACAAATTGCATTTTGTTTTGAGATTTATATTGCTGTGTTTTGTGTGTTTATTTTGACCAGGTTAGTATAGACATATTTTATTACTTATGGGCTTCGCTGTTTTCATACAGCTTGTACTTGTAGAAAAATTTTTCCCTCTCATATATGCAACAATATATAAACTTTAGAATTATAATTTTTCAATTACAACTGATTAAAAAATTTAATATACACCCAGAGAATGAATATATCATGAATGTTTCTTTAGTGAAGTTTATTTTGCTTTAAATTTTGGCATTTCATGTCTAATGCTTTATTTATTGACGTAAAAATTCTATTTCGCAATTAACATGCTCTTCATTTAAGCGATGATTATTCGAAATTTCTCTTTAGAATCACAGACTGTTCATAATGTTCAGGTTGTGTATTTTATGAAAAAATGAAAACATAACTTTAATAAAAATCTGGAATGTGTAAGAAAAAAAAAATGTTCAAATTAAAAAGTGACTAGTAACACTGGAAATTCCCGCGATTATTCCTGAGATTATTCATTTAAAGGAAAAGGTAGAAGGACTTGTAATTAAAAATGGAAGCCTTCATATTAATTGAATGTCAACAATTGATTGCTAGTATTAACTTTGGAGTCTATTTGTATACATGCAAGCAGTTCTGTTTCTTGAAAAGTTTATTTTGATTGACATTTACTAATGGGATGCGATTAATACTAAGGTACCTAAAAGCATATAAAAGCCATTTATTATAATTATCTCAATTTTTTTTTCTTGTCTACTGATATTTATAAAAATATTTTTTTTATAATTTTTTTTGAGTGTATAGAAGAAATTATGTTTGATTAGTAAAAATAAGTAAAACTATTAAAAAATTTGGTAGTGAATAACAAGTAAGTAATTTCCAGATTAAAATTTTTCTAGGTGTTGTATCAGTTTGACTTTAAATATCGCATAATGAAGCCAAAAGGTGTTGTTGCTGATGAAATGTTCCCTGAAGGTGCTGGGCCTTATATGGATTTAGAAGAAGTGAGTAAAAGTACCATATGAATAGTAATATTTTGGGTTTTGTGCAAAATATTTTTTTAATTGCATATTTTATTCTATTTTAATATCATTTTCATATTAATAACATACAATTTCACTTTAATTTTTTTTCCTGTGTGCTATAGAACTTAACTAATTTAACAATTTAGTATTATTAAATAATAAGTGTAGATGCATCTTACTTAGATTCCCAAGTAGCAAGTGCATTTTGCTTGGATTTCCAATGTTTTAGAGATGTTTTTTTTTTTTTTTAATTAAAACATTAATTCTCATGATTTATGATATTTAATAACATATTGCATTGGCCACTTGATAGATTGTAATTTTTTCAATCTTAAACTTCTTTTTGTAAGAGTGCTCTTATTTCTAAGGCTATATTTATTGGTCTTCTTTTTAATATTTTATAAGTATTCTACTATGACTTAGAAAAATTAAATTACAACTTATGCATAAATATATTAGTGCATTCCTTTTATGGGCTGCATTTTCATGGCAGAGAAATGGCAATGGGGCACATGATTTACAATCTCTTTTTATTTACAATTATAAATATTTGATGTTAAAAAACTTATAAATAAAAAGACAACAAAATTTGCTTAAAAAAATATTTTATAATGAAATTGTTTATTAAGATAATTATTTATAGTGTATTTACAATTATTTAAAGTGTATTTATAATATCATAACTACACAAGTTTGTGCGAACTCGTGTTGATGTATAAGATTGTCATATAATTAATTGTATAGGATAATTAATGCTATAGTTAATGTCATAGGTCCTGTCATTGGTAAAGTTTTAAGTGGAGTGGAACTTACTAGGGAAATTAAGTTTTTTTTATATAAATTTCACTAGCATCTTCAATTTTGGAGAAAAGTTCCATGTTCTTTTTTTTCCCCTTTATTAAAGGAAGGACCCCACCTCTATTTACTAGTTCTTTACTTTAATCAATATATACAGGCTTGGATGTAACAGAACTTTATACAAACACTTTACTAAAAGGAAATCATTAAGTTTCTCTTCATCCACTAATTCCAACATTTTCAGTTTTTGATATATGTTGATGTCATATAACTTACCTGTATTCATTATCTGTATCTATATTAAGATTCTTATTTATTTTAGGCTGAATTGATTATTAACAACGTACAAAACTATAGGTAATCTTTTCTTGCATGAAATCCCAATGTAGCCATTATCTTAATATATTGTTGTCCCATAGGATGATTTTTTGAACAAATCCTTATGATAATTTTCTAGAGCATAGGAACTCTAATTTATATTGAAAAAGGAAGTTTAATTGTGGGTAAACACAATTTAATTACACAAATTAATTACACTTTTCACAAATTAATTACATTTTTTCCATTAAATGAAATATTTACATTTGCAGAGTTAAAAAAAAAAAAAATTACTTTTTAAACAACAAAATCAACTTATTTGGCTCGTAAGCAGTAGTCTTTATAGAATAAGTTATCACAGGTATAAACATATTCTATAAAGGCTATCTAGTGTGAATTTTTTACAATTTTTTTTTTTTTTTTTTTTTTTTTTTTTTTTTTTTTTTTTTTTTTTTTGTAATATGTGGAAAAATTTAGCCTTTATCCCAATGTATCCTTGCCCTTTTGTACTTCCTTAGTTTTTAATACAAATATACCCATTTTTTATTATATAATTTTTCATTTTAAATGCAATGGTGGTGACTACTTTTAAATGATTATCAGTCAATGTTTTTAAATATTCAGTAACTTTTTTTGAATGAAAGGTTCACTCTCAGTGTTGTTTTAATCAATGGTAAAATATACATCATATTAACTGTATAAGGAACTTTATTAATTTAAATAAATATGAATACAGGAAAGCACAAGGCTATATACATTTTCTGTAAAAAAATATTTGAAACTTTAAATATGTTAATAAATAAAGGGATTTCTCATTTAATGCTTGTAAATTTTTTTATAAAAAAATGGAACAAATAATATTTGGTAGAAATTTTCTTTATTTTACAAAAAAGGCTAAGTTAAAATTGCATTTGCTTGACAGTTCTTTAGAGAAGCAACATGCATAAAATGTATTGGTCTGTAGAAAGATGAATAATTTTGTAGAACAATTGCTACTACAATACTTGGTCAGACATGTCCTATGCGTCTTTTGTTGTTAGTGGTAATTTTTATGATTTGTTAAATAGCATTATAATATCTACAATCTTATGCCGGTGAACATATGAAAAAGTTATTGTTGAATGTTCTTATAGCTTTAACTTTGAAGAGACATTTTTTTTGTTATCTCTTAATTTATTCAAACTAAAACATATTCAAATTTGGTTTAGTTTTTTAGAATCGAATATTTTTTTTAAATATAAATCGATCGAGGTTTTTCTATCTTGATTAAATCTATTAGTAGAGATTTCTTTTTTTGAAGTTGAGTATTAATATGTGATATAAGTAATACTGTAAATGACCACCTATTCAAAAGAACAAGGACATATTGTGAAAGGCAAGATGCCATTTATGTAATCAATAAGAGAGAATTAATCTATACTGTTTCTTTTCAACTAATTTATTTTTTGTTTATTAATAGTTTTAAATAAGTAAACTTCTAGTGAAATAATAGTACAACTAATTTTTTCAAAAGGAATCCACATCTTGTGGATTTCTTTATAACAAGAAATTCATGTATTCAGCTCTCATATTTTCAGAATAATGAATGAAATTTTATATTAATTTTTATATTATCTTAATTGAAATAGCATTGTAGCTTGCTTTTATAACTGATTGTTAAAGTATTATTTTAATCATAATTGAAAATATTTGAAGACTGTATTGTGTGTACATAAAAATGTTCTTCCTGAAACATGATTAAAAAATTAATTAGTGAACAAATTGCTAATGTTACGGTTTTAAAAAATACAAGTTTTTGGACATTTGTGAAGTAAATATATCTTTTGACATACTTGAATAATAAATTCAAATAATCCTGCTCAACATTTAACATTGGCTGATACAAAATAGGTTGTTTTCATAGAGGTTTCTATTGGTTTGTAACTTCCAGTCTGAGATAAAAATCTGAACAAGTGGTTATTTAGATGGTCTCTTGTAGAAGTTTCACTGCTTTTGATTATTTGGAGTATTTTTATAATTTAAATTTCTTTAAATATAAATTTTTTATATAACTTCAAGAAATTTTCTTGGATCAAAATTATAAAACATAGTGTTTTCTTTTTTTAAATGTTGATGAAGGTTGGTTGCTAGTCTTAAATTGTATTTTCATTGATTAAAAAAAATTACAGTAAAATAATTTTCAGATTGTTTCATAGCTTAATGCCTTTTTGCCTCTGTTTGATTTTTACAAATATTTGTTTACCAGTTGCAATAATTTTTCTAAGTTATAATCTGTGTTCTATTGATTTGACTTGTAGATGTATAAAGAGATAGATGGACAATTCATTGAAGAAACTTCAACACCAATTAGATCAGAAATTTTAGGTGTTGGGAAAAAACCTGAACAAAGCTTTATGAGAAAGCGCTTTAAACAAGTAATTCAATTTAATTTGATTTCTTGTTTTTTTTCTTTCATTTAATGTTAGTTATTTTTTTCTGGCTAGATTTTTGAAAAATTTATGTATCTACTTAATGTTTCTGAATATAACTTGTTGCATTGATTTGACATAGATAGCAGAACATAAGAAACAAAGGAGACGTAGAGAAATTTCAAAGAAAGGAATAAAGTTAAGTAGGCAAAGATCTTTGGCAGAAAGTCCTACATTAAATAAACCTAGGTTGGAATGTGTAAGAAAATTTGCATTTTTAAGTAATCTGGTGTGGTTTCACTTTTATCATTTCATTTTTTTTCCTTCAGTATTTATAGATCTTTCATGCTTTATTTGAAGCACTGTAATTTTTATATTATTATTGGTATATTCCAGTATATGAGTTCGATTAGGCCAGTTGTAGATGAGATTGCTTAAATCACTTAGAATTTGGATAATGATTGTAATGCTGATAAGAAAGTTTTGATGATTTATGCCATTTTTTGGAAGCCTGGATGCTTCGTGGAAAATTGGTCTTATGAATTTCTTAAACTTGTATGTAAAGCTTATTTGGTAATACAAATATCCATTAAATATAATATTTGATATTCTGTGTCTTTTATAAAATCTATAGTATTCATTACTGAGTTTATAGTTTTTGATTGGTTCATAAATTGGTATTAAAAGCATCAATAAATTTGTAAGACAATTTCATTCTGTTGCAATATACACTAAATGTTTTAATTAATGATCCAAGATATATTTCACCGTTTTTATATTTTTTATTTAGGAGATACAAATTTATAATATCCATTTTAAATACATATATTTTCAATATTTTTATAATGAGCAATTTTATTATTTGTTTTTTTTTTTTTAAAATATGAATCTAGATAAAAAATTTTATATCTTTAAATTCCTTATTTACTAACCTATAATATGATATTTTTGTGTGTGTCTTGTGGGGATTATAGGCTATTATGCATAATCTGCAGATTATAATACTGAACTTACTGATACTGTTGTGAAAAAGAAAAGTTGATTTTTTTTAATGGATTTAAAATTGACAAATATAAGCAAACTATGAATAGTGAAAATTAGCCATATTTTCTCAAAAAAAAAAAAAAAAAAAGGCAAGTGGAGATGTTATGTATCAGTGTTTGCAAGTAAATAGAAACAATCTAGAATGTAATAAATATTTAAATAATATAGAATTTTAAATTAATAATTGATTGGGATACTGGTCAAGAATTTCACCTCGTATATTTATAAAATAAGTTCTTGGATAATTTTATATATATATTTACTTTTTAAAATAAACCTTGCCTTAATTTGTTCTTTCTCTCTCTCTGTGCATATATATGTGTGTGTGCGCAAAGAGAGAGAGATGGCATTCTTCGGTTTTCACTGTCTTAGTATATGATGATTTTTGTTTAATTATTAATTGATAGTGATTAGTTTAACATTAAAAAGCATTTATAGTTTGAAAAATTATATTAATTTAGGATATCAACCATTTATATAAAATTGGAAACCTTTTTAGCTATTGAAAAAAATAAACAAATACAAATTAATCTTGAATTATTTGTTACTATGCGTATAACCATTCATTTTGTGCAAGTTTGGTCTACCGTTCTGGAATTATAAAACAAATTACGTCTCTAAAAGTTAATGATATCTTTTAATATGAAAATGTATTTCATAAGTAGTTAGAATTTTGCATTTTTTATAGGCTGGAGGATCCAGTGGTCTTCTAATGGATTTGGCTGCTAATGAAAAATCAGTGCATGCTGACTTTTTTAATGGTGAGACTATGTTTCCAAATATCAGTTAAAGATAATTTAAATTTATGGGCTAAAACTACTAATAACAGCTACCAACATGCATAATAAATTAATACATTATCATTATTATATTGGAACTCAAAAGTAATAAGGTTTTTTTTAGTTTTATGTAATCAGCTTTATAATTATTTGTTCTTTAAATTGTGTTATTTATCTGGTTAAAAGTGTTAAATTCTATCAAATTTACACTGTACACCAGTGTTTGTGGTTCAAACTTTAGAAAATTTCTTGAAAATTTATACACATTCTGATAATCTATCTTGTTTTTTTTAAAAGGGGTTTACTGCTGCATTGCAATGATAAAAGATAATATAATAAACAAACCATGTGAGGCTTAAAGTGAATTTATTTTGTATTTGTCATTTTGAAACTTGAAAAGACGTCATATGCTCTTTCCCCCCTTCCAACAAGTTCTCATGTAATCAAGAAGTGCATCAATAACTTAAGCGATTTCATTGGTTGAGATTACATTGTACTGGGCATTCATTTAATTTGCCATGTGAAGAACAGATGTTATTCCTAATACAAAGAAAACATTACAAAATGATAGTCTGTGCTACTGTTCTGTGTGCATTAGAATTTTTACTGAATTGTTCTAGATTTAAAAACAATTGAATATGGTAAAATGATGAAATTAATTGATATGAAAATTTTTAATCATTTGAATATACTGGGAAAAGAGTGTAAAATGAGTTCTGCTGGTACTCACTAAATAAGATTGACCATAATGAATGCATAATAGAATGTGCAAGAGAATTTATGTTCCTGGTAAATGTTAGTTAAAAGATGATTGAGTATTAAGATGTCATTCTGAATCGTTGCTACACAATCAAAATCAAAATTCTATTTAAGGTACACTAAATATTTTTTCTAATGGTAATGCAGATTTATCTTGAGAAAATCAATTTCTGAATTTAAACAATAAAATCTTTAGTTTTTCTTTTATTCCAGAAGATTCTCTTCCATTTTCTTCTGTATGAAATTTATTAGAACTCATTGCAATTCTAGCCAAAGATCCCAAGGCTATAATGAATTATCACAATAGTTTATAAAGTAAAATGCAATGTAACAAACTAAAGGAATACTCTTTTAAAAACTTTAAAGAAAAACTAAATATTGAGAGTACAAATAATGTTTATTGTATTGATTAGCAAATTATTTTTAAGAAAAGAAAGAAAAAAACTTATCTAACATGTTTTTCTGGAGCATTCCTGTATATCATCAAGTTGCATTTTCAATAAATTGTTCATGTCATAGAAAGAAATGAAAATCCTTAGAAAAATCCTATCAACATATTATTTAATTCTTTTAACACCATAAGAGAGAGGAAAGCTGGTGTGGAATCACCAATTAGAAAATTAAGGGCTCTTCAGCTACGGCCTGTTAGCAGTGATATTTGCTGTACAGTCAATGATAGTATTAAAAAGAAAATCACAAACCCTTTTAAAAAATGGACCAAAGATTTGAGGGATAGTTTGCATTTTGATTTGCAGAACATTCACCTAAGAATATTATCTATATGTGAAATGCTAGAAACAAAAAAAATAAAAAATGAACTCTTGTACATCCTCCAACAAAATTAATGCCTCTTATCTTTGCTGGGTATATGATAGCAGTTGAGAGATTATTACTGCTTTAATGAGCATTACTTGTCCGGTTTTATGATTAAAAAAAAAAAAACACAGAGAAGATATTTATAGTGATCAGCTGCAAAAAGTATGCATAAAATTAAGAAAAAGCAGTCAAGGTCAAACAGTTAAAAAAGACAGCAAACTAAAAGAAATTCAAATATTGTGAAATTATTTTTTTGTCAGAAATAAACAAGAACAAAAAACTTTGTCTTTGCATGCATTCAATTGTAACATTCTTCCAGTATTTGCTAGCTATATAAAATTGTTTTAGTATCAAAACCTCCTATACACGAGCTAAAATGTTCAAATAGTCAGTTACTGATCAATAGATTAAAAAATATATATATATTAACTGATTATAAGTCTTGCAAAGATTTAGACACTTGAGTCTTATTAACATAAATAATCATCTGCTTGATAGATTAATATTTACTGGTGCAAGGATTAATTCTTTAATTAATTCTGCTTATAAAGCTAAAGATTATTCAGTTGTGAAATTTTAAAACAGTTCTTTAGAAGCCTATATTTCACATTCAGAATGCATGTTAAGATTATGAAAATTTTGCTTTGATAACATAAGTTTAGATACTCGGCTTGAAGGAAAAACTACAACCTTCCATCAACATCTGTGAAAACAAGAGATCTAAGCCACCTAGTTTTGAAAAATATTTGCAAGATGAAGATGTTCAATTACATTAGATTGGCAAAAACATAAATAGAAACATGGTATTTACTATCAATTGTGATTTAGATTGTACTTATGGTTAGGTACTATAATTAAAGACTTATCCAACTCTAACAAAACTTATAAAAGATGCATTATCATGCTTCCGTGGACCTGTTGTTGAGTGCCTTCAGTTTCTTGGAAAGCACAATAATAGACCATGTAACTCAGCTTGATATAGGAAGTTTAAATGGAAATCAAATAAAATACTATTTAAAGGTGAGAAACTTTTCATCTATTCAAATCTATTCTTCATAATACCCAGACACTGAAGGGGTGAAAGGATCTAATTTGTCTCGTGCACAGTTTCGGGAAATTTTACATTCTGTTCAGAAAAATTTAGTGGTACCCATAATTACTGCTGCTGTATGCCATAAAAGACAAAAAAAAAATAAAAAATAAAAATAAAAATAAAAAAAAAAATAATAATCAAGTTAACTTTCTTGGGAATGACATTAGAGGAATTCCCCCTCCTCGAAGAAAATCAATTGAAAAAATCAGAGTGAAAAGAAAGAATTAGTTGTAAAGAATCAGTTGATTTCCTGCAATGAATTTAGCAATTAAGTTTTGATTTATGCTATAAAGTTGGTTTATTTATTGTTATGAAAATTATAAATGTATTATAATATATGTTAATAGAAGTCGCACAATTTGCTATTATTCATCTTGCTTCCATATGTTAAGAGTATGGATGGAAAAAAAAAGTTTTTTGCTTTGTTGTATAAAATTCCATTTACAAAAGAAATCGAGCAAATTCTGAATAATAATCTGTTAATATATTAATTTTGTAACTCTTTTCGCTTAAATTATTCAGGCTTGCACTTTTCAAATCATTTAATTTTAATAATTTGTATAAAATATTAGTATTGAAAACCTCTAATCCATGTAAAATTTATGAGCATTAAGAATTTTTGCGCATGTAATAAAAATAAATAGTAAACTTCAGATGAAATTGAAAAATTGCTAGTGAATCTTATAAACATAAATGTTTTTTGATTTTCTTTCCATCCATATTCAAAAATACTATTTTTTTAAAACCTCTTTTTTTTCCCCCCCCAGACTTTGAAGATCTTTTCGATGATGAAGATTTGGCTTAAATTATTTTAAGGTTGGTATTTTCTGTTCTTCACTTTTTTTTTTTTACACTTACATAATAATAAATTAATACTACAAAAGATTAGAATGAATTGATTTTAACTGTTTTTTATTACCCAATTTGATTGTATTGTTAGTAAATAATATTTCTTCATTTTGATGTGTTCCATGCAAATTAACATGTTAGAAGGATATTATTTTAACAACCAGGTTGTAAAAAATTTTGTTTTTAAAAGCCTATGAAAAACTTAAAAACAAGATTAGTTTTTTAAAGGCCTTTGATAAGTTTAATATATCTGTGTTAATTATACTCATATTTTCACTAAAGGAATAGGAAAGAAATTACTTATAAATAGGGATACCAAGTCTTAAAATCTTATAAAAACTGCCGTAGTACTCAGTGTAGAAATTGAAGGTAAAACGATCCCGCTTCTTATTTAAAAAGTTAAGATTTTAGAATTTGCTGTTCTTTTGTAATTAAATTTTTTTTTCTGTTTTCTGTCATGTCTTCAAATTTTATTCTTATGATAAGAATTTATTGGATTCATGGTTCCACTCTTATTTGATGATTCCTTATCTACCTTTACAATTTGAATTAAGTTAGAAGACAAAAATATTGAATGCAAATATTTTTAATAAATATTTTAAAATTGTCTTACTGTCCGTTCATCTAAAAAGCAGAGTTGCATACTGATGAAAGATATAAATGAATGAAACACAGCCTTGTTGCAGGAAATATACTAATATATATAAATAATATATATTTCATCAAATAAAAAATGTAGCTAAACATAATTTCTTGTACTACTAACATAGACGCATTGTTTGAAAAAAAATGCAGCTGTTTATAGACTTAAGAGAAAAATAGGATCAGTACAATTTTTTTCATAATTTCTTTAAAAAGTTTTTGCTTTAAATTTAGATAATCACTCCATGCTTTTCCTTTTGATCCAAAATGTTAAAAGAATTCTTCTTCTCTTCCCCTTTCTATCGTTAAAAAACTAAGTATGAATTCTGGAAAAAATATTTATTGCTCGTGGAAAGTTTTCACGGATAATTATTTTTCAAATGTAGCAATTATTTGAATAAAAACTGGTCGAGATTTTTTTTTTTTTTTTTTTTTTTGAAAACTGAAGGTTATTTTGTCTTATATGATTATTAAAAAAAGTTCATGTAATAAATTTTCTGAAAAATTAATTTATCATACCATTATGTTGCATTATTTTCTTTTCATTCTTTTAAAAAAAATTAATTCAATCATATTTTTCTTATTTAATAAACAAAGTATACTGTTAATTGATTTCAATTACATTTAGCATATTTAAATAAAATAAAATAAAAATTTTATTTTAAATGTTTTTTTATTTTTTTATTTCAGATATCAAATCATCTGATAATTGTACAGAGGATCATTGCATTTTATCTTTTCAGTGTTAATATCATTTAATAATACAATAATAAATTAAATTTATCCTTATTTATTGTATTTTTGTCAATGTCAAAATACAAAATAAAAATGAGTTGAAGAAAAATAATTTGATTTACATTTTTTTTAAATAATAAAATTGCTTAAAAAATTAAGGATTCTATGTGTATGAAAAAGGGTATTATAATAAATTATATATTTAAATTTTGTTCCATGTAAGTATTGCTGGAATAAAATAATCATCCTTGCAACAACTTGCATTTGAGAACAAATTTTTCGTTATGAATATTAATTTGAAAATAACTCCATGATTTATAAGAAATTAAAATGCATTTTACATTTTGCTAGCATAAAAAATTAAATATTATTTAAATCAATGCAGTGTCTCACATCAAATTGAATTTGATCTATTTTTCTACATTATATATGTTTATGAAATGTTTTTTAGCTTTCAAATAAGTCAATAAATATAGGTAATGCTTGTTTGGTGGGCATTTTGAATAGTTATTATAATATAATGATTAGAAATAAAATCTGAACTTCACTCATATAATTTATTGAAGGGAGGCAAGGTGGAATGCTTTTAGAAACAAATTAAATTGTGTTATTAACATGACTTTCACCTGAAACTTTTCATAAATGATTATTAATAATGGGTGTTTTACATTAGGGTACTTCTGTGATGATTAACAATGTATTTTAAGAATTTTTTAATAAGAGATATGTCAGAGCTCTTGTTACATCAGTTTCTTTTTTTACTCTTCAAGGTCTATCAAATAGTTTAAATTCTATCACTTAGTATAAAAAAAATCCCGTTATAAAATTAGATAGTGGCAGTTTTTTTCCCTGTGAATAATACTTTTATTTTAATAAAGAAATTCTGTATTAAACGTTTTTCTCAATTATAAACAGAAATTGATTCAAAAGTTTCATATTATTTTGTTATTAACTTAGAAAAAGGAGAATTTTTATTTTTTAGTTCATTGAACAATTTATATATGTTTTAGTCATTTGTTTTCAGAATATTATATTTACATCATTTATTAAATACGTGATTAAAGAAATTTTTTTAATGAATATTGCTTGCAGTTTTCGAAATTAGGATATTTCATTTTTTATGATGTGAATATTGCATATGTAACATTTTATATTAAAAGTATATGTTGAAGGTGAACAGTAAAGAGAACACAAATTAAATATCTTGTATTAATATATTATTTAAACATCTGACAATGAATAACTTGAATAGCAGTGTAATAGTATTGTGAAATACTATTTGAAGCTATATATTATAACTATTTTTTTTTACATATGAGTAAAGAATTCTTTAAAAATAAAACCATGCACTTTGCTTTGAGTTATGTATATTAATTTTGTGAAACTAAAGTAGGGAATAATTGAATATAACTAACTAATAAATTTGAAAAGTGTCCAGAAAATATTATTGCTCTATTTATATTGAAAATTTTTAATTTTTTAATTACAAGATTAAATAATTTATCTGCAGAACATTTTAAAAATATAAAAAACTCTTTGTATGCTCATGATTTCCATTTTAATATATATTCCTAAATGGAATCTAAGTTTCTGAAATTTTTTTTGTATTTCTATATATTAGATAAATTTTTATGTAATAATAAGCCACAATTTTTCGTTCTTTAATCTCATGTTGGAATGGGAAATCCTATATAGTAACAAAACGAAAAAAAATTATATAAATTTCTACTTAAAGAACCTCTGATATGAAATATTAACATCATTGATTCAATCTAGTGCATAATTCTTATAATTGAGTTTCTTTATTTGTACATGTTATTCTCGAAAATACCATATCTTGATTGAAAGGCACATTTTAAAAAGGACTTTTGAAAATGCACTAATATACATACTGGAGCGCATATTGAATTCTATAAAAAGGCTCATGTGTATGTCGATGAAGTAGATACAGTAATGTGCACCATCTCGTAGAAAAAAACTTAATTCTTCACAATCAGTTTTCCATACTAGAACTACAGCTGCCTTTTAAATGAGCATAATAAGCGCCTTTATAGAGTAGATCATCAGAAAATATGTAATATACGTAACATATAATAAATTTAAGAATTTTATAACGAAGACATCACATGTATGATATGTGAAGGGAAAAGTTGAGCGTTATTTCTTGAATGTTTCTTGTGACATCAAACACAAATTGTATAATAGATCACTATGCCTGAATAAATTTCTAGAACGAAATTTCGGCACCAGAAGGTTTCCTTAATATATTTTAAATGATCGATTTGGCATATTGGATGCAGAAAAAATCGTTGATGTCTTTCTTTCATTCATTTACTGTGATTGTTGGCTGCTTTCTTACCATTCTAGTAGTATGTAGTTTTACTCTTTATTATCTTCAATAGCTGAAGAAATACGAAATCTAATTCCTGATGTTAGACTTTAGTGGAAGATACACCTGGACTTTGTGCTTCTGTGGCTTCAATCACTCCGTTTTGTTCTTTTTTCTTTTGCCTTTCATCTTGGTATCTTTGTATGCAAGGGATGAAGAACAGCATCAAACCGCTGATTGCTATCATTGACCCTGAAGCATAAAAGCCAGGATCATAAGATCCAGTGAAGTCATAAAGCCAACCTTAAAGGAAAACAAATACAATAATTATATTCAAGAGATATTATAGTACAAATAAAGTACACTATTGTTGTCATGCTCAAAGACAATTTATGTTTTCTTTGTTTTAATCATAATCTGTATTTAAATGTGAGGGTTGGAACTTTTATAGTCGTAACTCCACATTGTGAATCAAATTATATTACATAGTGATTAACATACAATCTACTATGCAATGTCACTTATACAGTATACTAGGTGTCTTAATGGAATATTTTTTAATTTAAATATGGATAATTAGATGTATTGCAACCTTTATCAATAATGTTATCAAGATGTTTTTAAGAAATACAAAGTTCAAAAATTAAAGATTCAGAGATTTGCTAGATGGTGGATGATTCATTTTAAATATATTTCAATCTAGACCATCCCATAATCATCGAACTGGCATTTGGTTTTATGCGATTGCTGACTATATCAAAAAATAGTAAAATATTTTAACTGTGCATTTATTTTATGGCAATAGTAAATATGTAATCGCTACTAAATAAAGTTTTAATTATTGTACACCTGTGGAGAAATTTTTTTTTTAGAAACTACCAATTTTTATTTTAGTTTTATTTGGTGATATAAAATGTTTTGAAAAATTCTTAAAACAATCACATTTTATTTTTTGCTTCTCAATTTTTAAAAGAATAGATCCCCAACCAAATTTAATAATAATAAACTTAAAGAACTTTTTTACAGCAATTGGTATTAATAATGAATCAATATGCTGGTTAATTACGTTTTTTAAAAAGAAATTAAGAAGAATAAAAATTTTAAGAGTGGATTTTTTGTATTTTTAATCTGCCACTATTCAAAGTAAAACAATTATTGAATTTGTTTAAAAAGTGTAATTATTTTTAAAAAAATCTTGTATTATATATTACAAGATCTATTTTTGTTTTTGTTGAAAATTCCTTTACATAAACTTTGATAACAGTGATTAAAAATTGTTAGATTGTTACAATTGTCTAAAATAGTAACTTTTATATTCCGTTCTTTTAATTTCTTTCTAAATAGTGTGTGAAATATAACATAAATCAAAGCAGGCTTTAATAAAAGTGCATGCAGAATATCCCCGATTGTCTTATCTAAACAAAAATAGTTCCTTACCAGTTATGGGTGGACCAATTAAACATGCTACACCCTCAAAAAGCAACAAGAGGCCAAACGCATTGGTCAGTTTGTCTAGTCCTAAAAGATCCACTAAAATAACGGATGTTAAGCTGACATACGCTCCTATAAAAAGAATGTATTATGATTAATTGTTTCAAAATTGAAATGAAAAAAAATCAATGCACGATAAAGTACATTAGACAAGTAAGAAATGAGTCTAAATTTAAACTTGTCAAATTATTACCAGTATCATCTTGCCGCTTTTACAGAAGTTAAATTACAAAAGCTGTTGAGTGAATTAATTTGCTAAGCATAAAGCTACCCAGAGGTGACTGCATTCCGTAAATTTTTTGTTATCCGTTTAGAAATCTTATTTGTTTGAAAATATTAATTTTCTCTACCTCTGAAATAAATATGCTTAAAAATATCGATTAACTATCACATATGACCTGGAGTTGCCTGAATTCAGAAAATAAAATTTGCCAAATTATCTCCTCGATATAAAAAGAAAATTCAGTTTTGTATCAAAAAGATAATCTAACGTGGATGCCAGTAAAATATATTTTAATGTGAATATTGAATCGACAGGTTGTTTATTTAGTATTTGCATAAATATTATGAGATGCAAAATATTTATTAGTTAGAACCTGATGGTAAATAACATTCCTTGTTTGCAAGCATTTACATTTTTTTCCAATTCTAGACGCCACATTTAACCGTCCATGGCTAAAGCAGGTCGACCTCAAATCAATCCCAACTATTTTAAGTGATTGGCCTTGTGCTTTGTTTATAGACAGAGCAAAAGGAAGACGTATCGAAAATTGTATCCTTTTGAATTCTAACTGTGTATCGGATGTTATCAAAAGTGTCCTGGGAATGAAGACGTCTTTTTAAAGTACCATAGAGTATTTTATTATTCGCCAGTTTCTCCCAACTTCACGCCGTTACTAGAACTTCGCGAGGAAAATTAATCCGAGGAGTCTCTAATCAAATTGCAGTATTTTAGTGACCTCCTTGGAAATTAAATAGGAGTATTTTATTTGGCGATATTCGCGTTTTGAAATTAATATTATCATTTGCTTTTTTGTGCTATCGTGTATTTTATTTTCTATTTTACAATGAGTTCAGAGGCTTAATGGCCGAGTGACTAGCGCTCACTACCACAGGTTTCGGATTCGAGTTCCGGTGGGGCCATGGATGTTTGTAGTGGTTCGCAATCCACTTTAAATCGTAGGTCCCGGTCTAATATGAGTGAAAGAGTATTGGGCGTAGAGCTGACAACCCTACCCTGTAAAAAGTCATCGTCATGGAGCCAAGTCAGGCTTCTACCTACGGGTGCTCCATCACAGCAGAGATACGGCATATGGGTGTTTGGACTTGGTCTAGATGTTTCTGTCTACCAAGTGGGTTAAGAAACAACACAATGAGTTTAATTGAGCAAAGAATAGTTGAAGATTGGTAAACTCGGGAACTTTGTGATGAAGAAAGAAAAAAAAAGTCAAATTTTTCAATATAAAAGTATTTTCTGTTATTAAACTGACATTTTTTTTTTTATTTACCCGGACTTCATTTGCATGTGAATAATGTAAATGTTTCTCCATCAATATTGAACATTCTAAAATTTTATCAAGCATATATTTATGGTTTATTGAATTGTATAACAGTGGAAGTAATAAATTATTAATTAATTATTATGCCAAAGGATAATATTTATATATCCTTGTTCTTTTTGTTCACTTATATTTTATTATATCACCTCCAAACTTACCGTACCTGGAATAACTATTAAGGTAAAACAATGCTATATTTTTTTACTGATTGTTTAAATGATATTCATTTTATTTATTTATGTTGAGTACGCTATGAAATAGCTATATGCAAATTTAAATGTGCACGTGTTCTGTGTTTTATTTTATTATTATTATTAAAGCACCAGAAGGTTCAAATTACTATCTAAATAAGATATATATTTAATGCATACCATACATTACATTGCTATTGAGTTCACAATTCTCTACGATTTTGTTCACAAGATACCGAATAAATTTAACTGAGAGAGAAAGGGCATAACGGAATTAAAAACAACGTTAAATCTATTTTAAAAAAATGCATTATAAAGAGTTTATTGGTTTAAGTTAGTTTTATAATAAAATGTATAATAAGATACTGAAAAATATTTAATTCTGTTCATATATTTTTAAAAATAAATACTAAAAATTGTTTCATTTTTTCAATTCCTTCTATTAGCTCACACTCTCCCTATATATATCTTGTTCAAATTTTCAATCGTTCATAAAATACTTTTTATTCATCCATTCAAGTTCAAATACATTTTTGTTGAACTTGTAGTGGATGACACATTTTTTTCAAATATTAATTCAGTAATTAAATTTAATTAATTAATTTTAGTTTTTTTTTTTTTTTTTTAGATTTAAGTTGCATATATCTACCAATAGATGGCGCCAGATAAACTTTAAAAAAATGAATGAAAATTATTTATAAAGGACTTTCTGCAATATAGTAAAAAAAAGTAGGAATTGCCTTTAAAAATTTTTTTTTTATATTACTTGTTCTAAATGAAATAATATTTTCAACTACATTAAGATGCAAACAGATTAACACGTGGTATATAATTACTGAGATTTGATAATACTGTAGAAATTTTGAAAGTGCCATTGTAAGAAAAAATGTTTTAGTATATGAACTTCGAACAAAATTATTTCATTGATAATATCCATAATGTCGTATAGTTGAAAGTACTTTTCATTATACATGCTTTTATAATTGTAGTACTTTTTGATTATTTATATACATATATATATTTATAAATAACATATCAATGCAAGAATAATAGAACTAACAAGATCTGAAATAGGAACAAGATCAATTTTGCATAACAAAAGCTATAGTAATATTCGTAAATTAAATTCTTATACGTAAATTATCATGTGGTTTATAGAAACACAGTCAAATTATATAACAAAATCATAATAACAGTAGTTACACAAAATCCTGAAATGCCTCACATTCAGATCCCTCAAAAAGGGGGAAAAAAAGAAAGAAAGAAATTGTTTAAAAATATGCATAAGCGGCAACAACGATATTGAAAGACTTTAGACAAACAGAAGTATCAAAAAGGATGAATGGCTAGAATTACATTCGTAAATCACAGACGAATACAAATATTTATACAAACTAAATACAAAAAAAAAAAAAAAAAAAAAAAAAAAAAACTGTCCAGGAAATCAGTAAACGCAAAGGAAATTAATTATAACATCCTGAGGATAGCTTTATCAAGGAATACGTACCTTTAGGTTATTGTAAGCCAAGCTATAAATAGCAATATTTTGCTGCACCTTCGGACAAAATTGTTGAAAGTCAATTTATAAATGGGAAAGATGTGTAAAATAGGTAACATATGAGATCTTTTACTGGATTTTAGTTGTATAACGGGAATCGTTCGTCTTTATTATTGGATGTATGTATGCATATTACGGATTTTTTAATCGTTATATTAACGAAATGCCATAAATTTTAGGATGCATTAATAGAAAATAATGAAAATACTTTCCTTTCAAATTTCCAATATCTGAATATATTTTGTCTATTTTATTCAAATTGCTATAGCTGAAATCCAGTAAAAGATCATGTATTTATATTTTTAAAGGATTACAATTTTTGATATTTAATTAAAAGAAACTACTTAATTTTATTATTAACCATTTTATTAAGAACTTTTTTAGTTGATAAACTAAGCTTCGAAAAAGAGAAACGAATGATTTATTTTGAAATTAAAATACATTATGCTAATAACAAATCTATTTTAATAAAT
The DNA here is from genome assembly GCA_021605075.1 of Caerostris darwini. Lineage (NCBI taxonomy): Eukaryota > Metazoa > Arthropoda > Arachnida > Araneae > Araneidae > Caerostris > Caerostris darwini. Next base: position 1,113,075 of record BPLQ01012350.1, on the reverse strand, counting down.
ATTTATCTGTTAAGAGAAAATACAAAGTAATGAAGAAATAATAGAATGTTAAGTACAATTTTCTGTAGTTTTAAACATTCAATATTCGTATAAGTAATTAATTAAAAATCTATGATGTTAAATATACATATTTTTTTTCAAATTAAATATTAGGAAGAGTGTTTATTTGCTTTTATATTTCGGATAAATTTCAATATTTATTTAATTTTACATATGTGTACAGTATATATCTTCATTTATTTTTTGATTTTCTTTTCCTTTACTAGTTTTTTTTATTATAATTATACCAGTCTTCAAGAACATTTGTTTATCGCACAATCAGCAATTACGCATTTCCGTAAAGTATTATGAGTAGGTGAAACAAATTGTAGTGAATCAGCTAGATGTGCAGAATATAAAAAAAGCCATATTAAATGATGTAATGGGCTCCCAAAACTGCCTACGTAAGAAAATTGATATGTTAAATGCCTTTTTTATGCATATTTTTATGTACCTATCGAAATGAAAAACCCATAATTTATATTCCTTTTTCTATACAAATTTTCTCTTTATAATTTTATACTATTTTATGTACAATTTGAAGTCCTTTCTATCATAAACCCGATGTAAGTAAGATATTCCCTTATGTATTTTGACATTATAATTTACAATTTTTAAGACATAAACACTTTCTCATGTTGGTTGCTGTCCCACTCAGATAAGTATGCATATTGAACTAGCTACGGCAAAATCTTTGAGTAAAGATTAAAAGCTATTGCTGTTATCATTTCGAGATAATAAGTGAATATTTTATTGATTTTTTTTGTTTAATGTTTGTTCTTTTGTGAAACTTTTATAAAATTCAACATTCATATTGATTGAACATAAGGCTATATGAACGAAGTGATTATAATTAAAGTCCCACTTTCAAAATCCTGATTTGAACTGATGATACTTGAAGAAGAGCGAAATGGTACGGCATCAACAAAATTTCGAAATTGTATTAATAGATGGCGCTGTAAGAGGCATAATGAAAGTGAATTCGGCTGCCAGTCATATTTTGAATCGAATTTACAACGTATTTGGCATGAGTTACACATTAAACCAACAGCAGTGTTCAATGTGCTTGATGGTTTCGGTTTTTTGACGGAAAAAATGACTTCCAAATCATTCAACAGTTGTGACACTGTAGTGGAAAACCCATCCACCACGGCAAAGTCATACCAAATTGGATGGGAAAAATTGGTGGAACTTTTTTTGGATGCCACACTGTTTTCCCCTTCTTCATGTATCTGCAGTTCAAATTTGAACTCATTGCGAAGAGTGGTTCTTTTTTCACAGCATTTTGAAAGTGGGAATTCAATTATAATCATCCTGTATATTAGATTCATAATAAGCAAGATGGGAAATTACAACTTAGAGCTGTAAGTTACCAAGCTATCTATCAAGCAAGCTATCTCAGCCATAAGTTACCAAATTTTATTAAATTTTTTTTTAAATGTACAAGAAATTCAACATAAATCAATTTAGCACAAAAAAGGGATGAAAAGTAAATTATTATGAAAAAAGAGTTTAAGTAAATTATTAATTTAATGACTTAGCTTCTTATAAATCGTTCCTAAATATAATTTTTTTCGAACTAATAAATTTAATCATTTGAAATAATAAAGAATCATGATCAAGTTACTCTCTATATACTGTTTATTCTTAAATTTTTTAATTAGTGTGTTTGTAAACAAGAATTTTTTTTTCAATTTTAATTGTTTTGTTATAATTATAAAGAAAGATATGTGCACTAAAATAAACATAATTTTAATAATTTATTTGTCTAGTATCTGAACAATGAAAAGTTATTTTTTTATTATTGCTAGAGATATTTCATGGTGAAATTATGAAAGGATATTTTTTTTTTCTCGTCTTGTCAATTCTGGAATTTTTTTTTTCGATTTATATATGACAAAAAAGTGTGGAATTAACACTAAAGAAAAATTTTAATATAAATGCTGAATTTTATAAAACTTTCACAAAAGAAACAAAAAAAAATTAAATATTCATATTGTATTAAATTAAAGTCGGAAATATTGACAGCTATTCTTTTCGTAACCTAGAAATAAATAAAAATATCATCACTTAGAAACGTTATCGTGCATTTAAATCTTATTTTGATGGATATATGCCAGATAAACCTGGATAATTTCCTAATGACAGACTGCCAACTGTTAGAAAACATTTCAAGTCAGCCGAAAGAAGTTTGCGAAAACAATGTTTTAAATAACAAAAAGGATGGAGTTGTGTAATAAGACATTGAGACCACAAATTTAAATAGAATAAAATAAAATCTTTGTGAATTAACTACTAACTTCAATCGCATTTTGTAAACAAAACTTTTGGCATAAAATAAAGTCTTCTTTCTGTTTGTCTAGAGATTTTCGTTGGTTTTTAGATTAGCTAATTTTTAAAATGAAGCGCGGGATTCGTCTGTTCTGTTTTTGAGGACTACATCTTTCGATATTGAAATGTTGATGTAAATAGATTCTGGTTATAGCCAGGAGGAAGTTGCTTATTGTGAAATATCATTATTACTGATGGCCAATTAGCTAGATCTCTGGGCCTTTGATATCACAGACTTCAGGTTCGAATCCTGCACTCAATGTCGGTGGTATGCATCAATATTACGCTCCTTTCTAGAATTTAAATAGATGCTTATTTAAGATGGGACTTATAATCAGGATAAAGGTACATTGAATAGTAAAATAGAAAAATTTCTTAAATATGAAATGTTGTAGTTAGTCTTCAGTATAACATTATTATTATTATTATTTTTCCTTATCCCACTTGGTAGACAACAACATTTAGACCCAGTCCGAGAACCGTGTGGTCTCATGGAAGCAGGGAAAGAGGGGGAAGCTTGTGTTGTGATGGAGCACCTATAGTTAGAAAATTGGCTTGGCTCCGTATCATTGAAGGAGAGCAATGCCTTCCGAGTGGACTTTTTTTAGGGGTAACTAAAAAATTTGCGTATCATATGGGAGAAAATCCGGTAAACTCCCACCAACTTACGAGGCAAGATGCTAAGCATCACAAACGTCATCGAATCTCTTCATTCTTTGAAAAAGTATCTACAACAAAGTCGCCAGCGGATGGAACCTCCCTCCAATGCTCACCAGCGGCGCACGTTGCCACTGAGCCACAAGTTGGGCTAACATTATTTTAAATGTTAAAAGTTTTTTAATTTCAATTTTTAAAACCAATTCCCGGAAAACCTACAAATTCTTGTCAAACGATAATCGGCTACATTTATTATTATGACAATTCAACTTGCTTTTCTAAAACATTGTCAACTCAGAGAAAACAAGTAATATAAAATTTTTTTTTTTTGAAAGTCTATTCCTACTTTTTTTTCACTCTATTGCAGAAAGTCCTTTATAAATAATTTTCATTCCTTTTTTTAAGTTTATCTGGCGCCATCTATTGGTAGATATATGCAACTTAAATCTAAAAAAATTTTAATTAATTAATTAAATTTAATGAATGAATCAATATTTGAAAAAAAAAACTGTATTAACATCCAGTGTCATCCACTACGAGTTCAAAGAAAAATGTATTTGAACTTGAGTGGATGAATAAAAAGTATTTTACGAACGATTGAAAATTTGAACAAGATATATATAGGAAAAGTGTGTGCTAATAGGAGGAATTGGGAAAAAAAAAAAAAAAACTCGCAATATCAGAAGATTGGTTTCTACTGCAAACAAATCCTAGAAAAGAAAACTGTAAGAATTCATTATTCTTCAGATTTGGCAAGACTATTTTTCTGGTTTTCAAAGGGAAGGCTTACATCAAAAGCTCAAAGAGTCGTCACTTTAATAATGCTTATTGAGAACAAGCACAATCACAAGCAATATTTCAAAAGAAAGAATCAATAGCTTCCATGAGAGTACCTAGAAATATATAGACTTATAAAATTTATACTGAAGGCTAAGAAGTAAGCATTTTCTGTCCTTCAAATTTAGGCACTCAGTGTAAAAATATAGAATCTGATAAAAAAAATTATTTTGTAGAAAAATAAATATATCTAATATGATCATGAAGAAAATATAAAAATCGGGCGGTCTTATATTCTAGAGCAAAATATTCTAATTCAGTAGTTTTATTTAGAAGAGAAGACATATTTTCAGGATTTTACAGTAATTCTATGAATCAAAAGTTTAACTAATCTACTTAATACGTTGATATAGTGTGGATTCTTAAATAGATTGGATTTTGCTTTTCATTTCTCAATTATGAATTTTCAACGCAGTGATATTCTTTATTTATTTATTAAAAAAATGTTATATTTACCTGATGTAGCTCCAAACACAGCAGCATAAACAGCCATCCAGTCATATGTCAGGCAAAAAGAGCTGAATGCAGTAGCAAATCCACATAATGCAAGACTTCCGTTGTACAGCCAAAGCCTATTGATGAAGGAGCGGTCAGATAAATATCCCAGAACTACCCGACCCACTGTATTGGCAATGCCAATAACAGACAATAAAAAGCTAGCATAGTTTTCATTGGCTATTTTCAAGTCAATAGCCCTGTCTTTGGTATACACGTAAGGAACATTGAATCCAATGTTGGTGAAAAAGTTCGAAAAACCAAACATAAGAAATATAACATTTCTCATCAAAGCAAAATTCATCATCTCTCTAAAAGCTTCTATCATGACGGGTGGACACAAAAAGTTGGCAATGCGCGATTTTATTGATGTATCGACTACTTTCTGTTCTGTATCGTCCACTTGCACATCGTACGAATACAAATTCGATGCATCTTGCTGCGGAATGTTTCCGCTGTAGAAAATATCCTTTCTGGCTAGAGGGCCACCGCGCAAGTGCAAAGATGACCTTCTTGAAGATGTCGTGCCGACACTTAGAGTCATAGAGGCTGCGTTTCGGATTTCGTGCAAAGGAGAGTTCTTGCACTGGTTGTTGATACCCAGCAGAGAAGATGAATGCATCTTCAGATTTTCGACATTCAGTGGCGCCAGGCGGATCTCACCGTTGGTCCCGATAGTTCCTGAAAAAGGAGTGACATGAAATTACCAAGCAATAAATATAAATGGGTTCAAACATTATCCACATTGTCGCATTCTCTGTAGAAAAGACAAACTCCGATGCGCTATATTATTACATAAAAGGTGAATCTTCATCATTTCTTTAAGATTCTTCATAATCATTTCTTTAAGATTCTTTCTTCTTATTCTTTTAAGGCTTCCTTTAAAAACCAGACTGCCAAAATCTGGTAGCGCAAGATAAGAAGTGTTGATATCCGTGGACCTTATAAATATGAAATGTTAGCAGTATGAGTAATGTTTGTTAATGCAAGAACCCAATATTAGATAACTGTTGTGTGCTATTAATTTGAAGATTCAGTTCAGTGAGAATCTCATCATAAGTACTGGTGCTTATTGAACTCTTATTCTAAATTCAATTCTTATTCTTATTTAAAATTCCAAAGAATCATGCCTGTTGTTTATGAGTTTTAATATGTAGCGAGAATGTACATAATTTTTTATTCTCCCAATCCACTATTCTATTGTATCAAATATCTTATACAACAATTTTAAAATAGCAACCTATTGCATTGTTTATTATTCTGGCCTTGTTAAAAAATGTCACTTAGCTATCACCCTTACTAATCATCTTAAAGTTCTCAATAACTGGTTCAACAAATGGAAATTTATTTAAATGTTGGCAAAACTGAAGCCGTTCTTTTTTCTGCTGGTAACAAACTTAAGAAGCTTGTAATCAAAATCAACAATGTTATAATTCCTTGGAATACTCAAACTAAATATTTAGGCGTTATTCTAGATAACCATTTAACTTGGAAACAACACTTCTTGCATACTAAAACAATATTTCGTACTGCTTTGTGTAAACTCTATCGTCTTATTAATAGAAATTCAACTATGACCAGGGATAATAAACTTCTCTTAAATATTACCATTCTTCATCCTACCGTAACCTACACCTGCCCGGTTTGGTCTTATGCGGTTAAATCTAATCTTAAAACTATTGAAACCTTACAAAACATCACTATCTGCCAAATAACCTGTGCTAAATGGTTTATGCGTAATTCTGATCTTATTAAAGCTATTAACATTAATTTCTTTATTTGATTTTCTTAAACATATTTCCAGTAAATACTTTAAGACGCTTGATACCCATAACAATAAGGCAATCCAGAATAATAATACGGCAATTCAATATGAATCATATATTGCTTAGAATGTTCTGAAACGGCAGCGTAAAATTTTACTCTAAGTTTTTCTTTTTGAATGTTTCTGTAGATTATTTTATGATTTTGTAAATTTATACTGGGCAATATTCAAATGTTTTCAACTACTTATTTCCTGTTATATTGGAGATGGAGTCCTCCGGGGCTAAATACCTCCAAAGTCTTAAGCGTTAACCAAGAGAAAATGCCACTAGTACACATTTTTACTTATAATCTTTAATTCATAATTACACAACTCATCAGCTAAATATTTTAGAAATGTCTGAAGTTTATACTTATTTTAATATCCAATGTGTGTTGTCTTTGCTATTTGGTACACAATAATCAGTTTTCTATAACCATCTTCAGCAATTTTTGATATGATTATTTTGTACGCGGAGGAAATTATTGTTCATGGCACTATTTTCTCTTTGTGTGCAGTGATTTATGAAGTTTTTTTTAAATTAAGATTCTTAATTAGACTATTGTTTTCTTATTGAGATTCTTAAAAATCTTTATTTTAAAAAAATCGTGATGAAAGTTTGGATTAAAAGTTCTGTTCCTTCAAATTCGGAAGGTCAAGAACTTGTTCAATGCTTCATAGGCACAGATAGAAAGAAGCATCGATCTACATAAAAATATACTAATTTCCAAATTCTCCTTCTGTTTAAGTCATAGAATTACATAAAACTGATATAAATAATAAGCAGTATATACCTATACTTCATAAAAAGGAAATCATGAGTACCACGATCATATCACAGAAACATTAAGTAATTACTTTTTGTAAACCTGTGGTTATATTGATTAATTTTTAAGTTATGTGGCTTTGAAACCCTTATTAAGCGACGTGTTGTTAAATTCAGCTCAATGTATCTTAATTTGAGAAACGTAACTTGTTGGTAGAAAAAGTATAAAGAAATGAATTTCGAGGGAAATTATGAAGTATTTAATCTGACAATATCGCTACTGATGAATTTATGAAAGTTGTTACGTCGAAACCCAGCTTTTCCCGCCTGGGGGAGGTCAACGCCCTATGCCCGGAAAACATCCGGTTTGTGGGGGTGTCTGGCAGGGGGTGAGGGCCAGGGAGAGAAAGAAGGAATGTAAGTAAAACGAGTTGAAACTTAGCGACCGAAGGAAAAGGTTGGTGTTAGCGGTCTATCCATGAGTAGCGATGGCTGTATAATTCATTGAGTTCAACCCCAGCGACCATCAAGAAAGGTTGCTTGTGGCAGTCCATCCATGAGCGCGATGACTGCATAAATAATTGAGTGTAACCCTCAAGTGAAAGGTTATGTGGGCAGTTCCATCTACGAGTTTGATGACTGCCAAAAATAAAGGAGTTTTATTTACATACAGTCCACTGTGTTGAGTATTATTTCCATTAACTGAGTATGTGTCATTTTTGGAATTTGTTTCTTTAGTCCGAGCTATTGAACATTTGGTCCAGTCTCGCGGAGAAGGATTAGTTCGTACATTTGGTCCAGTCTCGCGGAGAAGGATTAGTTCGAACATTTGGTCCAGTCTCCCGGAGACGGATTAGTTCGAACATTTGGTCCAGTCTCCCGGAGACGGATTTGTTGTGATTAGCATTGAGATAGAGTGATCCATTGGATTTCCACGAATCGTTGGCTGCATTCTACCATGAGTTCGGTAGGTGAAGTTTAATAATTCTAAAGTATTGGACATTTAGCTTGATTTAGTATATAGTATAGTGTGTCTATTACTAAAGTATAATGTCTTTGATTGTGTTAATTGCCTTTGTTTGTTGTGTTAATTTAGGTTAATTAAGGTCGAATTAGAGTGTAGTTTGACAGTTTGTTAAATTCTGCAGTGCATTGTATTAGTGAAGTTTTAGCTTGAGTTTATGTGTTAATTGCCTTTGTTTTTGTTGTGTTAATTTAGGTTAATTAAGGTCGAATTAGAGTGTAGCTTGACAGTTTGTTAAATTCTGCAGTGCATTGTATTAGTGAAGTTTTAGCTTGAGTTTATGTGTTAATTGCCTTTGTTTGTTGTGTTAATTTAGGTTAATTAAGGTCGAATTAGAGTGTAGTTTGACAGTTTGTTAAATTCTGCAGTGCATTGTATTAGTGAAGTTTAGCTTGAGTTTATGTGTTAGTTGCCTTTGTTTGTTGTGTTAACTTAGGTTAATTAAGGTGTTGCATTAGAGTGTTGAGTGTGACAGGTTTTGTTAAGTTCTGTAGTGCATTGTTTAATGAGTTTAAGTGAATAAACAATGTCTGTTACTTTAAATCTAAGGAAAGATGAGCTTAAAGAGGTAGCTGAAGAGTTGGGCTTAACCATTCCGGTCAATGCAACAAAAATAGCTTTGATCGAACTAATTGAATCCAGTGAAATATACAAAAACAGAATTGAAATAGTGCGCAATTTTGTAGATCATGTTTTGGAAGAAAAGAAACGAGTTTTGGAAGAAAAGGAACGAGAATGGGAAATAAAAATAGAGATAGAGAAAATTCATTTGGCCAAACTTGAAAAAGAATTGGAATTTGTAAATTGGAAAAGGGATTCAGCTAAAACTTTCCAATTTAGCTATAATAAAGGAGTGAGTGATGACTCTTTGTCTTCCTCAACTGAAGATGAGTCATGGCCCAATAGTTTAGATTCTTCAACTTCTAATAAGAAAAATGTTAATCCATTATCAGTTGTGAAGCCAACATCAAACGTGTGTAATCTTACTTCCCGACCATTTTCCAATGTTTATAATTCAAGTTGTTTTGCGTCAAAGAGTTCTGCACAGCAAAACAGTGCAAAAACTGACAATGTTCCAGAAAAAGGTGTTTCTAACAAAGTCAGTACAAAAGAGAATTTGATCGAATCTAAGAAATCAAGTGATTCAAACAACAACACTTCTCTCCACCAAACTCGAACCCCTCATATTCCCTCAACATCATCATCTGTGTTAGAAGCAAGTAAAGAGAAACCTAAATCTATTGAGCCTCGCAGTGTAGAACCTGTAGTTCCTTCTAGGCCTGCATTACCTGTAAAGCCTATGATTACTAATCGACCACGTACTTCTGTGAAAGAAAAGGAAATTGAGGAGAGAGAAACAGAAAATTCAAATCTTGTTCTTCAGAATACTGTGTTTGGCTTTGTGGTGTCTGGGTGCAGCACCACAGGAAATGTAAATAGAGAGCATTGTGGACTATCCACAGATATAGTTGATTTTCCAGTGAGAAAAATTTACCCAATAGAAGGGTTTGAAAAATTGGAATTAACAGGTGATAGTGAAAATTCTACATGCGAGAAAATAATTGGGGGAAAAGTACAACATGCTACTTATTCAACTCATCATGGCGTTTACCGGCCTGAGAAATTGCGAGTATTTGATTGTTCCTCAAAGACCTTGAATGGAGCTACTATCAACGGATCAGAGATAAGAGTGGACCCATCCCGAGGTGGTGGAGCTAAACGAGGAGACCGTGCTGCTGGAGACATCCGTGGCAGTAAAGATGGTGGCTATTCCAGTGGAGATAAACGAGGAGACTGTGGAGGAGGAGAATACCGTGGAGTCAGAGGAGATGCTTTCCGTTATGGAGGAGATAGAGGAAGCAGATATGGTAAACCATCATATGGATGTGGCGGAGTCTATAGGAGTTCAAGCTACAGGAGCCGTTCAACTATGGGACCGTCGAAGAAACAGAGGTGGCTGGTAAGGGAACATGCCCTGAACCGCAAGTGCCATTGCCGAACCTCAACTGTTCGTGTGAGAGTATAACATCTGTTACAGTTGGTGTTTAATATGCTTCAATGATCCTCAGTGTTTTAATTTTGAGAATTCATCAACTTCTTTTGTGAATGTGCCTTGAAGCTTAAAACATCTAAGTAGTTTATTGGAGTGATTCGAAATCAGGTGATCAAGTGATTAAAAGACTTTCGTGCTCATCAGAGTTGCTACAATTCATCGATTGTCATCTGATTTCCAGTGATACCACATTAGGTGAGACTAGAGTTCCTGGCTGGAGAAAAGTATCCTGATCAACCGATCCAGATCCTTGAAAGACAGGACGAGAACTTTTCTGAACTGAGGGATCCAGTGTTGGTGAGAACAAATTGTTTATGAAACAAGTGACTGAAATTTCATGAACTATTTATTGAGTTTAAGTAATAATTATAAAAGTTTAAGTATCTAAGTTACATATTTAGATTTATTAAAAATACTAAGTGTTTGTCATTTAAATTAAATTATTCAATTGATAATTTATTTATATTGATAATTTATATATATTATTATTGCTTAGTTATTCATGCATGATAGAAATTAATATTGCTGAGATATTTCTGGTAAAATCTATTCAACAAGAAAAGTTTTCAAAAGTCTATTGAAAGATAAGAAACTTATGTCAAAGAGTAAATTAAAATCTTTCAATTCCCTTTTAGATTTAGATGGAATCTTAAGAGTAGGTGGACATTTGAGTAATGCGGAATGTAGTTGTGATAATACACCGTATAATGTTGCCTAAAAAATCATGCATTTACTGAGATGTTAATTTCTAATTACCATATAAAATATTATCATGTAGGATTATCTGCTCTTTTGTGTCATGTACGTGAGAAATTCTGCCCTAAAGGTGGAAAATCTATTTGTAGAAAAATAGTGCATAAATGTGTTATTTGTTTAAAGTAAAACCTATAGTGTCAACACAATTAATGGGTAGTTAACCAAGAGATAGAGTTACCTTGAGTTATCTATTTAGTGTTTCAGGAGTAGATGTCTTTGGACCATTTTGGTTAAAATTGGTAAGCAAAGAAAGAGTATTGTGTGTAAAATGTATGCATGTTTATTTGCTTGTTTGTGTTTAATGCAGTGTATATTGAGAGTGTTTCTGATTTATCATCCGAATCCTTTATAGCTGCTTTAAAAAGATTTATTGCACGTAGAGACAAATGTGCTAAATTATACTCTGATAATGCAAATAATTTTGTAGGTGCAAACAGAGAAATTCAAAAGTTTCTTTTTAGAAGAGTAGTTAAAGGTGCTAGTTTAAATTATGGAGTTTAACTGTGTGTATACAAACTGAAGTAATTTTGAATTCTAGACCATTGAGTCCAACTTTTACTGATAGTGATAACTTCGAAGTTTAACTTCAGCCCAATTTTGATCAATCGATCAATGAACGCTATTTTAGAGCCTAATTTAATTGATTTAAAAGATAATAATCTCAATAAGAGGCAAAGAGTAACTAAAATAGTTCAATTAGTGTGGAGAAAATAGCACCGTAGCTATTTAAGTGAATTGCATCAGAGAAATAAATGGGTCTTTGAAAAAGACAATGTAAACATTGGTGATTTAGTGCTATAGGTTGATGATAATTTACCTACATGGAAATGGTCTCTAGGCAGAATAATTGATATTTATTATGGTGTTGATAATAAAATCAGAGTACTTAATATAAAAACCAGAGTGGAATTTTTAAGAGAACAGTATCAAAATGTGTGTGTTTTGCCTATGCCAGAGTAATTTCCTTTAGAGTGCTTTTGTTTATATTCATGGTGTTATGTTTGTAATTTGTTTAAATTTAGTACAATGTATACATATATATATTCATTTTTTCAATGATTTATTGTATGTTTAGAGTTGTCAATTTTGTATGTTAGAATGTATTGTATATTATTGAATGTTTAGAAAACATATCAATGGGTGGCGGTATGTTACGTCGAAACCCAGCTTTTCCCGCCTGGGGGAGGTCAACGCCCTATGCCCGGAAAACATCCTGTTTGTGGGGGTGTCTGGCAGGGGGAGGGCCAGGGAGAGAAAGAAGGAATGTAAGTAAAACGAGTTGAAACTTAGCGACCGAAGGAAAAGGTTGGTGTTAGCGGTCTATCCATGAGTAGCGATGGCTGTATAATTCATTGAATTCAACCCCAGCGACCATCAAGAAAGGTTGCTTGTGGCAGTCCATCCATGAGCGCGATGACTGCATAAATAATTGAGTGTAACCCTCAAGTGAAAGGTTATGTGGGCAATTCCATCTACGAGTTTGATGACTGCCAAAAATAAAGGAGTTTTATTTACATACAGTCCACTGAGTCGAGTATTATTTCCATTAACTGAGTATGTGTCATTTTTGGAATTTGTATCTTGAGTCCGAGCTATCGAACAAAAGTAAATATGAACATTATTTGAATTTCTTCATTTGATCCTACCATCAAGTCAAACTTTTTGTATTTTAATGCATTAAAAATTTCCTAACTATACAGAAAATCATTAAACATTTTAAGCAAATCACTTTTCTATATAATTATGTGTTTTTTTTCATATTTATAATTTATTAATTATAATGAAATTAAAAAAGTTGTGTATGTCTTGTTATTGAAAAATTGTAAATTATGAAATATCACCTATTAATTCGTAAAAATTTGTTAAAATTGTTTTAAATCAAGGTACAGATTAAATCTACACAATATGAGTGCTAATAAGGGATACAAAATCTCTCTGTTCATTTAAAAATCATATGCATTACGAAAATATTCAAATTTAAAGGTTTCAGAAGACTAAACCTATCAATCGCGAAATAAAATCTTATCATTTTATGTGTATGCGTATGTGTGGGTAAACGTTTCTGTAATTCCTGCTTTGATGTTTGGTAAAAGGCATATATTATTTTGGTAATACTGGTTTATTATACTGGTTTCCAAACATTGAGGAAAAGGATAAGTACTGATTACTTGGATAAAACTAATAAATTTTTATAAAAATTAAGCATCACATGTAAAAAGTTATGCGGCATAAGTTCGTCATGGGCAAATTAGAGTAGTTGCTGTTATCTGACGTCATTTATCACGTGACTTTTGCTGCTGTAGCAAGAAGAAATTATGTAGTGAAGGAAATATCGTGCTAGCCATTGCCTACATATGAGTACTCGATATCATTTATCTAAAAAATTACGATAGTGAACCATTGAGAAAATAGTAGCGGGACAAAGTCGATCCTTTGTAGCAAGATGATTGAATCTAAATTCTTCTGTAGTTCATGCTTCTTAGAATGCATTTTTAAGAAAAGAATCAGCTTCCAGAAAGTACAACCGAAAAAGACGTAAAGCTATAACGCCACAGATGAAGCTAACGGCAAGAAGTAACCACTATTTGAAGCAAACTGCAAAAAAAAAACAGAACCTTACTCAAAACTTCCCAGAATTTCCTCTTATATCAGCTACAAGAAGACGGCTATCTATATCAACTTTGTTCAGGAGGTTTTAAGAAAGAGGGTTGCTCATAAGATATTAGGCATTGTGTGTGCCCCTCGCACTATGTCACCGAAATGAAAAATTTAACGTACGCACCCTCGTCGATTAGAGAGAAAATATCAAATTATTCCAGAAGACTGTTGATCTGGGGGTAAATGGGAACCCGTTATTATGCCATTCATATTCATGGAACAAAGACTTGGTGATTGCAATGTATGCGTGTTTTCATTTGTTAACCACACTGACCTGCTTATCTTAAGAGCTATTGTTACAGATAATTTATACAAAGACGGACATTCTTGATCCAAATATTCGTTTTTACTCAGGTGCAATTGTCGACCCCTTCATTTTGCACTCTGCTAGCTCATGGAAAGCTCAGTTGGTGGAGAATCGCCTTCGTAAGCTTATGGGTTGGCCAATATGTTATCTGGATTTGAATCCAACTAAACATGTTTAGGATATTCTAGGATGATGCATTATTGCAATTAACCCATCCCCCTACAACACTTCATGCTTTTCGAATTGTCTTGACATACAAACGGTCTTCTCTGCTTAATAAGTAAAAAAAAAATAATCAACATTTTGAACATAGAACATTTCTCTTAGAGTTGATCATATTCTATATTGAAGCTGTCTCACACTGAATTCAAATTCTATGTTTTTTACTATTCAATTTTGTATATTTTCAAGACAGAAAATAAATGTATTGTTTTTATTTTGTACTTAATTGTACGCTATTTGATTAACGTTTTACCAAATTTCGTATTAAATAAATAGAATTTTATATTCACCACCATATATATAATTCGATTTTCGTTTACTGTTTCTTCAAACTATTTTTCAACTTTTTGAGGGCTTCACTTGTATCTTATATATATAAAGAATTTTTCAATATTTATGTTTTAAGTTCATGCGTTGTATTCTTTATATTACTGATATGTTTATTTAATAATTTTCATAATTAATGAACTTTGACTATTGTTACGAAAATAAAAGACTTTTATGGTTTTCAAACTTTCCAGTAAGAAATTAAAAAAAAAAAAATCAGATTTTCTTACCATTTGGCAGCGATCCTTTTCTGAATTCGTGTATTGCAGGGCTTGTCGGATTGGATGCAATCGAACCATTTGTCATTCTTCTCACCACCTGAGGCTTCTTTTGTAGTGGTCTGAAAAAGGCACCGAAGAAAGTACAGCTGAGTACCAGCCCAGCAGTAACCAGCATGGCACCGCGCCAACCCAGCTCTTTGACTAGAAATTCAATGAGTGGGGCCAGGATGGATGTACCTATTCCAGACCCGCAAACAGCTATGCCAGTTGCAAAAGCACGTTTCTTTTCAAAGTAGCATGTTACGCACACGATGGCAGGAAGATATATCAGCCCGAAGCCAGTACCTGAAACAGACAGCAGTTTAGATATCATTATCATATATGATATATAATACATTTTTGTGATTTTGTAGTTTTTGATTTTCATCTGGCAGGGTATAACTGTCAAATAACCCATCTACAAGAAATCAAGTAGTAATCTTCAAAAGCCCCCTGACTACACTTTTAGCAAATTTGTCACTATGAAGAAGGACAATCTTTTGACCCATCTGTCCTCTCCCATCTGTGAAACACTCTTTATTACATGTTACAAATTAGATTATATCTAGGTTGATTGATCCGTATATAGAGCCAAAATATACAAAGGCCTTCGTGTCCAAAGATATACTCCTCCAGGTGGGAACTCACTGGTTGAAGTAAAGGTTCTAGATGCTAAGGGTGTTAAATTCTAAAAGTCCTACCTTTTGATCTTGTTTTTTAGAATTGAATGGGTGAATTATTCATCAAAGTAATTGTAGTCGGCAATACATTATTTGGAAGTTCTCTGGTTAAAAGTTACTGCAAGGTATGTGATCAAATACGAGTTTTTTTTTCCACTTTACTTACCCTTTTTAAATTTATTTCAGCCCAACTCTTAACTTGAAAATGTGCACTGCTGGTGAGCATTAGGGCTGAGGTTTAATCCGCTGGAGACATTGTTGTCGACACTGTTTCAAAAAACGAGGAGCCTCGCTGGGTTTGTCACGTTCAGCATCTTGCCCCGCTAATCGGACTACCTGGTGGAAATTTTACGGGTTTTCTTCCCTACGATACTGAAATACGGGGTAGTTCATCTTAAAAGTCCTCCCTGAAGGCATTGCCTTCCTCCTTCAACGACAAGGAGCCAAGTCAGTCTTATACCTACGGACTCTCCATCACAACATAAGTTGCCCCCCCCATTTTTTTTTCTTCCATGAGATCCTACGGGTTCTTGGACTAAATGTTGCTGTCGACCAAGTGGAATAAGAAATAACAACAAAATATTTATTTCAAACTTTTCTTATCGCCGAACATTGAAACAACAGATTACATTGACCATTAAAAACCTTTTGATCTAATAACTCGAAACTTGAGTTTATTTATATTTGCTTTATGAAGTATGAAATATATGAGTATATTATTATTATACATGTGTATATATTATTATTTACGAAATGTTTATAATGTATTTTATAGAAGTTCATCAACAATTAACAGTAATGTATTACAATAGTGTTTTAGAATATCTGAGCAGTTTGATATTACATTACTGGTTTAAATACACAATGCTAAATTTATAACTTAAAAGCTGATTTGATTTGCATGGTAAATTTGAAATAATAATAAAAAATGGTACATTTCTTATTCACTGTTTAGTGTTTCTTAATTTACAAGGTTATTACGAAATATGGCCAAGAAAATTACCCTTTAAATTTCATTAGCACATGAATTTAGAAAGAGTATTTGTAACAAGATAAAGATAATTTATTATTCATTATAGTTTAAAGCGATGCAAAAGCCTAATTTCCTTCAAAACAATTCTCAAAAATATATATTTAAATTGTTAACTGCAATAAAAAAAAAAGCAATCTAGATAGAAAAATAACATTTAAAAGAAGATTTCTAATACTACATTAATCATAATGATAATAAACTGAGCTCAAACCTGTGCATAGTCCTATACTGAAGTAGAGGAAAGTGATGTTTGGCGCCAGGATGCTCACCACGAGGCCAAACGCTGCTAGTATGGAGCCTACGATAGTCACCGTCCGACAACCAAACTGATTCGTCAAACCACTCGCTAGAGGACCTTTAAAAAAGCATTCCTTAAATTGTAAAAAAGCAATAAATCGAAGTACAAATAACTTAATTATTTCTATGTGGAATAAAAATAATTTCGCTTCAAATCTTAATTCTAATGTCTTATAGACTAATAGTTTTCATTTAAAAAGCACAAAGGGTTTGTTTGTTTTGTTATACTAAAGTATGATTGTGTAAAAAAATTAAGAGGAATTTATTTTGTGGTCCTAATAACTTTGATTGAGACCTGATGGCCGAGTGACTAGCGCTCTGGTGCTCTCTGCCACAAGTTTCGGGTTTGATCCCAGCGACGCCCTGGATGTTTTTGTAGTGGTTTGAAATCCACTTTAAACAGTAGGTCCCAGTCAAACATAACTGTAGAGGTTAGGCGTAGGTCTAACAACTTTCCCTCTTAAAAAGAAAGCATCTCCTGTCTCGAAATCTGCCAGTACCATGGGGCTGTTGAAGAAGAAGAATAACCTTGATTAATAGCAGAGGTGGGGATTCAGAGTTTTAACATCTTTGATGGTGTCGAAATCAGGAGTCGGCTTAAAAAATTTGACCCCGACTCTTTTCTAAAAACAAATTTTATTTTTCCAAAATTTTAGGAATTAAGATTAAAATTAAATGTTAAAGAGACAATTCAATTGCATCTTTCAGCAATAAAAACAGTACCAAAGATACCTACTGCTTTAGGAGCAAAGCAAGTGTGTGCTGAGAGATGTTTCTTAGCACTGAGGTTTACGAAAAAGTTATCTTAGATAAACAATGAAAGAAGTTATTAAACAAAAATAAGATTTAATGTATTACACATATAGCCTCTTTGTGCTTAAAATGTACAATTTTCTTTTGCTTGCTGTTCTATAATACTTTGGCACTGTTATTTTTATGGGATATATGTATTTTTTGTAAGCAAATTTAGAGTACAAAAATGTCTAAGTTAGTACAAATAATACACCTCTAAAGTTATAAAAAATAAATTGTTTTATAAAAATCTTTTTATAGATATAAATGTTCAGTAAAAGTCAACGAATTTATTTCACAAATTATTCTAAAACCATAAAATTACGGAAAAGAGTCGATAATTGATGTATAAAATCTGATTGAATGGAAAAAATGTTTGGCCGACTTCCCACCCCTAATTATTAGTAACTTCAATAAAATTGCTAATTTATTTAAGCAAAGTGATTGAGAGGAAACATACCAACGCAGAACGTCGTCCCCACCATAATCGATGCCACCCATGCCGTAGCTCCTTTGCTCTCTCCAAAGTATCTCAAGAACTCTAAGTAAAATATTCCAAATGTGTAGGTGACTCCATCGACAATGACATGGATCATGAAAGAACAGAATACAACGACCCACCCCCACCCGCCGTCGGGGGGTTCCGGCATCATGAGTTCGATCTCTTCATCCTCCGCCTCATCGAGATGGGGGCCGTTTTCTTTTGGCGAAGAAAGGTCGACGGTGGCGTGGTTATCTTCCTTCTTGTTGGGCGACATCGAGGATGGATTAGACAAAGAAAAGGCTTGCAGGGGAAACTATGAATGACCAAAAGCTAGGAACTGAAAGAAAAATACAGAAAATCAACACAAAAACTTACACTGGTAAATTTCAAACTAATTTTGTTCTTAAGTCGTTTTAAGTATATGCCAGAAGTTCCTGAAGTAACACTACCATCGCCAAACCACTACCACTACTCCAGGATAATAACCGTAAAAATCAATTTATATTAAATATGAATCATGAATGGCCGTATGGCTTTTCCGAGATATATATGGCGAAGGTGATACTTGTACTTTCGTCTACCACAGTATTGAAATAACTGATGATATTTTTTTTAAATGAAGTTAAATAAAGCAGTTATAAATATGCAACTTGTGTCAAAAGGAAATCACAGAGATGCAAATGAAGATTTTTTTCAAATGTAGCACTTGTATTTTCAGTATGTGTCCGTGAAATTGCTAATCAATTGACAACTTCAATAAAGAAGTACCACTTTGACGAAATTGGTCAAAATCATTTACCATGAAAAAAATAATGCTTTCTGGGTGGAATTTGAGGAGTAACTGCTTCGCAATTGTATTTTGTATGAGGGGTAATCTAGAAAAATACAATATCTACTAAACAAGCGAAACTGACGCAAGATACATTTGTCACAATCTTTTGTATCTATTGTTTTTTCAATGTATCATTGTGAAGGAACTAACGAATTCGATTCCCATTGAACGCTGACATTGGGCTGGTTTAACAGTCAGCAATCACTTTATGGCTTGGCAGAAGCAGCATAGCTCATTTTCAAAATTACATTACACGCTCATGGATTTTGCAGCCTACTAGTATAATACTCACAATATTAGTTTCAGTACGGTTAACAGTTATATATTACATGTTAAAAGAGCCCGACGTGGCTCAGTGACAACGTGTGCCGCTGGTGAGCATTAGGGCGGAGGTTCATTCTGCTGGCGGCTTTGTTGTAGACACTCTTTCAAAAAACGAGTAGGCTCGATGTCGTTTGGGGTGTAAGTCGGACTACCTGGTGGAAGTTTTTCGGGTTTTCTCCCATACGATACTCAAATGCATGGGCAGTTCTTCCTAAAATTCCTCCCGTAAGACACTGCCCTCCTGCTCTAACGACTTTGAGCAAGTGAGACTTCTACCTACAAGTGCTCCATCACAACAGAAGCTGCCCTCCATCTCAAGGAATGTCCGTCCCGCACTGCAGGACACCGAGGATTAGACACACCCGTGTTAAAAGAATTTAAGTACTGATGAGGAATTAAGTCTTCGCCCTAAATAAATTTTAAGTCAGTTAGGAGCATTAGCAGTAGTGGCTGGCATTTTTAAAGCAACTATTTTGACAAAATTAAGCAATAACTATAATGCGTTGATTTTCGTATTTATTCCATGAAACTTTCTGGCATTGTTGAAATATGTTACGCATTTCCAAAGATTTGAGAATATTTCATTTATATATCAAAAGTAGAACATAGTAAAAAACACAAATATATTTTTCTTATATCGAAATTTGTAAAATAATAATTTATAAAATTGAACTTGTTTAAAATATACTGAAAATTATTAAAATTATCTTGAATCACGTCATCATTATCATCATCAATAATAACACGGCAGCCCAAGGTGGGCCAAGGAGAGATTGAAGAGATTTTCATACATTCCTCTGGGTGACAAGGGTCCTCCAATTTTTAATCCCCAGTAAAGCAAAATCTTTTTCGACTGCGTCTAATCTCAATTTGGGAAGTCTTCTTCCTCTTTGTCCCTGTGGCTTTGTCAAAATGAGCCTTTTTACAAGCTTTAAATCATGTATTCTAAATACATGAGCAGCCCAGTTTAATCTATTGATTTTAATACATTTTATGACATCTGGTGCTTTGTAGCATTCATATATTTCTCCTCCGCATTTGTATATACCATCTTCTCCGACAATCACTTTCCCTAACACCTCCAAGAATAACACTCAAAATCTTTCGCTCAAACATACCCAAATGGGCCTCATCAGATCATGCTAAAGTCCATGTTTCAGAGCCATAGGCCAAAATAGGTCTAAAAAAGGTTTTCATATAACAAGAATTTAGTTTTTCTGCATATGAACTAGAATTTAAACTGATTTCTTAAGATATTGATTACGGATTCAAAGGGGAAAAAAATCTTCCAGTTAATATTTACTTTGTTAAATATAATAAATTTAATCAGAAGAATGTTTAATTCGACTGGAAATTTTATGACATCGCCACATAAGCAGCCTGGAGCATTCCCGAAATAGCAATGATTTTCATGATAGCCCGCTCATCAAGAAGATGAGGTGTGATCATAAAAAAACAAGTGAAGCTCCAGAAGAATGGCTGACGTTAAAATATTTCTCCGAGGTAAAAGAAAGTTTTTATAGCTACCACTAAAAGCAGAATATATAAGAAGAATCTTGATTACTTCACAAATTACTTTTGGGATATTTTTTTTTCCTGTTAATCCAATAAGTGCAAAGCTCATTTTCACTAGATGGTAATGAATAATATTTCCTTTTTGTTCAACTAAGAGGCTTAATTAGGCTCTCACTTTTGTTGCCTTAATTAGGCAATAAAAGTGAAAAGGAAAATAAATATGTATATAAATTTATTTTTACGTGAGTTACAAATTGATATTATTAATTCAGTCCGAAAAATTACTTTAACGATACATGAAATTTTTTAAAGATATGTAAAGATACATTTCATTCTCTACATGAACTTAGAATTAAAAATATAAAGTTTTCGCATTATTTTCGATATTGCCATTTATAAGAATAATAAATTATAAGAATAACCAAAACAAGTAATATAAAAAAAATTTAAGTCAATTCCTACTTTTATTTTCACTATTTTCATTAATTTTTTAAGTTTATCTGGCGCCATCTATTGGTATATATATGCAACTTAAATCTAAAAAAAAAAACTAAAATTAATTAATTAAATTTAATTACTGAATTAATATTTGAAAAAACTGTATTAACATCAAGTGTCATCCACAACAAGTTCAAAAAAGTGTATTTGAACTTGAGTGGATGAATAAAAAAATATTTTATTAACGATGGAAAATTTGAACAAGATATATATAAGGAGAGTGTGAGCTAATAGAAGGAATTAAAAAAATAAAGAAAAAAATCAGCAAAATTGTCTGAAAAGAACTAATTTTTATAAAAAATTATATTGTGAGACAAAAACTATTTTTTTTTTCTTGTAATCAGAGAGAAATCCTGCACCTCATGCAATAAGAGATATTTGGAAGTATATCACAGAAATTAAGGGGACAAAAAAGTTTATACAATATTGAGTTTCCGCAAAGTCAATCTTAAATGAATTAATATTGTTTTTAAATGTCGGGCTTAGTTTAATATGAGATCTTATGTCACTGGAATGACATATACGTAGAAGATTCAACGTTGTCCAGGATGTAACACGAGAGGATTTGTTACACTTCCGAATTTTTTGGCTGCATTAAAAATTCATTTTAATCTTATTCATTAAAAAATAAAACACTATGTTCAAAGTTGATATCTATTATTTTATTTTGAATCGTTAATTAAAAAAATTTGTGGCAACAACAGAATTTTGTTTGTCGAACTAAGAACACCAGTGCTCAGCTAGAATACTGGAAAGCTCACATTCGATCCGCTTTCAGCAAGTCTTGCAGTCACTGCTTTTAGAAACGATGAGATTGAATGGAGATTGTGATAATGTGTGCAAAGTGTCTTGTATCGACAATTAACGTGATTGTCAATAGGAGAAAACCCAGAAAACTTCCACTAAACAACTTGCCTGGTGGGAGTTTTCTGGGTTTACTAAAGTGCGACACATAAATGAGGAGCATTTATACCTAAAAGTCCTTCTAGAAGGCAATGTCCTAATTTCCCGTCAGTGGGCTGTTCGTGGCATACATCAATGGAACACGAGACTCAACGATGATAAACAAAAAATTATCACGAATACTTTCGATAATTATTACAGAAATACTGTTACGTTACATTTTGTAAGTTGAATGAGATGAAATTGAAAATGAAATTTATCATGAAAATGAAAGTTGAGTAATTCAAAACCCCTCATTTTTGATTATTTATGTGTGTATAAACAAAAAATTTATATATATATCACTTCAAAAACTTTAAACTTTAAGTAGATTAAATATTTCAAAAGTGAATTTAAATTAAGATTTATCTCATTAAAATGGTCAGATATACTGTAATCAACTAGCTATATGTTTGTATGAGCTCATGCATATGTCTATTTTGATAACATACTCGTTAAAATTATTATAATCATTAGAAGAATAGATCTCATTACACGTTTAAGGTGAAGTATTATTTTAATAGTTGTCTGCTAGGAAATTCAGTAAATTACTTGAGAAAAGCTAGCGTTTTAATCACACTGCTAGTGATTAAAATACTAGTAGAGTAGCGGAAAGAAAGTTTAATTAAAACATTTCACTGAATTTAATTATAATACATTTGAAAAATGTTTCACTAGTAGATAACCAAGCAACCACAGGTGGGATTTGTGTAGTAGTTTCCAAAACTATTTCTCCTACCTCTTTTCAGAAAAAGAAATTACTCAATACTCCCCTGGTAATCTACCTTCTTTAAGAGAACAAACAGAAATATACATAACACATTTTTTTTTCTTATCCTACTTGGTAGACAGCAACATCTAGACCAAGTCCATTAACCCGTGCGGTATCATGGTAGGAGGGAGTAGCTTCTGTTGGGATGGAGCACCCGCACGTAGAAGTCTGACCTGTCTCCGTGACGCTGAAGAAATAGAGCTGTGCCTACCGGGAGAACTTTTTAAGGGAAACTATACCACAGTTTGCGTATCGTATGGGAGTAAACCCGGAAAATTACCACCAGGTAGTCCGACTCACGAGGCAAGAGGCGGAACATCACAAACGACATCGAGCCTCCTCGTTTTTGGAATGCAACAAAGCCGTCCGCGGATTGAATCTCCCGCTCTAATGCTCAACAGCGGTGCGCTTTACCATTGATCCATGAGTCTGGCAGAACACAATTTAGTTATACCTATACATCTACCTACCTCTTAAAATAGTAAATAAAGTTGCTGTAAATAAGCCACCTTTAAGCTTAAAATTATTAAAATCAACCTTAATCACATTCGCAATACATACGGAAAAAAATTTAGATACCGACAGACAATATGAAATAAAAATTACGAAGATGATGCTAACGAGAAGAGTGAATATGATGGACTGCTATGAAAGACTTAATCATTGGCTCTATTTTTGTCTACTATTTTAAAAATTAAAAACGCTCATCTACTATTACTTTCTTGCTAAGATCTGTTGGTGGAATTGACGGTTATAACTCGCAAATTTTTCGAATTTTCTTTTCTTCTTTTCCTTTTTCATGCTTTCAGCAAATCCTTATTTTTATTAAACGTCCCCCTCGTACTGGAGGCTATTATTAACAGCTTTGATTATTCTCTGCCCCGTCTAGGTGACGGTATCATCACAGTTTGGGAAGCAATGGATTAGAGGATCGATTGAAAGGCTTTTGTCTATTTATATCTTTTTTTTTTTAAGTCAGGGATATCTGTTCCATTTAGTTTGCCACAAGCTGTTCTTGAAGGGATGAGAAGAAAAGTTATTTTCCGGGAGTTGTTGTTCGACTCCATTTAGGGTATGGGAAAAAACTTTCATTAGGATGTAGCTGTTTCTTATCCCACTTAGTCGACAACAACATCTAGACCAAATCCATGAACCCAAGAGAAAAACCGAAGATGATAAAGAGTAAAAATTGCAGCTTCTGTCCTTGACCTTGCGATACAAAGACATGGGGCACCCAAAGGGAGAATTCATTAGGGTTCATAATGCTGTTATTCCTTATCTGATACCTCATCGACAACTTAGTTCGAAAAGGCTTAGAGAGACGCATGAAGATCAAGTTCTCTCAAATGTGGACGAAACCCGGCACTGCCATGTTTCTCCTGCTACTCGTGAATTGGGGTAGGTTAAAAGTTGCTCCGCCTGGGATCGGTTTTGTGTCGTGCTTCAAAGGATTTACGATTTACCAAATGGCAGCCGATTGTTGCTCACACAGCGAGATATTTCCGACATCAAACTGCAAGGATAGCATGTCGATGTAGTTTATCTCCTTCCTCTTTAAAAAAATAATGTACAACAAAAAAGAAGATTCAAAATATCCTTCTTTCACACGCTGGCTTGATAGTCGAACGTGGTCGGAAGTTGGTTGTGATTTTTGAAGAGGTTACAGGTTCAATTCACTGGAGCTTAAAATGGAAACTTGTTCTTAAAGCGAGGATCCAAATCCAGGGATGTCCCGAAATTTTTAAAAAAAAATTTCTTTCTTTCCTTTATTGCCTTTCTTTTTTCTTTGAAGGTTAACTTTTTTTGTTATTAATATTGCTTATTTCTCCCATCCTTTTAAACTGTTTTTACAACACTGTAAGTGCCACACTCACTTTTAGTTCTTGCGATTCTATACGTATATTTTAAGAATGATTTATTATATTTATATGATGAAATATATATTTCACGCAATGTCGTTTTTTTTGTTTGTTTGTTTTTTTACATAGATGGAAAATCGTTGGAAATTTTAAAGTTTGAAAGAGAGCTATTGTTTTGTAAATAAGACTGGTTATATGTGGGATGTCCTATTATCTTAATAAATCTGTTGAATTATTTTAATTGATTACTTGCTATAAAAAAATCCAGAAACAGTTTAGACGCGACAAATGACACTGGCCAAAATAAAAGTCAAGCATGGAAGAACTGACTTTACGCCAAGAAGATGCATCCATCCCGCAGAAATTTTAATTTTATTTTGATTACTAATATTTGCATTTTCTGATTGTTGTTAATTTAACATTTAAAAACATCCGAGAGTCATTAAAAATTTAAACAGACCATCACACAAGAAATACTAAAAAAATATTTGAGAACCATTGTTATAACCAAATGTACACTTCAACACTATTCTCCACTTTCAGGATGAACGGTAAAGAACATTTTTCACGTATTACACAAAAGTGAGCCTGTTACATTAGCTGAAAAACATTTGTTTCATCTTTTGGCTGGAATGGGACAACTACCGAGATATCACCCTCCTTGATGTTGCATTTAAAATCTCGGTAATTACCAGTGGATTTCAGGAAGGAAAATCTACTATATATCAAATTAATTCTGTTAGTCAAATTCTGGAAAAAACTATTGGACATAACATTGACACTTTTCGCCTTTTTATTGACTTTAAGGCTTCTTATGATAGCATTTACCATGAAAAACTGTTTGAAGCAATGCTGAAATTTTAAGTTCCTGGGAAATTGGTTAATCTCTCTAGAATGACATTGAGGACAGTAACCTGCAGATAAAAGTTCTGTCTGATATATCGGAGGTATTTTATACAGAAAGAGGGCTGGGACAAGGTGATGCCCTTGCCTGCATGTTTTTTAATTTCGCCCTTGAAAAGGCTATTTGAGATGCTGGAATTGTAATTAGAGACACCGTTTTTCAAAGATCTATACAGTTACTGGAATACGCTGACGATATCGATATTATCGGTAAAAGCAGGCAGGCGTTTGTGGATACTTTTATTTCACTTGAGTCTGCGGCCAGAAACATTGGGGATTAACTATTAATGAGGAGAAAACAAAATTTATGGCCGTAACAAGTAGAGCATATGTTTCCTTCCCACTGCAGGTAAAATCTTATATGTTCGAGAGCGTAGACCAGTTTATGTATCTCGGTACTATCATTTCCATTGATAATAATGTAAACTTATAATTGACAATAGGCTATCGAAGACTAATAGTAGATGTTACCATTGTTTAAAGAATTTTTTAAAGTCCAAAATCTTAAATGTCAAGACAAAAATTAATCTTCGTAGAATTCTCATCAGACCTATCCTATTGTATGACAGTGAATGCTGGCCATTAACAAAAGCAAATGAAGACAGAATTTTAATTTATGACAAAAAAATATTTGAAATTTTTTTTTGTTCAGTTAGAGAGAATGATAGATGGAGAATTTTGTTTAATCATGATATCTATAGGAACTATAAACAACCTAATATTACCAAAGTCATCAAATCTTTTCGCATAAGATGGCTTAGGCATATTTTTAGATGTGATAATATGAGCCCTATTTAAAAAAAAAGACGTTTGGAAATGTAGAGGGTACCAAGAAAAGAGATAGACCTCGCACAAGACGGATAGGCAGATATGTCATTAAAAATCAATTCGTTGGCGGACTGTGGCGTCTGATCGGATCTGTTAGAGGAAGCTTGTTGAGACGGCTTTGACCTATAACAGATCGTAGTGCAAGTAAAGAAGAAAAAGTAGTAACGCCAGCAAACAACGAGTAAAGTTACGTATTTGGTATATCAGTGGGAAATGACCGCAGATCAAATGCTGGAATTTGAAAACAAAAATGTTTTGAAATAAAAAAAAAATTGAACTAGAATAAAACATAGTAGAATCCAGATTATACGAGCCTCACTTAACAGAGTTTCCTCTTTATCGAGTTACTGAACGAAAAAAAAAAAATTACACATGGCATAATTGCAGACAAGGATGAAAACTGTGAACGACTGAACAGACACTTTTAAAATGATGTCGATCGGAAGAAAATGACACATTCGAATATTTGAGTCCGATTAAACGATTGATAAAAAAAACTATTGAATTCATTGAAGTTTAAGAAGTTTTTTGTTTACCCGATAACTTGGTACTTAGTCGATATTAATTCAGAAAATCGAAACTAAATATGGAGATTGTTAAAAAAAAAAAACTAATTATATGTACGATTAATCGTGATCTTCATTATTCCATTTTTTCTGTAATATTTTGTATTGATATTAATATATAAAATATACAGTTCATTATCATTGAAATTTTACTTTAAGATACAGTTACTGGTTTATCCAGAAGGAAGTCTAAATATTTATTTTTTTATCAGTACTATCTAAAACTGATAATAAATCTCTGTATATATTGAAGATTTCTGAAGTTCTCTCATGTATTAATTATCAAAAGGACCATAATTCAACAAATATCTCTTTGGATAGTATGACCCATTGCATTAGATAAATTCTCCAAAAATAAACACATTTGTTAAATTAAGAAACTGTGCTTGACAGGAAGTTCAAGTTTCCACTTTGATATGTCAGTTTTCTGTGTAAACTTGTCTACATGAATGGTTTGTAAAAGACTGAAGTAGTGTATTCCATAAGAAAGTTATTTATCAACATTTTGGAAACTTGATATTTTTAAATCTATGACTGCATTTAAAAGAATACACTCATATTGATAAACATTCAATATGCAATCTGATATCAATCACGTGCAGTATTTTTTTCACCTGAAATTTTGAAACATTCAGCATTATTTTTAGAGCTTAAAGCAACAATAAGAGGCCTGATGGCCGAGTGACTAGCGCTTTGGCGCTCTGGGCCACAGATTTCGAGTTCGAGTTCCGGTATTAATAGATGCCATAGGTGTTCTTAGTGTTTCGGCATCCACTTTAAACCGTAGGTCACGGTCTGCTATGACCGTCAGAGCATTGAGCGTAGGGATGGCAACCCTACCCAGTAAAAAGAAAACATTTCTTGTCTCGAAATCTGCCAGTAGGCACACGGCCATGGCCCACCATGGGGTTGTTGTGCCAATGAAGAAGAAGAAAACAACAATGTTTGGAGAAATTAAAAATAATTTAATAAAGAGTTGCAAAATCTGCAGATCTGAGTATTATATAATTCAGCGATGCCAACTTCTAAAAATTATCTGCAGTTTCTAGGGGAAATTAAAACAAGGTAACAACTATTACTTTTAAAATTTTGCGGAATTAAAAAAAACTTCCGTCAACTTCGAGAAAATAACGTCAGATTACGCGAAAAATAAATGCATCTTAATTTCAACAATTAAGTAAGCAACATGCAATTTTATTCAAAAATATACACAAATAGAATGTTGTTATTAATTTTTTTTTTTTTACTATTACTTCCCCTAGAAAAGAACACGGAATTCTTTACTTAAAGAAGGATAGAATTTAATGGATAAGATTAATATTTGTATGCATAAACTGCTTGTTGCAAATTTTCTTGAACTATCGGCTTTTATGATGCTATAGAATGAATCTCTGTATATATTGAAGATTTCTGAAGACATTTTTCATTCTTCTGAAGAGATTCATTATGATGAACTATTTGCTTATTTTCATTTCAAAATACTAGATTATTTTAAATATTTTTCTTGGTTGTATATTGATTATTTAAAAATATTTTCTGTGTGAAATCTAATCTGTAGTTTTTTTTCTTATCCCAATCGGTCGACAGCAACATCTAGACCAAGTCCAAGAACGCGTGTGATCTCATGGCTGGAGAGAAAGGAGGGGACAGCTTCTATTGTGATGGAGCATCCGTAGGTAGAAGTCTAACCTAGCTCCGCGTCGCTGAAGAAGGATGTCAGTGCCTTCTGAGAGGACGTTTGGGGGTAACTACCCCGCATTTATGTATCGAATGGGAGAAAACCCGGTAGTCCGACTCACGAAGCAAGATGCTGAACATCAGAAACGCCATCGAGCCTCCTCTTCGTTTTTTGAGGCAGTGTCTACGAACAAAGCCGCCAGCAGATTGAACCTCTGCCTTAATGCTCACGAGTGGCGAACGTTGCCACTGAGCCACGGGTCGGGCTAATCTGTAATAAATAATTTTAGCATACGTATTGGTAGCACTCAATCTTGTAGAGCTCTGAATTTGAATGAAAACTGCTGATATGAATTTTGTGATAATGTCGGTGGTATAAAGTATCGATGTTGGCTGCCACTTAAGCCCCACTCCCTCCTACAAACAAACATCGCAAATTAATAAAAACTGCCTGAAATATTACTGAAAAATCTCATTTGTGGTTGGTAAAAACGTATAATTTCAAGCTTTTTAATAATTAATTCTATAGTAAGATTCAAAATATGAAATTATTTTTATGTGTAAATCTAAGATTTTTTAAAACAAAATTTGACGTAATATAAAATCAAGCCGTTAAAAGTGAAACGGACAAAGTGGCCTGGTGTGTGGGATGTTCGTTCAGAACTGAAATGGCTCAGTATGCGTGCAATGTAAGCATAACATTATGCAACCTGGGTAACGTTGAACCTTTTGCAGATCTACCGTTCTATTGGTGAATGAATCACAAAACAACATGGAAGGCTATTTTGTGATATATAAGACAAAAAAAACCTATATATATATATATCAGTATTTTAATAAATATTTTAACGTTTTGCACTCTGTTTCATTTTATTTTACAATAAGCTGAATATTTTTCATCGATGTGAAATTAATTACTCCTGACTGATAAAAAAAAAATGATTTCAAACTGAAAGCTCAAAAATAAATTATTTTGAAGGCTAACTTTTTGTGAATTTTTATATTTAAAAAAATAATTTTGTTATCAATAAAATAAAATCTTTGAAAATTTACTATAAAAAATTTAATTTGAGGCTTTAGAAAAAATTTAAATTAGTTACATTTCTAGCTAAAAATAAAAATTCGCTATAATAAAACACTATTCTATTTTCTTATTCTATATCATGAAAAACTAGTTAGCTATTAAATGTATTTCTGCTTTAACAGATCATGTGCTTCTGAAGTAATTTATTTGCAAAATACATAGTTGAATTACTTTTTTTGAAATATTCAAAATAAATTTTGCTAAAGAATGAGGATAAAATAATATTTAAAGACTTAATTACCTTTCAAAAAAAATTTGTCTTATTATGTAAAAAAATGTATTCCCGTAATGAATTTATTGTCACTTACTTAACTACTGTTTATAGCTCCTTTAAAATGCTTTTTTTTTACAAACATGTTAAAAATAAAAAGCAATCAATTCTATTACGATGGTTTATTTTTAGTTCTTAATTTTTTTTCCATGCAAAGATATCTTCGATTTTAAGAGTTTTGAATAAAAAGTGATTTCAAGATATTTTTTTTATTAATTATAATAAAACAAAAATTCTCAAAGTTACATTTATTCATTAGGTTATTCATGGAATTTAAAAAAAATGAGTCATGTTTTTATATTTTTTCTTAATTTTATGTTTGAAAAATCTTAAATTTTATCAAGCGTTTTGTAAAAACATTATCAAATCAATTACACTTTAATTGTTTTAACGTCTTCTGAAAGACTCCGAGTAACGCTGAATCTGCTACATAATTGGTGTTCTAATGAGAAAAGAATCTAGTCAAAGAGATTTGGCATTTGAAAAAAAAATAACAGCAGCACAATTAAATAAAATCTAGTTTTAGATATATATACCAGAAAAGTATATACCATTGGTTATATTATCCATTATTTTTGTCGAAATAATGATAAATTCAATTTATGATAGATTGAAATAGAATATCGCTACATGCATTTAAATTAATTTGAAACATTATTGAAAATTGTCTCACCCATTATTTTAAACCGTAAAGCATTAAATGAAGCAAATTTTAACTTTTTCTAAAGAAAATCTTAGCTGAATCCCCTGAAAAATCTACTCATGATTGCTATACAATACCTTGGTGCTAACAAGATATTGTATGGTGATCCTCGTACACAGTATACTATAAATGGATATTATCGTATGCTAAATTTCTTTTAAAAATAATTTTCTACTGAAACTCGTTTTCCCTCTAAGTTATTCAGAAGCAATAAAATGGTCGAAGATATTAATCTAAATAAAATAATATGATGTTTGACCCACTCGTGGCTCAGTGGCAGCGTGCCCCGCTGGTGAGCATGAGGGTTGAGGTCCAATCTGCTGGCTGCTTTGTTGTAGACAATGTTTCAGAGAATGGAGAGACTCAATAGCGTTTGTGATGTTTCGCATCTTACCTCGCGAGACGGAATACCTGGTGGGAGTTTTCCGGATTTTCTACCACACTATACTCAAATGCGGGGTAGTGACCCTAAAAGTCCTCCTCCATCGTCCTCCTTTTTCAGCGACAAGGAGCTAAGTTAGACTCCTACCTATAGACGCTTCTACGTAACTGAATTTGCCCCTTTCCCTCCATCCATGAGTAGGTTACTCATATGATGTCCGTCCCGCTCTTCAGGACACTGAGGATTAGATATAACACAAAATATGGAGTTTGACCGGTTTAGTGATTTAAAAACCATTACATTAATGTTTCTTTGGAAACGAAAGGAATTTAAACCACTTGTTAATAGGTATTCATATATAGTATAATATCAGGCCTACATAATATTAACATTTATGCATGAAATTCAACTTAATTTTATCAGTATTAAATATTCAAGACAAAACAATTTAGAGAAGTTAAATAAATCTATATTATCAGCATTTAAATGTTTAAATACTAAAAAATAATATATTCAATCATAAAAGAAATAACTGTAGTGAAACGCTAATGAAATATTTATTTTGCATACAATATGTAAGCAACCTTAATATAATTTCGGAGGTGATGTGTTGCTCTCGTTCTAGTTGTGCCTGGAGTGTTGTTAATATTCCGAAAGAGCCGAGTGCAGCATTAGGCAAATTTGCTAATCAATTCACTGCTGTGTCCTAGCAACCGTTAAGAATGCCCCTCGTATTTACTACTACAAAGCGAGTGAATCTCTTGGAATTTCCCCGAGTCAACGAACGAAACAAAGCTAATTCAATTAACGGAACTTGATGGGGATTGTGTGTGTTGCGCAATATCGGTGGGCCTCGTGTATCTCTGGAACAGCCCGCCGACGGATGATGAAGGGAGGGCAGTGTCTTGTAGGAGGACTTTTAACGATAACTGCCAAGCATATGCGTGTCTTACCGGACATAACGCTGAAAACTCCCACTAGGCCTCCCGATTATCGATGCGAGACGCTTTTTTCAAACATTTTAAGTAAACTCAAGATGAACCTGTAACCACCTTGGAAAGCCACTAAGCTCCCGTGGATACCGATATTGTCACAACATGATAAATCCCGTTAAACCTCTAAATCTGGCATTTTAATATTCTAAATAAGTACTGAAAAATGCAATAACTATAACAGTTCCAGAAATCTTTTAATGTGAAAACATCTATAAAATGTCGGTTTATGAGTAGTCGGTTTAGAATAGAAGCCTTACGTTTCCATCTCCAGTTTAAAATAGTAATAACTTTAAAATTATTGATAATTTGGAAAATTTAACTATACTATCGTGCAGAGGTAGGTTGGGGGAACATATGGGGGGGAGAGTTGGTCTTGAATCCGACTCGGGGTGCTTTTTATGTTTTGGGATTTAAATGTTGTAAGGGAGTGATGAATATTTCATATGAAAGGCCTCGTTGTGGTCTAACAAAGCCAACTTTTATAGGTGGGAAATCCAAAAATAAATGAAATCTTTGATGAAATTTTATAATATCGGCTAATATGCAATGAAGATGGAAATAAAATTCGAGAAAACGTATTGCAGAGGGGTAAAAAAAAATAGTTTGGAGACGAATCCAAGGAGACCGAAAGGTCATATGCAGGTAGAGAACGTATGTACAAAACTATGCGTCTATAATACCTATGATAATCTTCAACATCAATGTTGCTTTATGTAAAAGCAGCGTAAATAAGAACATTTCCAACATTCAATATTTTAATTGAGTAAATCCCTTTACTCGGGTAATTGGATTCAAATTATAATGAATGATACATTTATCACGAACTCGTACCGTTATTACAGAAACATATTTCAGTGAATCATGCGAACTGTTTTATATACTTCATAATTTACATAATCGACACAAATTGACAGTTACAATAAAGAGCAGCCCTTTATCTCGTACGGCACTTTTCTAAACAAATCAACACGCATTATAACTGCAGAACTTTATTTCTATTTCAATAGATGTCTACACCATTCATTCATTTCTTTGTTTTCTTATTCCACCCACTGCCCTTCAAAACTCTCCTATTCTCTCCCCCCCCCCCTGAACACAAGTGTTTTCAATACAATAAATAATACAATAAAAGACAATAGTTTACATCTGTGTCCCCTTCGTCTTTTTTTACTTGGGAACATTTGCACTCTGAATACATAGCCCATAAACTTGCTAAGAGGTCGACATTTTTTTTTTCCAAATCCTTCTATTAGCTCACACTCTCCCTATATATATATCTTGTTCAAATTTTCAATCGTTCATAAAACAATTTTTATTCATCCACTTAAGTTCAAATGCATTTTTTTTAAACTTGTAGTGGATGACACTGGATGTTAATACAGTTTTTTCAAATATTAATTCAGTAATTTAATTTAATTAAGTAATTTTAGTTTTTTTTTAGATTTAAGTTGCATGTATCTACCAATAGATGGCGCCAGATAAACTTAAAAAATGAATAAAAATTATTTATAAAGGACTTTCTGCAATAGAGTGAAAAAAAAGTAAGAATTTTTTTTTTATATTACTTGTTTTGATGATGGACACCATTTTGATGTGAGAACATAATTTCTTTGCATGGTAAGCCAGAAAGTAATATCTTTCCGGAAGATCTTTCAGTTCTCACACATATTACAGTACTGGAGGAAACTGAGAAAACTAAAATCAGGCAGTTTGGTAACCAATCCAAGATTCACCGAAATTTTCAAAGGCAGCGATTCATATTTAGAAATTCGATTATCGATGCAAACTCTTTATATCTCTACTGATGGACGCATTTGCTCTCTTAAAACGTGATTCATGATTCTTGACATTCTGAGGTTAATGATTATATTGAACTTCTTTTTGGGCTTACTCCCGCCACACTAACATTAGACCAAATTGGGCTGTAGGCTTTAACTAATGGGAAAAGTATGAATAATATTTATTTCAGCAGACGGTTCCTTAAAAAATTAAATTGCATATAATATATGTTTTTAAATGTCAAATATTAATTTCAAAAAATTTAAAATGCTAAATTTGTCATATATTTTGCAATTTGTTTCTTACGTAAATATATATTTTTTTTTCCAATGCAGCTGGCAAGCAGACATGGACGTCTTGGATGCCTTAAGGCAAGTGCTGCACAGACATTACTCACTTTGCATTACCCAGGGGGCGCGTGTAACTTGAAGATACGGACGAGGAGTAAACAATGCCCCCGCAACGCTCATATTAGGACCAGAACCTACGATTTAAAGTGGATTCCGAACCACTACAAACATCCATGGCACCGCCGGGACTCGAACCCGAAACCTGTAGTACCGAGCGTCACAGCGCTAGCCACTCGGCCATTCAGGCCCTCTCACGTAAATATTGTATTTAAGAAAAATATTTTTATAAATTACAAATGTTATTTATTTTTTATTTTTATATATATAAAAAAAGAAGTCGCCAAATGCATAGTTAAAACACCGAAAGTTGCAGGTGTAATATTTTCTTGGAAATTAAAACTATTAGCTAGAATGGACTGAAATATTTTTATCAATACGATTGACTTTTCAGCAATATTTCAGGATAAGATTAATAGTTAAATGTGTAGAAAAACTGTTTTTTTATTCAGAAGTTATGGATTCATTTATATCTTTTTAATTAAAATGTTTCAAATAAAAATAAATTAACTAAATGCATCAAACTTTGTTAACCGTAATTTTCATATAGAATTTTTAATGTTGCTTACTTATTTTCTTTGATATACTTATTTATTTATTTTTTCTATTCCTTTTATTCCCTGTCAATAAATGTGTCTTACTCGTAGCTCAATGACATCATACAAAAGAAAAAGGAAGGTTCGATTTCAGTTCGTGACATGCGTTGCAGTCACGGCATTGAAAAATTAACATACTGGAGTGAAAATTGCAACAGAATGCCGCGCATTGATAGAGACTGCCTAGTTGGAATTTTGCCCAATCCCTTTATGATCCGACAAATATAAAGGATTACCCAAATAAGTAAGGACATTAATGGAACATGTACCCCTGACAAAGGGAACAACAGTTATACGTCATCTTGATGATCCCTGTGTTAGAACAATTAAGAACGTTTATCTTGAGGTGGTGTGAGGAAGATTTCACCTTTTCTCTCAAACACAACGAAAGGACTTTGAGGCCTATTTATTAATTATTCTAATAAACCACATAAACATAATCACGTTTTATTCTGCCCTTCAAACTGAACTATTCATATAGGTAATCGTCGTGAAAAATCTCAAAGATCTCTTGATCGACGTTTTTCCTGTTTTCTGTAATGTGACACACAAATGCTTGGCAGTTTCCTTGAAAATTTTTTCATAGGATATTCCCCGTTCCGTGTCTTGTAGTGTAGTTTCGTCGTGATGATAATCCTGGGTAATTCGAAAAATGTTCCATGAATGACGATTGATTAGTATTTTTTAAGTAAAATATATAATCTTCTTCTTTATAAATAAGTTGCAATACAGATAGGAATGATAAACCGTATAGTTTTAGAAACATCGCAGAAAAATTGTTTTTGTTGAGCATTTCGCAACAAAGGTTTCAAAATCCTGTTCGTTTAATTGAATTTTATAAGGCACTCCTCATAAATTTCTTCCGTCAAAAAACTCCATTGTTGCCAATCGGATGAAAAAAAAATACAAACTTTGACTTATATGAATGAAAGAAATAAGCAATAATGCCATCAATAAAAAAAAAAAGTAGTTAAATTAAATAAACGCATATAAGAAGACGTATGCGAGGACTCAGAAGTGAAGTGAAGCAAGCACGCCGATGCAGATTTTTCAAAAGTTGGCAGTCATTAAAAGCGATTTCAACATCGTAATTAGAACAGTTTTAAAGTTAGTAATTACTGAAGCACATTAGAGAATCATTTCGGTATTTTAATCTCTTCTTTTTTAAGGAACAATGTCTTTTTGAAGGCTTCCCTAAAGAAAAATCGCCTAAAATACTATGAAAACAGGTAACATACTTCATTTGACTATTAGCATCGTATGTTTTTTCAAAACAATTATTAATAACTGTCGGTGAATTTTAAGCGGAAATCTCTTTCAAATCCATTTTACGTGAAATTATTGTTAAGAGAGGCCTGTAAGGGGTCAATGAGAAGAAATGAATAATTTTCAGATTGAATCCAGAATTAAATTTGAGTTAATATAAACATAATATTATGAATGAAAGAAATATGAAATGGCATCATTAAAAAATGTATATTACATTAAATAAAGGAATAAATAAAATATTAAAAGTCGTACATGATAGTTCACAAGTGAAGTGAAGTAATGTAAACATTAAATCAGCGGCAATAGTAATTTTATCTCATCACAAATAGAGATTCATATCACATAAGAGTTCATATTCAAGAAAATAATCTAACCTCATTAAAACTTTGATGCGATAACAGCAGTAAGTAATGAAATAGGATGTTCCCTTGGAACAGCTTACGCTATTATGAAGCAAACTTAAAAGTTTTCAATCCATTTAGAATAATTTATATTTCAGATCGAGAGTTTATACAGATGTAATTTTAATAATAAAAACGATTAACAATTTTAGATATTAAACTGCACATGCATATAAAATAAATAAAAAATCAGTGTTAAAAGGTCAGCAATTGATAAACCAAACAATATTTGATATATCCTTTTTTTTTAACTGTTTTACTTTACAACTTTATTATAGATTTAAAAATATTCCTAGAAGTGATTTGTGATTTTACCTTAGTAGCAAATGGGGTTCGTGCGCATAAAAGAAAGTTAAGAAACCACACTCTGCTTTCTATTTCAATAGCACATTAAATTATCAAGACTGGTCAAGATTGTTAAAGGGCTAATATAAATTAAATCTATCTCTATTAAAACTTTTAAAAATACGCTTAGCATTTTATTTCCTTTTTCAGTAATCCATATTTAGTTTAGAATGCTCAAGAAATACTACTGCAAAATCTATAGAATAAGAAAAATAAAAACCACACAAGATTACTGAATCAATTATTTAAATATAAAAGGCGTCCGAGTTTCTATGTTATATAATTTACTTCAATTGCGAAATTGCGTCAAAGATCAAAATTTTAAAAAACGGAATTAAGTAATGCAAGTTTTCCTATTTTTCATTGATAAAGTGTTACTTGAACGAAAATGACTTTAAGTGCGTGTTGAGTAATTAGTAGTTTGTTTTGCGCTAATTAAAAAGTTAAAGTAGGAGAAGAGATTGTCGACAACTTTAGTATTAAAATTAAATATCACCTATCTAATATGCCAGTTAAATTTGACCCATTGTTGAAAATAGTGTATTTTTGTGTTAAAAGAAAATATATATATATTACAGTATTATAAAGAAGACAACATTGCCCCTTTCAAATAATTTTTAAAATGTCTTAATTCAAGTAATAACTTTTCTACATATCAACCGCAAGAAGGAGTAGCACATTTTTAGGCAGA
This sequence comes from Caerostris darwini, assembly GCA_021605075.1. NCBI lineage: Eukaryota > Metazoa > Arthropoda > Arachnida > Araneae > Araneidae > Caerostris > Caerostris darwini. The sequence goes on along the minus strand of BPLQ01012350.1, from coordinate 1,075,614 downwards.
CTAACCGCAATCAGACGACCGTAAAAGCAATTGCCGGCATTCAGTCTTAACACCTCTTAAAAAGAATAAAAATTAATTACCCATACATTCCATTATTTCCACACAAATTTCCAAATGCAATTAATGAGAATATTGACAAAACTAAACTAATTTACCTGATACAAAAAATTCAAGTTCAAATTTTCAACTGTCTCCATTTGATTGATTCCTTTAGACAAAATCATGCAAGAGAATTCTTTTTTCCCGTTTCTCCCATCCACACCATCTTCTCTCTATAGATCAACTCCGGGTGTGTGAATGGCTCGATCGCTACGTCACACGTAGGTTTGCCTGCATGACTCCGACGTCGCCAAACGAAGCCAAAAATAGTCGCAAAAGGTGCGCGTCGTGAGGAGTTTCTCGCCATTCAAATAGAGAACTAGTTTATCTCTTTGGTTCCTTTATTTTTAGTTCACCAAGGGCTGAAAGGATTCAATGAAAATGCCAGAGATCATTCGTGGCGTAATTTAGCAATTTCCTGGACTGTTAAGTCGTATATTTATTGAGTGTGTGTTTTTAGGGTTTTATCTGGGTCAAAAACATGCCAAGGGTTGGAGAAGTTCGATTTATCCGCTTTTAAAATTTGAATAGTAGCCAATACTTAAGTGCGACACAAAATCAATTTAGTCACGTGTATTGTGAAGATGGGCTTATACCTGAATACATTTTAAAGCCAATTATAATTAAAGTATAATTAAAGTATACAAAGAAAGAAGTTAGTAAAGTAAAAAATTAATAATTAAAGTATACAAGTTGAAGTTCATTTTGCATAATAAATTAATACTAACATTCTTAACTTAAATTACGAATGTTGAATTTATAACTCAAGGGCTATTCGCTTCACTTTGCAAATTCAATGTTATATGCAAAATTAATTAAAAAACTATGTAGAAAAATTTGGTTAAATTTAATTTTTATTTTATTACTGCACATTAGGTTTTTTTGTAAATAGTATTGTTCATCAATATTATTTATTTTCATAACAAAGCAATAAAAAACTTATGAATATTTTGATTGCTTTTCTTACGGATCAGGGATTTTTTGTACGATTAATTAATTTATTATATTTATTTGACAACATAACTTCTAGTTAAAAGCACTTTTGTATTATACCATATCGAAATTATATTTTCAGACAATTTGTACAAAGTATAAAATAATTTAATCATTCGACATTAAAATAGTAGGAAGAACTTTGAAAATAAATTCATAAATTTTCAAAAAAAGAAAATTCATAAATTTTAATTTAAATTCATAATTTTTCATTTTCAAATAAATTTATAAATCGAGTAAATTGTAAAAAAAAAAAAAAGAAATACCCCCAATGATTAAACAAATGTAAGTTTTAGAAGCAAATCCAAATTTAATCAATTAATTATTAATTATAAAATTTATTTTCGTTTTTAATAATTGATTAGTTTTTACTTTTCTTGTGATCTCTTACGGCCGCAATTTTTGTAAGGAAATTGGCTATTTTAAGTAAAACAAATTGAATTGACCTTGAAAAAAAAAAAAACTCGATAAAATTATTTTTTAAAGTATTATATATAAACGCCATGTCGATAAATATTTTTTACCTAAAGAAGTTATGGATTTTTTCAACCTATCACGATTATGGGACATTTGTGCCTCAGCATAAAATCTTGACAAAAACATATTAAAATTATTTAAATATTTTTGCAAAAGGTTTAGCAGTTTTAAATTCCTTATTTTAAAAATTTGTTATCTACCCAGCATTTGCGTATCAAATGGGAGAAATCCCACCCATCAGGTAGTCCGACCGACGAGGCAAGATGTTGAACATCCCAAACGCCATCGAATCTCCTCGTTTTTGAAACAGTGTGTGCAAAAATGTCGCCAGAGGATTTAACCTCAGTCCTAATGCTCACTAGCAGCCCATGTCACCACTGAGCCATGAGTCGGGCCCATGTGTTTTTCAATGAAATTCTATGAAAGTTTACGATCTTTTCATCACACATGGCGATGTTTTATGACAAATAGATGCACAACCAAATCATTTTAGAAACTCGGGATACTATGAAAAGGGCAAGGTTTCAGAACAGTCTAGCAAATTTTTTAATGCTTTAAAATTTCTAGATATTTAATATTTATGTAAGCAATTTTTTAGTGCATGAAGTGGGATAAAAAATAAAAAATTAAAATAAACAATGCCACTCACGTTTGTTAACGACACATTCTTGAATTTCTCATTTCAAACTATGCGCTGAGAATTGAAGAGAAAAACTAGAAATCATAATCGCTTTGATAAAACTGAAAATTTTGACATCTGGATGAGGAAAACTATTTAACATTAAGAAAAACGAACAACTTCACATTCAAATAGAGGAATGAAAAACAAATACGATGAGTCAAGATGTGTAGTTGGCAAAGAACTTGGCAAGCGGTTTGTGTGTTTTTAACAAATGTGATACTGTAGTTTACTTTGAAATACATTGCTATGATTTAACCTGGTGAATAGCACGTTGGATTCCCGAACTGACGGAGGTCGATTTAAGACCTCACAAACAAGGTCGAACTGAAAATTCACCGGGTACGCCAGGTATGGGAGAATAATATGTAGGCCAGAAAGTCCATGCGTTGGATTAGAAGAGGAGGATGGTATGAACCCCGCCTGTCTTTTCAAGCAGCTCTCTTTATAAATTGAGTTGCGATATCATGAGGTTTAGCAGCATCTCTCCCTGAATAATGTTAAATTTGCTACATATTTACTATGCAAGTATCGAATGATTTAAAAAACCTCCTGGCAGTGGAAAACTTAAAAATGTAATGATGATCATCATCAGGGGCGCCACAGCCCATGGTGGGTAAAAGCCGTCTGCTTACTGGCAGATTTCGAGACAGAAGATGTTTATTTTTTAAGAAATAGAGTGGTCAGCCTGACGTCCAACTCTCTATAGTCATGTTGGACTAGGATCTACGGTTTTAAGTGGATTCCGAACCACTACAATCTTTCATGGCACCGACGGGACTCGAACCCGAAATCTGTGGCACCGAGCGCCAGATTAAAAATGCATGCGACTTAAAAATAAAAAAAATTGGTAAAGATAATTGATTCAACAACTGGAGAACAAGATTAGCACTCTCTTTGTTTTGAGAAACATTCTTCAAGCTATATTCACACCAAATGGTAAAAAAATTACTAATCCTTAAAAACTATTGATTTTTTATAAATATAATATGCCCTATTTCAGTTATTTATAATTAGATTAAGTTTATAATTTCCTTCTTCTTCATTGGCGTAACAGCCCCATGGTGGGCCAAAGTCTCTGCCTATTGGCAGATTTCGAGACAAGGGATGTTTTCTTTTTGCGGGTAATGTAGTCAGTCCTACGCCCAACAGTCATATTAGATCTACTGTTTAAAGTGAATTCCGAACCACTACAAACATCCATGGCACCGTCGGGACTCGAACCCGAAGCCTGTGACACAGAGAGCTAGTCACTCGGTCATCAGGTCCCTTATAATTTACTAAATTTAGTATTGTAGTACTAAATTTATCTACCATTTTAATCATGAAATATTAATGCCAATTTGATTGAAAGTGCAGTTCAGTAATATCTTTTCTTCACTGTACAATAAAATATTGTTCTCAGAAAATAATATGAAATATGGCAATGCTTCATTAAAATATTAAAAATAAAATCTATATTTCGTAGCAGAATTGCTTCTATGTCTTAAACAGTTATACGAAATAAGCGTGAATAAATTTATTTATTTTTTCTCTTGAAAAGTAAACTTTTTATTCAAGATTGCTATTAAATGTCGACTGCTTAATTTTATGCACTACGATACCTTTGTAACAAAAAGTTTTGAGTTTCAAAAATTTGATAAAATATCATAGTATTTTGAGATCATAACTTTAAAGCTGATTTACTTCTTCCTCCTTTTCGCAATATTTGCATACTTTAAAATAAAAAGATTTAAAAAAAAATATTTATGCAGGAAATGTTGGTATGCTGGTTTAAACATAAGCATCTAATCAAATATTGCAATACCACATCCACTATAGAATATAGTGGCGGCTAATAAGCTGCTATAGTCAAGGATTAGAGATTCAAGGTGGTCTGAAGGAATTGTTCTTTTCTCCTACGCGGCTCTCACTATAAGCAAACTTTGTCTGGTGTGGATTCTTTGTTACTTTCGTTGTCTGGCCTCACTACTTTGGATGAAATTTTATACCAACAGTTGGACCGGAGAATAATCTACTGGTTGGTTGGTCCTATAACGAAATATATTTAATCATTCCAATTGTTTGAACAAATAAATCGGAAATTCTTTGATATTTATCGTGTGATCGGTTAATGATATTTTGCAGGAGTCAGAAACATGTGAAATAAAATAAATACCCCTATAAGCACTTGAAATTAACTCAAATACTACTTATCTAAACAGTTCTTACTGTGAATATGCTACAGTCTAAGGTACTAATCAAATGTTGATAGAGCTATCTAAATGAATGCGGTCAATGAAACCAGGAAGTTTGCGTGAAAGAAATTTCATTTTTGGGATGTTTCGCCCCATAATTCCTTGCTAGGAATCAATCGCCTCTATCGACACTCGAGATAAGTTTATTTAAACAACCCTTGGCACAGAGTGAGATCTGATTCAAGAGGTTGACCCTTAGATCCCATGCTTTTGATTTCACAACTCTGGTGTCAAGGTTTTAAATTTGCATTCTTTGGACAAACGCTGCGAAATCTACAATAAACAGAAATCTTATCATTACACGGCTAATAATTAGTTCACAAATATAATACTTTGTATTTAAATAGTTTGCATAAATGGATTTTTTTTTTTATTCCTGTTGTAACATGAAGTAGAAGAAAAAGACGTTTTAAATGAAATATCATTGAAAATATGAAAAAAAAATCTGTTAAAAAAAAAAGGAAAAATTGTAATTATATTTCGACAGTATATCGACGTCTTGCGAAATATCGATATTTACTTAACTTTTGAAATTCGATTCCCATTTTTTAAACTTACGGTGGATAATTGCATATTTTAATTCATGGATATGGTTCAAACTCTTATATAGATCGTTCACAAGAAAAATAAATAACAATATAATTCACAATTTAATAACTTTATATTAACTTAAATGATATTTGAATAGAAATACTATTAAATCAGGATTTAATAAACCCCACAAAATCACTTTATTTCACTAATTAGGTCTATAAAACTAAATGAAATAAATGATAAATGTCTCTTTTTTTATCTGGCACCTTAAATTTTATAATTTATCTACTATAGCCAAAAATAATTTATTCTAATATTATTAGTTACAGTATTAAAAATAAATAATGTTAAATACCATTCAAAAATAAATTATTATTTAGAATTTTATTAAATTTTTTAAATTTCATATATTAGATTTTGCTTCGTAAATAAAAATAAGGGATGTAAAAGTATTTATTAGTTAATTAAATATTTTAAAATGTATTATTATTTATTAAATGAAATAAATAAAATCGGCAACGAAATGTCAATGAAGTTTCATTTTTATATATCGTAACTTACTGATTTATGAGGGATGATGTTTAGAATCTGTTTGTATTGTCCGGTTCTAGTTGAAATTTCTTTCACAAATTTATTAAAAAAAGGTTAGTTAAAAAAACAGTCGGAATTTAATTATCTTGATTTGACTAAGTATAAATTTTAGTGTATCTGATTCTATGTAGATTTTTGTGGATCAGATAATAAATATTATTATTATTTTTTTTTTCCATTTTCTTACAGAAAAAATTGATGCGCATTCTATTAATTCCTGGATTGAAATAAAAATAAAAATAAAATAAAATATGGGAATATATGTCTGTTGCAAGAATTAAATGATTTTTAGACGCAAAATTGTTGCAAGTTAAGGATCCAAAGACTTGCGAAACTTACTTATAAGCATTAGACGGAGTACACTTTCAGTATTTTCTAGGTTATGTTTTATGCATTGTATTTTAAAAAGATCATCTTAAACCAATAAAAAATTTCGATTAGTATTATTTTCCCATTCGTCTTCTGTTAGATAGGATATATTCTTACTTAAAATGATATTATCAATAAATATTTTCTAGCTATGTAGCTCTATGAGCTTCCTCTGTCTGACTTTGCCCGAGGCGATAGATCGCCATCTGTTGACTCCCACACCCTTTACATCTCTTTCGACTGAATAAATCCATCTGGTGGGAGATCTTCCTCTTCAGGTGCGTTCAGTTGTTGAAAAAGTAACCTTTTCAGTTGGATTTGAGCCCTTATATCTGAAAATGTATCACAGCCATCTAATATGGCTTGCTTTTATAACTTTTACATATCAGATTCTTTGAATTTGTTGTAAATTTCATGGTTATATTGTATTCTGTAGACAACATTTTGCTGAACAGCACCAAACCTTTTATTTTCAAAGACCAACAGTCTATCTTTTTCAGATTTATTTAATGGTCAGCACTCGCTGTCATAAAAAAAGATTGGTCTGATTAAGATCTTGTATAAGTTAATTTTTGTTAAAAGGTTAATAAGTTTTTTTGAATCGGGTTTTTAACTCATAAAAACATTTCTTTGCCTTACATATCCTATTATTTAATTCAAGTTTTATGTCATTATCATTATTAATGACAGTTCCAAGGTATTTAAATTGTTGAACACACGCAGAGGTAAAATTATTAATTTTTAAAGGAGATTGATCATATCTTTTCTGTCTTGCAATAAAAAATTTTGTTTTCTTTTGATTCAAAGAAATTATCTCCGTAAATTACAGAAAAGAATTAAAATTACTGTATTAAAATTTTTTTTAATTATAAAAGAAATTCTCTATAGCGATTTATTCATTATTTTTTTTTCTCCATTCATCTTACATTGCAAACAAATATGTTTCAAATTAGTGAATATCCTTAAAATATTCTTTTTTATTTACATAAATTGCAAATTATAATAATAAGTTCTATTCATCATATAATATTCAAGTAGATGACATAATATTATCATAAACTTATAAAGACTTTACATTTAATTACTGAAGACTACACGAAACATTCGTGACGTAATTTACATTTAAATAACGGATAAATCTAAGCCTATTCTAAGGAAATGAACAAACCTACCAAGAACAGACTTAATTTCGAGAGCTAATTAATATCGGCCAACGTAGGCTTTGTACAAACTATAACAATTACGGAATAGGGAAAGTAATTAGGTCTTAAATTGTAATCTCCGTACCCAAATCCTTTCCTAATTCCGTTTATAAACATGCAAGTTCCATATAAGCTTTACACTGGTATGATTAGTTTTACAAGCAAATAAATTCCTGTTGATTTACACTGTGTTTTAATTGAACAAAACGACTAATTGAGCTAAATATTTCAACTTTTGTAACGATTATTTAATTGGTCTGAGAATACCTTTCAAGAGAAATCTAATAACTGTGATCCTAATCTAATCTATGAGATTTCTTACACGATGACGAATATTGAATAAACAACGAGGCAAAAAATGTCTCATTTCAATCAATTGACATTTGAGATTAGTCCTCGTGCCCCTTCTTACGTAAAACCTCATCAATAGGCAATGAAGAGAGGACACTGCAATCTGTCAGGACTTTTAGAATTAACTGTCCCACATTTGCGTATCTTACGGGAGAAAACGGAAAATTCCATCCCTTCTGTTGATGTAAGAGTAAGTTCTTGATGTATGATTCTATGTGGGATGTATGTGTATATGTCTTGATGTAGGATTCTGTTGATGCAGCTAAAATTCGCTGTCACAAATGCCATCGAGATACTGATCCCATTATCCCTAGGCCAATAGCCAGGCTATGGCTTAGTGATAACGTGTGGTATACTCTACTCTACAGGCGGTTAACTCTAAATTTTTGACAAAAAAAGATAATTTTACTTTTTATTCAATAAAAAATAACACTTTGCATCATTAAATAATGTATATAAAGTTGTCAAAATTGTGCACAAACATTAACACAGCAAATTAAAGTTCATTAAAAAAAAATTGTAAATCGAACGAAGAACATTTTTGAACGAGTAGTCTTAAACAAATGATCATATTTTTGATACACTAATGAAAGATTTTACTTTTAATTAAAATTTATTTTTTTTATTGAAAAATTATCCCTCTAATGAATTAATTAGTTAAATCGTTTCTGACCTAACATAGACCTTATTAATTGAAATAATTTAATTTTAAATGATTCAAACGATGGCGAATTATTCATCCAAAAAATGATTTGAATGATTCGTAAAAAAGTAATTCATTTTAAAATAATTCATTCAAAAAATGATTTGAATTATTCATTTTAATGGCATTTTTATCATTTAAAATAGATAAATTTTAAAAGTAAAATAACGGTATAATTTGTAAGTTTATTATTATTCTTTTATTTATTCTGTAATAAAATAAAATAAGTTAAATAAATATTTATTTTTTTATCATGAAAAAAAAATTTTCGTTTTTTAAAAGGAAAATACATAGAAATTTATTATTAGCCTAATTCAATTTTGATTAGCGATGCAGTAAAAGTGTTTATCTCCTTCCAAATATTTATTCTTTTATGTAAAACAAGTCTTTATAAACCTATTGATTATTTCGGTATGAGAAGTCTGGCTATCAACGCTATGTAGCATTCCGGAAGAGGAGGTTAATATAAGTTTGCTTTTAGCGCCTTTTTGGCGAATTTGTGTAAAATACGAGGGTTACTCTGAAATTTTTGTGATACGACTAAATGGTACAAGTTTAACTTACCGAATTTTAAGATTGTTCGAAGTAGTCCCTTCCAACGTCAATGCACTTTTGCAGACGATTTTTCCAAAAATTAAATGCTTCACGCCATCCGTTTTTTGGAATGGATGAAAAGTATGCTTTTATAGCCTCATCAATCTCATCTTCGGAACGAAAACGGCAACCACGTAAATTTTTCTTGAGATTAAAAAAAAGCCAAAAGTCACACATAGCAAGATCGGAGGAATAGAGCGGATGTTCTATCACTTTGATGTGTTTTTGTTTAAGAAATTCGACTGCTGATCTTCCCGTATGAGAAGATGCATTATCATGGTGAAGTATGAGTCCCCTTATATTCACTTCTTAAAGAATTTCTGGAAGACACTTAGTGGTATACCAGTTAGCTGTGACTGTCTTCTGTCCCTCCAGCTTGATGGCTTTGACCAGTCAAGTTTCTCTGAAGAAAACGGCATACATTACTTTTTTCATTGCTCGTTGTCTTTTCACCATTGTTGGTTTGGGGTCATCTTCAAAGACCCATATTTTACTTTCTTGTCGTGTTGGAACGTCAAAAAATGGTATGCAAGTTTCATCACCAGTTATGATTTTAAAAATAAGGCGGCGTCCACTATCGTTAAGTAATTTTATGGTTTCTTTGCAGATTCTGACACACTCCGTTTTTCGGTTTTCTGTTAAATTAAAGGGGATCCAACGACAAACTAATTTTTCCATATTCAGTTCTTCATGAATAATTCTATGTATATATGCGGATCCAATATTAAGTTTCTTCTGTATCATTTGGTAAGTGCAGCGATTATCCTTGACTAACATTTTTCGTATGACTGACACATTTTCTGGAACTACAGCTGATGAAGGTATTCCTGTGTGTTCTTGATCCAGCAGAGAACTTCGACCACTACGAAATTCTCTTAAACCATCTAAATACAGTAGCACGAGATGGAGCTTCGTCTCCATATGCTAGTTGTAGACATTGAAGGCATTCTTCTTGATTTAACTCCACTTTAAAATCATAGCACGATAATGCTCTCGCGTCAATTCCATTTTCCTTCCTTCCAAAATCCATTCTATAGCAGCTAAATTGCAATTGTTGCTACAAATTATCATCTGCGGCCATAAAAGAGTTCAAATTTACAAATTTAACGAATATTTTCTTTCCTGCGTTTGTCGTCTGCCACTGTCTCAAAAATTTCAGACTTTCCCTCGTATAAAACATTTAAGAATAGTTTATAACTGAACTAATTTCTGAATACAAAATCAATATTTCAAAAAAAAAAATTAAACAAGTATTTTTTAATGTAATATCTATTTTTACACTTCATTTTTTAAGTTTTACGTAACTTAAAAAATGAAGAGTAAAAATATGAAAGAAATTTGCTAAAATATGTGTTAAAAAATAAAACATTAAAATTATAATAACGCAAAACTAAATTTTAAATCAATAATTATAAGAAGAAATCGAATTCCAAATCATCAAGATGACAATAGACTGATGAAACTTGATTCTATTTTTATTGCAAATTTCAAATTTTATTTATGATGAAATTTAAGGTATTATGAAAAACCATTCTCTAATGAAAATAAAAAGAGGGTGGGAAACAGATTCAAATTCACCTATCAGAATTATCAGAAATATATTAAAACAAATCAGCAAGCATGTTATATTGTTACCTTATATTCAAAAGTAAATTATTACCATTAAAGAGATAAAATAAAACTATCGAAATTATTAAAGAATATTTTATATAAATAAAGAAAAGTTTTCTTCTATCATTAAGATAGTAGAAAAACCAAATCTTCAAAATTTTTCATACTAAACTTCTTTATACCAAAGTCAGTTTATAATGCTTTATATAAAGAATATCTAGCGAAATTTATTTTGATTAATTTCGAATGATTCTTTAAATATCAATGTACCTTCATAAATAAATGCTTCAAAATAATTATTTTTCATCCGCAATTTTAATATTTCAGATTATTTTTTTCCATTCCTTCTATTAGCTCACACTCTCCCTATATATATCTTGTTCAAATTTGTAATCGTTAATAAATACTTTTTATTGATCCACTCAAGTTCAAATGCATTTTTTTTGAACTTGTAGTGGATGACACTTGATATTAATACATTTTTTTTTCAAATATTAATTCAGTAATTAAATTTAATTAATTTTAGTTAAATTTAATATTTAGTTAAATTAATTAATTTAAGTAGCATATATCTACCAATAGATGACGCCAGATAAACTTTAAAAAAAATGAATGAAAATTATTTATAAAGGACTTTCTGCAATAGAGTGAAAAAAAAGTAGGAATTAACTTTAAAATTTTTTTTTATATTACTTGTTTTAAATCATAACATTTTAATTATAAAATTGACTGTAGTAATACATTCAAAACTATTTTTTTAGAAATTTGTTTTGGTATTTAACAATAATCAGATACTTATTCTTTGTCCTAAATATTGAAACCAAAATAAAAAAAAATAATATTTTGGAAAACTTAGTTTATGTTTCTTCAGGGCTTAAAACCGGTTTTCAAGAGTGAAATATTCTGAAAACCGGTTCTTAAAAACAGGAATGTTTAGAAAACTACTTAGAATAACATAGAAACATACAAAAGAGTTAATACTCACAGGCTTAAGACATTAAAAAAAATGTAAACCATGACCTAAATAAACAAGTTTATTTATTCATTTAAAAATGATGACAAGGTCAAAGTGCTTGACATTTTTTTCATTCCAAAATAGTTCTTACCCCTTCCCTACATAATAGGGTAATAAAAGTTATAACAATTAACTAATAGTATAAGAATGAAAAACTATTTTAATTCGATTTTCAATACATTTAAGAAAAATGAATAAATATAGATTCAGAGTATATGAATACATTAATTTTATTGTTTTCTTATAACGTAATTATTTTTAATAATACAAAACTAAAAAAACAAATATAAAATAAAACTTTATTAATTTTTAATAAAACTGCTAAGTAGCTATTTCATTACTAAAAATAATTACGTTATTAGAAAACATTAAAATTAATGTATTCATATACTCTGAATCTATATTGATTAATTTTTCTTAAATATATTGAAAATCGAATTAAAATAGTTTTTCCTACTTATAATACTAGTTAAACTATTAAAATTTTTATTAGCCTATTATTCGATATTAGCTGCTCAGTTATTGCTATTATATATGAGTTTATTTTATTATTACATTTTTACACCTTTAAAATTTTTCGAAACGAACTTAATTTCTTTGCTATATTTTAGATATAGGAACATTGCAGAGCTGTTTTTAGTATAAAAATTTTTTTTGGTTAGTTTACTTCTCCTTTTATTGAAAGGAAATGTAAGTATTATTATTAAATTATGTAGTATTATGCAAAATTAAAAAGCATTAATCTATAGTAAATACATAATATATATAGTTCTGTATTATTATTACAGTAAAAGATTTCATGACTTTTGCATTTACACAAAAAAAGATCATACCTAATACCTAAGAATACTTAAATAAATAACATTTTACTCATAAAAAAATTACATTATTTAAAAAGTTTAGATATGTGTATTTGTCTATTTAACAAAGGTTGAATTTATTTCATATGCTTTTAAGTATTTTGCAACAAAGTTAAATAAAGATAAATCCAAATCAGACCAAAATTGTTCAGATTTCCTTATCAAAATTCTGCTCCTTCAGATTTATATTTAACTACTTCAAAAAATAGCTTAGCAATTCACATTTATAAAGTGTTTTTTTTTTATTATTATTGTTTATTTAGAGCAGCGAGTTATCTTTTAAATAAATAATAAATATCTACTTCTTACAATATTTGTTTGCTTAAAAGAAATGTAATAAAAATAATTTTCCTGATTTCTGATTTTTTTTTTTTTTTTTTTTACATAAAAATTATTATTAGCGACAAAATACAAATATAATATTTAATTTATTTTTTTATTTTTTCAAAATCAACAATAGAAATTATTTATTTAAAAAAAATTTAGAAAAAATTGCATAGTCTGTAAAAAAATTAAAAAATTTTTTTCTCTTTTTATAAAAAAATATATATATATATATATTTTCTGAGGATACAATAAACGTGTAGATTAAATCTTAAATGAGTTTTTATACATTTAGTGCTTTAAATTCTTCATTAAAGTTACAAATTCTTCAAAAAATATCGTTAATTTCACTGACTACCAGTTTTCTAAAATAAGCAATTAATTCTTAAAAGAAATTAGTAGTATTCTTAAAAGAAATATAACAAAAATAATTTTTCCAATTTCGATTTTTTTACATAAAAATTATTATTCGCAACAAAATACAAATACGATATTTATCATATTTTTATTTTCTGAAAATAAAGAATAGTAGTTATTTATTTTCTGAAAATTAAAAAAAAATTGCACAGCCTGTCAAAAAATTTAAACATTTTTTTTCTCTTTTATAAAAAAAAAATAATAATATTATCTGAGGATAGTAAACTCATAATTTAAATCTTAAATAAAACTTTATACATTTAGTGCTTCAAATTCTTCAAAATATATTGTTAAATTCACTGACTTCCAGTTTTATAAAATAAGTAAGGAGTTTCTTTTACAAATAATTTTTGATATTTTTATCATTCGAATCGTTAAACTAAAATATTAAATAACTTTCTCAATGTTAGTTTTTATTTTATTAGCTGTTTATTTTTTTTATTATGCAATTTTTTTATAAGCAAATAGTAGTAATAATAAGAATAATATCAATCAGCAAGACATGAAAGTTCATTTCAAAGGTCAAATCAATAAAGTTGAAAAGGCCGCCTTTAGAATAGCAGGCGATTTTTATCGTTTAAGAAAAGGTTTCGAAATCTGATGGCTCAATTAGTCAAATGTTCGTGTTCCATTGATATCCGTTCACCACTGAAGGAAGTCGGCAGAAAATGTGTCATTGTTATCTTTACACGAAGCCAAATAAATTTTTATAAAAATAGACTCATTTGTTTGTATTTTCGCCTCAGACGTCAACCATTTTATAGAATTCGCACCCTCTCTTAAATTAATAATTATATTTGAATTATTGCTAATTTTTTACCGTCGTAATATATAAAAATTTAGACTAAAAGATAACGACAGGTTCTGTTTTGCTATACAATGTCATAAAGTTGTCATTTTTTTACGTTTGGCGCTCTAATTAAAAAAAAATAGTAAAAAGTTTAAGGAGAATAAAAAGAACATATAGAATAAAAAAAATACCCAAATGTTCCACAAAAATTTGACTTTTTAAAATTATTCATTTGCTAATCTATTTAAATAATATCAAAAATAAATTCTTACACTTACAGAAAAATTTTTAATTCATTAAAAACTCGATATTTATTTAAAATAGTAATGAATTGTTTTAAATTTTGATTAAGATTGTATGCGAATTATTAAATTACATTTTACATTTTTCAGAAACGACTTATAATAGAAATATGCGATTAATTCTGCTTAACATTATGAAAATTTATTTCAAGTTTTTAATTTTATATTATCTCAGCTTTTCATATAAATATTTTTCGTAATGGTTTTTCAATAATAACTGTTATAACTTGCAACTACTATCGATAAAATTTATTTTGATTCATATATCACTTTTTCACATTTAATTTGTTTTAATATAGAATTGTGCTTTTATGGTTATTTTATATCAGGTTTCATATCATGACATTATATTTAATTAAATATAAAGTAAATGTATTGTAGTTCTTAAGATATTAATAGAAGAATATATTCATCTTTCATTTATGATTTAGAATAGCAGCATGTGAGGTACAGTCGATTTGAAGATCTTTTGAAAATTTGCTGTGTTTTTTTTTAATCATAAATCATTATTTTAAAGTTATAATATGCATTTCTTTGATAAAATCAAAATGAAACCAATTTCTTATTTTCACAATGACAAAAAGGAACCATTCGATGCAAAAATTCTTTATTTTTAAATCTCTTTCAAGCAAATTTTCAAAATCAAGGAAGAATGAAAAAAAAAAAAAAAAAAAGATTAAATCAGAAGTTTTCATTTTCATTTTCATTGATTGCATTGTGAAGACATTTCAAAAGATCTTGCATTACTTCACGTACTGAAAACATGAATTAAAAAAAGTGTATCAAAATTAGTTTTCAGCATTATAAATTAGTTATGAAATACGTAACACATCAGTATAGTGAAAATTTTAAAGAAAATAAATGTTTAACTAATATAGACAAACTATGTATTACTAATGTTTTACTAATGTAAACAAATAATGTTAACTATGTAAGCAAATCTAATATTTCTTCCTTCATAATTACCATAGAAACAGCTCAAAACAAAATTACTAGAACCATTTTTAACGCCAACTAACTCCTCAGAAATAATAGAGATTTTTTGCATACCGTACTTTAAAAATACGGTATTTTTTTCTCCCTAGCGCGCATGCTGATAGGAAATTGCGCATGCGTATCTGTAATAATGTTTCCTACGAGCATGCGCTCTAGGGAGAAAAAAATACCGTATTTTTAAAGTATGGTATGCGAAAACTCTCTAATGTTCTCGAGAAACCCGTTAGAACTTCTATTCGTTGCAACTATTTCTCAGGTATTTTATAAGTTCTTCCTCTCTAGAAATTATCAATTGGAAATTTTCAACTACATCTAAAAAACCCTCCTATAAATCTATTAGTAGGGCTCTTCGATTATCATAATGTTATCCATTTCACACGCCTTTTTATTTCTATTGACAGTAGATCTCTTTCTTGAATATCATTAGTTTTCTTCTTATTGAATATTGTTTGCCATTAAAATTGGAGATATGTAATAGATTCGGCGTTGTCTAGGGGAGTTGCTACACTGCACCGATGTTTTGCTATCGCGATGTAGAACAAACGGCAGTGGCAACTAGAAGGTTGGCATCCTCCCTAATCTCAAATAAAAGACTTTCTGACCTACGGATTTATCATACCTATGCACCGTACTTTTAAAAAGAACACTCCTTCAGAAACTCAATTTGTCTTTACTACACTGCAGCAGGCCTTTTCTCTTTATATTATTAATTCATTAATTCAGTCTACTAAGCAGCAGCAATCGAAGTAAACTCCATCCACATGCAAGATTAATGGTTTAAAAGCTTCAGATCCGTGACTTAATGATAAAATGCACACTTGCCATCCAGGAGGATTTGGGTTTGAATCCTTTAATGTCCTTCGTTTCAGTTATTGTTTTCAGAAACGAGTCATGGATGGCGTTTGTGGCAGCGTATGTAAGTTTTTCGCATTTAAAGTCAGACTGTTTTGTGTGAGTTTTCCAGGATTTCGCCTATAACACAAATGCGGCACAACTGCCCCCTTGGACGGAAATTTCTTCCCATCATCACCCATTAGAGGGCTGTTTGTTGGGAACGAGAAGTAGGTAGAGCCCGAAGAAATATCAATGTACAACAACAACAACAACAAAAAAGGATCTCACAAGAATAAAGACTTCGTAACAAATTTAATAGATCTAGAAAACCAGTATCTTAAAAATCATAGTAGATCAACTCGATCTGTTTCAAATCGATTAAGAACAAATTAATTCTAATTTAGGAGAGAAGAAATGATTAGAATAGGGATGATAACATGCATCCATTAAAAAAAAGCAAAATAAAATATACCAACCTATTCCTTAACTTTAATGAAATAATCCGAACTTAAATTCTTGCTTCAGTTTCAAATCCCCCTTGGAATTTTTAACGTGTACGATTATTTGAGTACGGCTGAACATTGAATGAAAATGAGAAAGATATTATTTTTAAATACAATACTTTACGAAGATAACTGAAGTGATTGATAACTTTCTTATATTAAAATTGAAAAAAAAAAGAGGCACAACAGACGTCTATGTTTGAAAACACTCTTGTTTTGATGAATGCGTAATTTCTTTTAACATCACGAACGTTATCTTTCTCTTTGACGCTTCTTGCTCCGATTATTGAGCGGTGAGGATGGATATTTTTATCATCTTCAGTTAAGCATATATGACCTTGTGAAATCAAAAGTACATCATCAACTTGCCCTACTCTTTTCGCGTGATCAGGCAGAAGAATTTTGATGCATTCAGCTTTTTAGACAAGCAATTCCATTGCACAATGTTTAAATTTGTGTAAAAATGTCGTTATGTATGCATATAAAAAAAACCGGAAGTGGTAAAAAGATTAATAAATGCATTCGGCATCATATCAATGCTATATTAATGATGGTAATCCAAATATGCGAAGTTTAGTTGTTATAAACAAACATTTTATTTGTAAGCAAAACATGAATAATTTTTTATTGGCAAAGGCCTATGTCTCATAGTTAATGAGCTACTACTACATCATACGACATCACTGTGCCTAGAACTGGGATGTTCAGTGACGAATTTAGGTTTGATGGCCCAAGTTAATTTGACGACTTTATATATAATAATAATAATAATACGAATAGTATAATGGATTCGAATTAAATTTAGGTATTGAATTTAGGCATGAATTAAATAAATAAATAAATGTATATATATATATATATATGGTGTAACAACTAAACATACAATTTAGAATAAATTGCTTTTAATTAAGAAATAAATCATATCTGTCTAGTTAATCATATAATACATTTGTTTCTTGCTTTCATCCGTGCGAAAGTATTCATGACATCCCCATACTTAACTTCTTGAACTAATTGTGTTTCAATGCTTAATAATGCAAGTGCATTGAGCCTATCTTGCTTCATACCCTTTAAATATTGACATCTTGAGGTTGTCAAAGCAAGAAAAGAAGCATTAAAAATTGGTCTTACAGTTGATAAAAAACAAAAATCGATTTCAAATTTTTGCCGCCACGAAAATTTTGACAAATCTAAAAATTTGCCGCCCTAGGCCAGGGCCTCGCGGGCCTAAGCCTAAATCCGTCACTGGGGATGTCCCTATAAAGTTTGGGAATGACGTGGGTGAAATTAAATGGACATGCGATGGGGGCGGGGAAATTTTCACAGAATTCACTTTTGGCGGGTCGGAAGCTGAACAATGATCTAATTTTTTTATAAAAATAGTAGAAAATATCAAAAAATTAAATTAAAAAAAAGGGACACATATGAAATGCGAGAATATATTTAAAGTATTAAAAATATATGAGATAAATTATTGGAAAAATTTAAAAACAATTCAATACAATAAACACAACATTGGAGAATATATAAATAAGGCAGCGGAAAGAATATTCATCAAAGCAATTAAAGTGCATTGAAAGAATTATTAGAAGAGGAGTAACAGCTAATAAATAATCAAACAGTTGAAGCAGATGCTACAAAATTATGAACAATGGAAATATAAAAGTCAGGAAGATATTACATACATCTGAGAAGAGATAGTAAGCAAAGTACATAGATAAATAATTGGTTTCACGTAAAAAAACATTAACGAATGTGTCAATTAAAAATTGACATGCGTATGGAATAAAATAATAAATTGTTTCAAAATAAGTTTGCCCTAAATATAGTTATTGAGCTGGGTTTCTCCTCTAGGTGAACGTTAAACTGTAGGTCCCGGTCTGTTTAGCCCTCGTGCGCACAAGATGACCGTAGAGCGACAAACCAAACCTCTAGGTGAGCTCGGTTCTGAACACAAAAATAAATCAATGTCTTGTCCCACTTATATCAATGATCCAGTAAACTGGCCAGATTGAAAGTTTGTGCAGATAATGAGCATGACAAAACCTCGGACCTGGAAGTTTCTCCTTTGGGGTTCGAAGAAGAGGATGCAAATTTGACCTTTGAAGTGGTAGTAATATTGTTAAGTTGTCAACAAGCTTTACGGATTTAAACGTCGACCCTTGGAGAAGCGAATGCTATCATGTTCCTAAAGTATTTGTATTAAAAAATAATTATAACATTTTTACATACTAAGCAAGAAATCTGAATGTCCGTATTCACTGGCATTTAAAAACCACGACATTGAATACTTTTTTTTAAATTTGAATTTAATATTTTTTTATTTTGTGCTTCGCCAAAAGCAACAAAGAAATTTTATTAGTTATTTTTTTAAATTTATAAAAAAAACTTATTTTTTTTATTGATCTTACCTATTTATTATTTTTTTTTTATATTATTATTGCGAAAATTACGAATCTGAAATAACTTATAATTGTTTTTGCGTTATAATTGTTTTTAAATATATGATATTCAAAATCATCTAGAATTTCATACAGAAATTAGCAAGCAGTTTATTGTTATTATGATGTCTACGAACTTTTTGATCTAAAGAAGAGTTAATTTGTGAAACTAAAAATGTTTTATTTCCGTAATCGAGCAAAACCGGGCCATATCTGTTAGTATCATAAAACACATAACATTAAAACTTATATAATATTTTGCAAGTAGAAAATAATGTTGTTTATCTGAGATACATTCCCGATTTCTGTCTAAAATAAATAATAATTGGAAAACTCCACACAAATATGACGTATGCCACCAAGTACTCTGGATTGACCTTGCAGTGCATATGCCCAAAATTTGCTCAAACTGCTTCATCTAGGCCAAGGACTGGACACATATGGAATTTAACCTTCAACGGAAATGTGAAGACTTATGCCTGTTGCCACTGCTCAGCCATCCTTCTTCTCCCTCTCATATCATGGATTGTATTGGTGTCTCTAGGAGGTGGGGCGAGATTGCTTTTGATTTATTACTGCAACATGGTCTTGTGGACCTGATTTAGGTACCTAAACCAGAGCGATTAGCAACAACATCATTATGCCATCACCATTATTGTTATTCTGATGTACATTCTCTGTTTCCGGCCAAAGTAAATACCACTTTGAAAATTATAACAAAGCATGACTGGTATGCCACTAAGTATTTTAGATTGTCCTTGCAGTGAACTTGGCCAAGATGTGCTCAGAACAGCTTTATTTAGGACAAGGATAGGCCACATAAGGAATTTAACCTTCAACGGAAATGGGAAGACCTATGCCTATTGCCACTGCTCTATCATCGCATCTCCCTCTCACATCATTGATTGCATTAGTGCCTCTGTGGGGCAGCTGTTGGATGAGGGAGAGATTGCTTCTGATTTATTAATGCGACATGATCTTTTAAACGTGGTTTAGGGGCCTAAACCAGGAATAAGCAACAACAATAATATCATTATGCCATCATTATTATTGCTGTTCTGATGTACATTCCCTATTTCTGGTCGAAGTAAATACCACTTGGAAAATTCCACTCAACCACGACTGGTATGCCACCAAATACCCTGGATTGTCCTTGCAGTGCATTCGCCCAAGATTTGCACAGATTGCTTTATCTGGGTTGAGGACTGGTCACGTAAAGAGTTCAACCTTCAACGGAAATGTGAAGAGCTACGCTTGTTGCCCCTGCTCGTTTATCGCTTCTCCCTCTCACATCATTGATTGCATTGGTTTCTCTGGGGCAGATGAGGGAGACATTGTTTTCGATTTGTTAACGCGATACGGCTTTTTGGACCTGGTTTAGGGACCTAAACCAGGGGGATAAGCCACAATAATAACAACAACATCATTATAAATATGAAAATCACTAATTATGTACTCCTACAGATAAAATAGTAATTTTATTAAGGTTATTGATCTTTTCTAGTCACAATGTAGAAAAAAAACATTGAAATCAAAATAAAATAACTGCAGTTGTTTCTACAATAAGTATGAAGTAGGCAATCCATCCAACTCTAGAAATCGGAGAGAATCAGTTGCTGTTACTTTTTTTATTTAAAAAGAAAACTTTACCCTGTACTCCAACTGCATTGATTGCTGCTCAAACCATAATTCTGAGAAGGTTCTTAATTATAATTAGATGTGTGATTCGAGAACTTCAATGTCTCCGGCTTCATTTACAGACGAAAATGCAAATAAGCATCGTAATAAATACTATTTATAAAAATATGAGCTTTAATAAAAAATTTAAGGGTTGTCAAAACAACGTTATAACCTAAAAGTTCAATAATAATGCCACTATTGCATGTATCCATAAGAAATATATATATATTTAAAATTCCACTTGAGACATTTAGATCAACGAACAATGCAAGAATTATTTCACAGTATTATTATTTGGGATATAATTCATCACTTCGATCTCATCATTTAAATTAGATAACATTTTCGATATTTAGATATTAGATAGGTTTTTTTTATTTTCTCACTAGATTAAAAAAAAAAGGAAAAAAAAGAAAGTTTCGTGTTGATAATAACAGGAAAGATAAGGCGTCTCACATAATATGGCCTCAATAAGGGTATGGGAAAAAGTACGACAGAAAAGAAAACCTTTTATTTTGATATTATAAAATGTGCTCCAGCAAACCAAAATGTTTTAATTTATTGGAAATTGATGAGTTAATAGTCTTAAATGATTGTCATTTAAGGAATAGTCCCTAATGTATCATTTTTAAAATAATTTATTATGGACTATAATAGACATTGCACATATTTCTTCAACAACCGCGGAGTCACATCTAAATAAATAATCAAGGATTACTCTTATTTTGGTAAAAACATCTCATTTTTCCTTTAAACGTAACTCCTCTGACTTCAACTTCCAAGTTTAATTTACTTCTTAGTACTAAATCATATCTGAAAAACTCACTTTCCAGCAGTGCTATCAATGTGGAGTAACTCGCAAGTTAAGTTTCCTTAAAACATTCCAATTTTCATGTACTAATATATATATATATATATATATTGAAACAGTTATAAAGAAATCGCATTCAAACGTTCAAGGTAGCATGCTGTCGACCATTATCCTGATAAAAGTTCGAATCTCCCTGTTAGACCAAGATTTTTACCTGAAGATTTTAAATGTTTGCTTAAAATGTTAATATACTTATACTGAATCATCAATAAATTCAAACTTACCAATTCCAACAGAAGGCATGTTTCCCCACGCCATAACTCATCCACCATCATATATAAAAATTAGAAATAAGTTCTTTTTTTCAATTTTCTCTGAACCATTATGCTGCTGCTAATTTCGAATTGATTAAATTTTATTTCATCAGCAAGTATAGCACTGTTCCAATACTCTAAGGATGTTTTTCCATGTTTTTGTTCGATGAAAGTTGGAGTTTTCGAATCTTTTCACTTATGAAGAATTTCTTCTTTGACATCCAGCTGTGATATCGACGAATCGAATTATCCTTTGAATAGCTGTTGGACTTACACATATTCCACAATATTCTGTTGTTAGTCTTGCAAAGAATAATATTAAATTTTCTAAATTTTTTGGACAGTAATTAGCATTATTCAAAGAGTTTTGTTGGTCTCCAGGATCATAATTTACTGCTTATTCTACGATGTTTTTATAACGTCTTACGAAAGGAAAAACTGTTGAATTACCTAACTTAACTATTATTATAACCTTTTTATAATCACAATTTATAATTAATTTGCAAATTTGCAACGCAAGTATTTTTGTTTGATCTAGTAACATTCTAATTATATAAATAAATGCCAGATAAAAACAAGTCAATAGAGAGTTTTTGCATACCGTACGTTAGTTACCGTAGGACGTCCGTTAGCTTTTTCAGGGTGAAAAAGCTAACGGACGTCCTACGGTAACTAACGTACGGTATGCAAAAACTCTCTATTATTCTAAGCTGTCGTTTTCCTTTAATATGAAACAGACGATTTAAATTTTGTATGAAGGAAATATTTTTAAATTATAATCGAAAATTAATGTGAAGCAGACAATTTTTTTTATCTATGTGAAATTTATCCAGACTTAAAAATATTCTTTAATTTTTTCAAAACGTGAAAAATCTTAGATTTAATAAACCATAAAGTTTTATTTGGAATAAACCGAAGTTTCTTTTCAGTGTTACAATTTTTAATTATTTCTACGTAGTTTCTTGTAATTGTATTTAAATTAATAAATATTTTATTCAACTATTTAAAAACCAAACGACATTTTCATTTTTAATTTGTAAGATATAATAGAGAGTTTTTGCATACCGTATTTTGAACGTCCGTTATTTTTTTCTCCCTAGCGCGCATGCTCATAGGAAACTTTATTACAGATACGCATGCGCAATTTCCTATGAGCATGCGCGTTAGGGAGAAAAAGCTAACGGACGTCCAAAATACGGTATGCAAAAACTCTCTAATGACTCATAAAAGTTTTCACTTAATTGTGATTTTCGATACAACTTCAAGAAAATAAATAGAAATAATTAAACAATTAAAAAGATACTAGTAAGAAAAGAACAAATTATTTTACTTAAAGGTAAGATTTATTTGATATAATTTTTACGCTATGTGAAAACAAAATAAGCTATATTATTATAACCCTAAATAAATCTGACAAATGTTTTCGCATATAATTTAGACTTGTATTAAATTTATTCACTTGCATTTATTTTTGTTCGTAGTAATAAAATATCTTCTTAAATAGATCTTGCTTATTAAATCAAATATCTGATTAAAATATCGATTTATTTTTATCAGATATTTTTTTATATAAGTAGAATATCTATATAACTTGATTAAGCTAACATACATCGCTGAAGTTAGCAAAAGAAATATTGATATACACTTAGAAAAAATTATATAGAATTAAAAAAAATACCGAACAGTTTAAGTGATTTAAAGTTTTTTTTTATATCATAAAACTTTATAAAATAGTAGAAGAATCACCAAATCAAGATGTGTGAATTCAACAAAACTATCTCATTGAATAAAGCAAACTATCATCCAAAAATTTAAAAGATATTCAAGATATCAGCTACAAGACTAGCAGTAAAATTGTAAGAATATTACAATATATGCATGTAGTTCGAAGAATAATTATATGTAGTAACATAGCCGATTGACAAGGATGAAATTCTTCATTAAAGTAAAAAAAAATCAAAAACTTCGAATTTCATATGAAAAAAGCACAAAAATGTTTTCTAAATGTTAAATTTTACTAATTAATGCCAATATAATAAATCTGAAGTTAGTAGGGCATAATGGTTTGGATGAAGTAAAGACAGAGAAAGAAAACCTATCCCATTTGTAAAACATAGCATTGAAAGACTTGTAATGTAAGGATACTTGCTATACCCTGGAGTAAGTAAATTCGAATTTATTGATGACATTATGGATCAGTGAATGTATATTAACATCTTAAAAGAAAAAGGTAATAAAATATCTATTAATAGTCATAAATTCAATCATAAATTATCAGTCATAAATTTCGAAGTTCTATCAGGATAATAATCTCAAGCATATTTTACCTTCCATATTTGGTTGTGGTTGCCTTATAATTGAGAAGAAATAATTAAAATGCCTCATCAATCAAAAAATTTTAACCTCTTATATTATATCTGACTAGAATTTGATAATTCACTCTTTCATCAGCTTTCATGCATTAGTGTATTTAAAAATTATTCTAAATAATTAAAAGAAAATCAAAATGGAATGAAAAAAAATGTTAATAACTTTTTTATTTATCAATATTTTATGTATGGTGCGTCTGTGTGAAAACTTTTGGAGGAACTGTAGTTTTATTTCAAATAAAAGTAAAATTTAAAGATAAATTCATCAAAATAAATAAATAAATAATAAGATAATTTTACATAACTTTTTTGTTAGTAAAAATTATAAATTTGCATTATGAGAACTTGGTTTCTATGTACAATATTATTATTATTTTTTTTTGTTTAACAAATATAAAATTAGAAATATTGTATATGCAGTTTAAAAGGTATTTTTCCCCCTTTCAAATGTAGACTGTGCGATTTTTTCCTCCTTCAAATACAGCTAAGAAAGCTAAGAGGTGGAGCAATCCTACATTAAAAAAAAAATTATGAATTATTTTGGTATTGATGTTTTGTTGAAGCTTTATAGTATTGCATTCATAATGTTATTAAAATTAATTAAATAATTTGGTAAATACAAAACCGATTATGTATGGGAAATTCATAAATTAAATTAAATTAAATTACTTACTTAAATTTTATATTTACATATTATTTTATTATATATTAAATATTATTTTATTATAAATTACATATTATTTACTTTTTTACATTTACATATTACTAAAAATTTTATTATTTATTTAAACTTTTAGACATTTAAACATTTGTTTTTTTACACATTTTAAAAGTCAAAATATAAATCCACAGCTTACTAGCAATTTTAATATCAAAACTTTTTATTGTCTATCGAAAGTAAATAAACTGTATACCAACCTAAAAATCAAACAAACAAAAAAATAATAATAATTTCTCTTTGGAATAGTGAAAAAAAGAATTGATAAAAAATTCCAAGCTTAATTTATATATAAATAAAATTTAACAGTAAAAAAATGAGTTAAGCAAATAATGAAATATTACCCACAAATATTTACTCAGTTATAACATTATCAATTCATTGAATTTCATCACACTTAAAAATATGATAAAAAGAAATCCGTAAACTTCTTTTTTTAATTATAGACAGTACATCTAATATTTATCTAATTTCCACTTTATTTCAAAATCTTTCATGCGTATCTAATTAACTCTTTACTTAATTGTTGATATCAGTTTATATCATAAACACTCTATCAAGTGTAAACACAAAAGTAATAATGAAACTTTATTTGAGAAGTTATAGTGATTTTTTTTTCAGAAATATAAGTCATTAAAATGTTCTAATTATTTGTTACTTTAAGAGTTAAAATCGACACAAATGTATTATTACATAATTATCTTTAATTAATCAATTAGATAAGTCTTATCTTAATTTAAAAATTCTACTCTTGTGTATATACTACAACGGCTGAGTCAATTGCTCTTGTATTTTTATAAGTACCTTCAAAAATTAAAAAAATTTACTCACAGTCAGCTTTTCTGGATCAGCATGCAAGTGATATATGTATTAAACTGATTTAAATAAACAAATTTGATAAATATTCATTGCTATTTAAATTTTTTTTTTTTTTTTTTTTTTGTACCCTTTGATCAATCAGCTGGCGATTGTAAGTGGCTGCTAATGAAAAGACCGAACCATATAATGTTCATAGGAATTCTACATTGCAAGACGCTTTCTGATTGGTGTATTTTTTCAGTTCACGGAAGAAAAACATTCACTCTCATCTAATCTTATCTGATGGTTATGGGATCATTCAGCGTATATATCCCATCTCTTTAAACTAGTTAGTTACCCGTGAGGGAAGCTAGTGCACGTCGTGAACGCTTTTCAGTCATCGCCAATAAACTTTGCAAGTGCAAACGCCATGAGTTTAAGGTTTACACTATTCCAATGATAAAAAAATGATTTACTTTGTTGATGCTTTGTTGTTTAAATTGCCAACACAATCTATTAGGATTTAATGCGATTTATTGAAAACTTTATAGCAAAGATTAAGCATTTTATTGCTGAAAGAAATATGCTTTGTAAGATCAATTCTGCGAAATAACTTAATCACACTTCAAAGAAATGAATCAATGACAGTGACACAGAGAGGCCAAATTAATTGACTAAGGTTCCCCACCGGTGCGATGCTGAAGGATTTTTACGTATTTTTTTATTCAAGCCTAATTATTTATTTTTATTATTCGGTAATAAAAATAAATAATCAATTTTAAATAACACTTCTTGTCAATAAAAAGTTTTTTAAAAATACCAATAATTTTCTTATATTTAATGATAATAATCCTTTAAAAAAGTTGTAGAATAAAATATTGTAAAAAAAAAAAATAAAGATTGTTCATTTTCCTATTGTGTAAATGTCTTAAAAATATTATTATTAAATTATAATTTTTCTTCGTTTTTTCGTCATTTACTACTTCCTAATTTTCAAATATAATTTATTGGTTAATTGGTTTTATTAAATTCTTTAAATTTTCCATTCAATTATTCAAAATAAAAGTACTGGAAATGAAAATTTCATTTGAAAATTTTCCCAAGAATAATATCCGATCGTGAAGATAAATATTTTTTATGTCTTCTCCAAAATAAATTTATAATTGATTTTCTTCTGTACGGTGTTTTAAAGAAGGTTTGGTACAATGAGGCATTTTTTGGCTGCAGTGTTTCTGTCCAAAATTTTCTCTTTTTAAATGCTGAAGCGAACAAAGCGTAAATCTCTAAATGTTATAACTAGTTTTAGCGGAACTAAAATCCTATTCTATACCCAAACAAATGGCCTGATGGTCAATTGGCTAGCGCTCTGGCCTTTGGTACCACAGGCTTCAGGTCGAATCCTGGCTTTGGAATGGATGTTTGTTAGTAGTTCAGAATCCATGTTAAATTGTAGGTCCCTGTTTAATTAGCCTAATGTGTGCATAAAATGACCGTACAGCGACAAATCAAACAAATTGTACAAGAATTTCGAAGTTTGCATCAATTTTATGAAAGAAGTTCTTATCTAAATCTCATAAGTAAGGCACACGTTAATGTTATATCTATTTAAAAAGGCAATAAGCATATTGTTCTTGTTACTCAATTCTATCAAAAGATGTTAAGGGGATTGAAATATTGTATAAATTTCATTCGGGTCTAAATTATCTATAATTAAAAACTCTTGGAAATAGCAAGAATACATTAATACAGAATATGCGTTTTATGTATCTTACTTCAGTTATCACATTATACAAATTTTACTAAGCATTAAGCAATAACGGACTAATAAATTATTAAAAAAAATTACACCAGTTTCAAATACTATCAAAATACACATTGTGATTCCAACAAAAAAATTTACAGACATCCATTTCTCGTTAAATATAAAATGCAATTTTGAAGACTTGAAAAGGTTATATAATATAGCATTTAATTTGTATTTTTTCAGTTATGATAAATTCCTCAATTATATATTTGCTACTTTGACTCTTTATTTTTTTTAAGCTAAAATGTTTTAATTTCACTTCCAATGTTTGAAATTAGATTGAAAAATCATTTTAGATTTAGAAAATTAATTTATTCTTACATTGAATTATTTTTTCTTATATTTATGGCTAATCTCTAATACTGCAAGAATTAACTTAATCGTGAATATTTAGTATAATGAACAAATATACTTTTGTCAAATAAATAAATCTATCTTTTTAATAAAAATTTGGATTTGGCATCACCAACCAAGTATCGAGAATTTATCACTAGTCCACTTGTCACAATTTTAAATATACTGTGAAGGTCAAATAACATACGTACACTTAACTTTCTCAATTTTCAATAAACAAAAGATGGTTCATGAGTAGACAGGGAATGAATTATGGTCTAAAATTAGAAAAAAAATTCAAACATCAAGACGAACATTCTAACGTCATAAGAGAGTGGCTAAAACTATCAATGTTTTTGCACTGATTGTATTTTGGCCAGTGAGCAAGTTTAAATTTACTTCTTTCTGACAGATCGTTGGGCAATACTTGTGTATTTTCGCCAAGTTCTCTCAAACAATTTATAGGCTGAGATAAGCAAGGCATATACAATAAAGATGGGTCAAAATACATGTCTCCATAATTTATTAATGATATTTTATCGTCACTTGAATTGATAATGCATGTAAAAAAAATATATCACGGTGATTTATTTTTTCTGTGTCACAGTCGAGGAGCATCCAAAAGTAAATTTTCCTTTTAGTTTGATGGAAATAAAAAATATTAATTAATTTAAATATAGTAGACAGAAAATTAGATCAAATAAACACACTTATATTAAAAGAAAATGCGTTTTTAAAAGGCTATTTTTATATGAATAATTTTAGTTTTCTGACCAAAGTAATTACTGCTTGGAAAATTCCACCCAAGAATGACTGGTATGCCGCCAAGATTGCTTGCCCAAGATTTGCTCAGACTGCTGTATCTAGCTATGGACTAGCCACATAAGGAGTTTAACCTTCAACGGATAAGGGAAGATGCGTATGCTTATTTTCATATATTACAATATGTCCCACCATAAAATCCATTATAATTTAAAAATTTAAAAAAAAAATGCAAAATGAATAAAAATAAATTCAACATAAAATCTGTAAAATAATATAAATTACTTAGTTAAAAAAGGTCCAGTATAAAAAGTTTTGAAATAATTAAAAAAAACGAATTTTAATTTTCCAAGACAGCCGCAATAATTCAGAAAAAGAGCTGCATTTATCCAGTGTTGTATCATAAGATGTGTCAGAACTAACGAAAGGATTATTAACAAATATTTCTGAATTGATGTCCGTTGATTAGTAAAATTTGCATGCACATTTTTAAATTTACCATTTAAAACAATAAATAAATAATTAAATAATAATAAGTTATTTTTCCATTTTTGTACTGATTGTTCAAAGAAGCAATTGCAGGTATGAAGTAATGGAAGAAAGCCCGGCTCGGGGCTCAGTGGTAACGTACATCTGTTGAGTATTAGGACTGAGGTTCAATCCAGTGATGACTTTGTTGTAGACAGTGTTTCAAAAAACGAGAAGACTCGATGGCGCTTGGGATGTTCAGCATCCTGCCTCATCAATCGGACTACATGGTGGAAATTTTCTGGGTTTTCTCCCATACACCACACAAAAGCGGAGTAATTCCCCCTAAGAGTCCTTCCGGAAGGCACTTCCCTCATTCTTCAGCGACACGTAGCCAAGTCAGACTTCTACCTACGAGTGCTTCATCTATACAGAAGGTGCACCTTTCTCTCCTTCCATGAGTAGACTACTCATGGGTGTCCGTCCCGAGCTGCCGGAGACTAAAAATTAGTCACAACAAGGAAGAAGCAATTGCAACGGAAGATTTTTTTTTCCCTGCCACATTTTCAAACCAGAAATAAAACATTATGATCGCAATGCAATTATTGTTTGCACACTTTTAATTAATTTTATAAATATAAACATTTAAGCAAAATTAGGAAAAATATACTGCTGTGTTATAATTCTTGTCCCGAAATAATCTTTTTTATAATAAATTAAATTTTTTTTAGGTAATTCTCTAATGTATTTGTATAAAAAAATATATTTATTTCGTACACAGTGCATCTTGAAAATGTGGTGAAATTTTAAGAACGATATCATAGAGAAAGTAACAGATCTCGCAAAGATTATGTGAAAGGACCAACAATTCTTTGCTCTGAATGGCTTCCAAAGAAAAACATAATTATTATAATCATTATCTAGATCATTTTTTTTTTGTAAAAAATTCAGATTTTGAAACTATTTGGTGCATTTTAAAGCAAAGTATTCATTTTTTAAATTCCAAATTTTCCATGAATAAAGAACTACAAGAAAGCAAAAAATGGTGGGGCGAAAAAGACTATTTACATAAAAGATACACTGAATAATAATAAAATTCTATTGAATAAAACTGGTTCAGCAATGAGACGATAAGCAAAATTACTTACAATTGAAGTTTTCCAACAAATTATCATCAAACACATAAAACAGTGTATATACATATATAACATCTTGTCTGATTTAACACTAATCTGGTAGAAATTTTCACTTGATAATATTTAGAAAATCAATAATTATAGAGCATTTTTTTTTTACTTATTTATAATTGGGCATGCAGATTTCTAATAAAATATATACAAAACATTTACTAGTATAAAAATAAAACGTTAAAATTAACTAAGAAGTGCTATAGGTATATAGGGTGTCAGCAGGAAATCTCTCTGCTTTCAAATGTTAATTGCATGGAAACTATGAGTCCTAGAGATTTCTGGATTGGGGTATCATGAATAACAACACAACAAGTTTATTTTGCTGTAATTTTTTTCCGAAAAATTTAATTTTTGTGTATGCATTATTAATACGTAATGTGATTGCCCTTCTTTTATTGTAGATGTTGACTAATGAGCAGAGATGACAACAGAACAAGAGAGAGTCCAATGCGTGATATGGTACTCTGAAGAGAAATCAAAGGAATTTCCAAAGAATGCACAAATCTGAATCATAAGACGTAAAAAAAATTAAAGCAGGGTTTGACAAGTTTCTAGCCACAGGTAGTGTTAATCGACAGTATGGATCGGGGAAAGCATGTCTGAGGAAACCGTTGGAAATATTAGGGAGCCTTTCAATAGACAAAGTCAATTAGAAGAGTGGTACGAGAACTGAACATTCTACGGTCCACAGGCCCTTAAGGTGCTGCATGAAAGACTGCATATATCTGCCTATAAAGTTCATATCCTTCGCATGCTATAGCCCAAAGACATACCAAAACGCAAAAAATTTGCTACTGAGATCCTCCAATGAATCGACAACACTCATAAGAGATCAACACTCACTAGAGAATGTTATACTCAGTTACGAATCACCATTCCATAGAAATGAAACGGTTAAACTTCACAACGTTCGTATTTAGGATCAGAACAACCCAATGTTGTTCGGGAACATATCGGGGACAGAGACAAAGGAAATATGTGGTGTGGTCTGATCCGTAGAATTGTCGGACATGCTTGACATCTTGACATGTTTAATCAGTTTCTTTTTACGCAGCTAATCCCTTTGCAGCCAAATATGATATTCCAGCAGGATGGTATCCCACCACACTGGAATTCAGACATTCCTCGTTTCTTAGACAAAATAATTTTCACAGCGATGGATAGGAAGAGATGCATCTATTGCTTGATCACCGCAATCTCCAGCCATAACTCCTCTGTATTATTACCTGTGATGTTATGTCAAAGATATGGTCTATGTACACTCATGTCCATAAATTAAGAATAATGAAATTCAGGCAAAGAAAGAGACAGAAGCAAAACAAATTTGACTTATTTGTAAAGTCTACTTATTAAACAAAAGGTAAAGAGCAAAAAATATACTATATGTTTGACATAATTAATAAAAATTGCGATTTTTTCTCCCTGGAGCAAATTTCAAAAAAGAACCTATTTACAAAAAACAGTATAACATGGTTAGTATGATGGTTAATATGGAGTATGTCTCCCGGACGATGCAATACAGGCCTTACAACGCCTAGGCATGCTGAGTATCAAATTACCAATCTGATCTTGGGGAATATTACACCACTCATGAAGCAATGCCCTCCGAAGTTCCGGTTGACAGGTGGGAGAGGGTTGACGGGCTACAATTCGTCGGCCAAGCATATACCACACATGCTCTATTGGATTCAAGTCCGGTGAGTATGCTGGCCAATCTATGCGGATGATATCCTCCAATTGAAGGCACTCGTCTACAATGTTTGCACGGTGAGGACGGGCGTTGTCATCCATAAACAGAAATTCAGCACCCATGGCGCCCCGAAATAAACGTACATGTTGATCCAGAATGACATCCCGATAGATGTGGCCTGTCATCGTTACACTCTGAACATGCAGGTCAGTTCTGGAACCAAGAATAATTCCTCTCCAGACGAGCCATCCTGCACCGCCGTAACGGTGTCGTTCAATGGTGTTCTCTTGGTGGTAACGGGTACCTGGCAGTCCGGCGAGAATCAGACTGCAAACTAAACCTGGACTCGTCGGAAAACATCACACCAGACCACTGTTGCGGTGTCCACAATGCATGCTCTCTACTCCAGGTTAATCGCAGGCGACAGTGACTTGCGGTAAGTGGAACACATCTGACATGCCTACGAGCATATAGACCAATGTGCCCTAAGCGTCTGTATACGGTCTGCGTTGAAATTGTCGTACCAGTAGCTGAAGCGAGCTGACGAGACAGGTCTGATACTGTGCTCTGTCTGATTCTTTTGGTAGTAACTGCTAAATACCGGTCCTCATTCGGCGTTGTAGCTCGGGGGCGACCTGTGCTGTAACATCTACTCACATAACCATCATCTTGGAATCGTTGCTAAAGCCTGGAGATGACACTCTAGGCGATTCCAAGTTCCTCGGATACTTCCAGCTGGGTACGTCCACATTCCAGTCGTCCGATAATTCTACCATGTAAAAAATCATCCAAATGATTCCTTTGTGACATAAATATGCGGTTATTGCACTGAAAGGCTTTCAAAGCGCCTGTGAACAATTTTACTTCTTTGCCACCATTCCTTATATACCCCTCTCTTACACTCTCGTCATTGTGACGTACTATCCGCGCCATCTGGTGGTTTCCTGTAATTTGCATATTCTTCTTCAAGATGTGTGTGATAATTCTACAGGTGAAATTTTTATTTTAGAGTTCAATTTCTGTGTGATTCAGAATTATCCTTAATTTATGGACATGAGTGTACCTATAAGTAATGTTTGTGTTCTCTGACGCAGAAGTATGAAAAGCACCAATTCACATGATGCTGAACTCATGGATTGAAATTGAATAACGACTGGACCTTTTGAGAGCTACGAATGGAGTCCATATCAAAGTGCATACGTAGAAAGGATTGTAACTTTTTCGGAAAAATAAACGTTCGCAAAAAATAAACTCGTTGTGTTGCTATTCATGATACCGCAAACCACAAATCTTTAGGACTCATAGTTTCTGCAACATGTGGGCTGAAACGTTCGTATGCTGACACATAGATGGCGCTAATAGTATTAAATTCATAGGATATTTAGTTAGCGCTAACCTTCAAAAGACACGTGTATAAATTTGACAGCTGTTGCACTATCAGTATGAGTTATAGCCTTTTTAGTGAAGCAATTTTTGTTAGTTTGAAAAAATGGATAGAAAGGAATTTCGTGTGTTAATAAAGCATTGCTTTTCGGCGAAAAAAAATACTATTGAAGCCAAGGCTTGGCTTGATAAATATTATTCGGACTTTGCACCAGGAAAATCAAGCGTAGAGAAGTGGTTTGCTACATTGAAACGAGGTAAAATGAGCACCGAGGACGATGCACGCTGTGGATGCCCCAAAGAGGCTGTTACCGACGAAAACATCAAAAAAGTTCACAAAATAATTTCTGATAACCGTAAAGTGAAGTTGATTGAGATAGCCGAGACCCTAAAGATATCAAAGAAACGTGTTGGACATATCGTGAATGAATATTTGGATATGCGAAAGCTCTGTTCAAAGTGGGTGCCGCGCGAGCTCACAATCGACCAAAAACAACAACGGATGGATGATTATAAGCAGTGTTTGGAGCTGTTCAATCGTAATAAACGCGAATTGTTGCGTCGATATGTGACAATGGATGAAACATAGCTCCATCATTTCACACCGGAGTCCATTCGACAGTAAGCCGAGTGGACTGCACGTGATGAACACTAAAAATGTTATAACTTCCCTAAAAATGCTATAACTTCCCTAAAAATGCTATAACTCACATACTAATAGTGCAACAGCTGTCAAATTTATATACGTGTCTTTTGAAGGTTAGGGCTAACTAAAATCATATGGATTTAATACTAGTAGTGCCATCTATGTGTCAGCCTATGAACTTTTCAGCCCACCTGTTACGATTAACATTTGAACTCAGGGAAGTTTCATGTGAACACCCTGTATATGAATGTATACAAAATTTTTGTTTCATTACAAAAATACAGTAAATATTGTTCTGTTTTTTTTTTAATTATACCTGCTTGGATTTATGATCTCTACTTCTTTCTCTCACTCTGCGATCTTGCTTAAGAAATTAAAAAGAAAAATAAATATGTGTCAGAGTTCTCAGTTGCTGTGCATCGAATTTTGAAATGCCCACCAATAATAAACGTGACTTTATGCATTCCAATTATTATTAACAAAGTACAAGCATGTTTAATATAAACTAACCACTATACAAAACATCAATGTTATATAAATATTTTCATTTATGACATTGTTTTCTTTTGGAAATTCAGAATACAAATTGGCTTCGAAATAATTCTTTACTTTACAATACATAAATCTATATCTTACTGGGATTCCAAATCATCTCTGCAGCCGTAGAAACAAGTAACCGATGTATACAACTCATGAAGTGAATTCTTCCAATTTCTTTTAACTGCCGTACAATTCTTAAATAGCCAAAAGTTAAAATTAAAAACCCTGTTAAAAATTAAAATAAATAAAACTTTCATGATTAAAAAAAAATGTTTTAAGAATACAGACGAATGCTGCCATAACGGTTCGAGGGACCTGAATGGCCGAGTGGCTAGAGCTCTGGCGCTCGGTAGCACAGGTTTCAGGTTCAAGTCCCGGCGGTGCCATGGGTGTTTATAGTGGTTCGGAATCCTCTTTAAGCCGTAGGTCCCGGTCTGTTTAGCTTAAGTGTGCACAAGATGACCATAGAGCGACAAATCAAACCAATAACGGTTCGAATCCGATTATGAAAAATTATTGTTATATTTTTCAGATTTTAAAATGAACGTTTAACTTTTTGTATTTTTTTATTCGTAAAAGCGATGCATAGTTGATACTAATGAGACATAAGATGATGAGTGTTTTAAAATACCCAATCTATTTGAGAAATCTTCACTTAAAATAAATAAATAAAAAAAATAACAAGTCCAATCTACAAAAAGATTTTATTTTTCATATATTAAATTTGCTTAAGTTTTGCTCTTATTTTCTGTTGCTTCTGCTAATTTATTTCATAATAATGAAACCTACTATGCATAAGGAATCCAAGTTTGAATCTCATAAACAGTGTAGCTTATTTGTTGATCCTTTAGGACTTTTTTTGTTTTGTTTTGAGATCTATTTTTTTAAATGAATATAAAAAAAAATTGTTTATATTTTTTATTACGTCAATAATTATTTAGTTAAAAACATGTCAATAATTATTTATCATTTCAATTTTACGTCAATAAATAATTATTTATTAATTCTTATTGACATATTACTTCCCCATGACTGTTACGTCACACTTTTTGTTTGCATGTGAATCAGGTATCTTATGAAAATTTTCAGGTGTTAGTAGGCATTTGGTTGGATTTAATAGCTGCTATCCATGTTTACAGAAAGTCTCTGTGAGTGAGTGTTAGTAAAACAAATTTTTATGTGCATCTTTTTATTCTTTAGAGTTTTAATTTAAATTTAAATTTTTTTTTAAATTAATAACTGCTTTACTGTAAGGTAACCTATTTTTCTAATCGATTCTTTTTAGGATTCGAAACTTCTAAAATGGGTTTTATTCGAAAAGTAGTCTTCACTCTTGTCCTTTTTGTGGGTAAGTTTTAACTTTTAATGTTAATGTCATCCTTCTTTTATAATGTTTCAGTCGCTGGTTTTGGTTTCGTTTTTATGGAAATAATATTTTTGAAGTGTCTTGCAAAAATATTCGTATATCCTTTTTTTTTTTTTATTTTTCAATTTAAATTGATTCTGAATCAATTGGGAGAAATCTGTTGCAGGGTATATATGTCTATAAACCTGTAATGGATAATCATTTTTATTTCTAAGAGACGTGTACGTGGAATAATTTTATATGGGTTCTAATAACATTCGGGAATACATTTATTCATTGGCAGATTTGAAAAGTTTTCTTCATTTTAAAAATAATTAGACGTAAAGTAAGCAAGCTGTTTTTTAAAAATTTCCATTGAAATTTAACGAGTTTTTTTAACTTTAAAAACTATTATCCCCATTTTAGGTTGACATGGGGGGGCGAATGGGTTCCGAATGTTTTTGTCCACAATTCATTAATGTGTGTATATGTATGATGTAAAACAAATAAGAATGCAAGATTTATTGAAGTTATATTGATAACCAAATTTTTTTAACACTTTTGTTGTATTGATGCAAATGGGAAGTAGTACAATCAAATATTTTTTAGCAGTATTATTGTATTAACATTGTCATTAACAGAACAATTATTCAGTGTTAATTCATTGCAAATGTATAATGTTAATTTTAATATTGGCATATTCAGTTGTATATAATATGCTTGTAATGGTTCTAAACTCTTAGTATTTATGTATAGAAAATATTTTCTTGGTATAGGTAAGAATAGATATTTTCAGTATAGTACAGGATTTTAAGGAAATGTGAGCCTCGGTTAGTAATAAAATCTCCTTTTAAAATGCGAGTGGATTTTTTTTTTCCTTCTTTAATTTGAACATAATGTTATATATAAATTTGTTAATAAAACTAAATTTATTTAAATTTTAAGCACTAGTTTGAATTTGGATGTTTCTAGTATAGTTTACTAGTAATGACATGTAATTGGATTATATATTGATGCGTAGCACACTGGTTTTTTTTTTTTCCCCTCCCCAAAATGTTAAATTTTTTATAAAATTAATTTATTATAAGGAAATACATTCCATGTACTTTCTACCAAATTACTTCAAGCATAAATGTTTTTTGATTTAATATAAATCTTTGATAGGAGAGAATGGTATTAAATAAAATTCAACTATTCAAGCAAATTTAACTTGGCTGTATCTAATACTAGGGTATCTATTTTTAAAACTTGTTTCAATTTAGAATGAATGGAATTTAAAATATATTTACATTCAAGACTGATTTGAATATAAAAATACATATATTCTAAACTTTATTTATTTTTTTTTTTCCCTCGAGTTGAGCATAATTTTTTCTTTTAGCTATTGGATATGGTGTATCGGATGATTTGGAATTGGATACTACTACAGTTCTTCTCGATACTACAACCAAAGACTTGACTACATCTACATCGAATCCTGATACAACTTCGGACACTACTACAACTTCTACAACCATTACTACAACTCCATTGCCAAAGACAACAACAACTACTACTACTCTTCCTCCTGTCACAACAGTAGCCCCAAAACCCTCTCCTGAGAAAGGCTTGTGGAATGTTACAGATGGAAATGTCACATGTATAAGAGCAGAATTGCAAATTCAGTTTACTGTAAATATTGGAGTAAGTTGTTATTAATTACTCAATGTTTTCTTTTACATATTTGAAATAGTTAGAATTACCAAATTAAATAAGATATAATCAATCTAATTTTACCTTCTCCTTAACATGCAAGAAGTTCTTCATGGTTTTTATAATCCTTTAAGTAGATAAGTGATTCATTTGACTATTTTTTCCTTTTAAATCTAAAAATGTATCTTTTTCCCTTGCTTAGAATGAGCAAGTTTTTGTTTTGTCACCAAATGCATCGGACAGTAAAAGCAGCTGCAAAATCTCTAATGTAACACAAGAATTGGTATTGTCTGACACGAATTATGATCTTGCCTTTCTTTTTGAAAAAGATTCCACTAAAACATTTGTGAGAAATGTTACTCTCCTTTATCGCACATCAGAAGGACAAGGTAATTTTTATTTCTTATCTTGGATTTTTAAAGCATGCTAATTAAATATTTTATCTTTTTATTAAGACAAGTTCTTGTACTTTTAAATATACTGGCTTATTCATGATATTATTGGTAAAATATTCGTTGGAATATTTTTAAGTTAAAATAAATTTATATGGCTGATTTTAAAAGAATAGATTTAGATTTACTATGATCTTTTGTATATTTTTAAATCTAAATGTTTTTACGGATTGAACCATTTACTGACTTATGTTGTATTGTTAGACTATTGTATTTTTACTGATTTTAGATTAATACACCGAAGTTAAGTCACTAGTAAAAGGATTTAAATATGTATAGAATATGTGAAATGCATTGTCTTAACAATCTGGTAAAATAAAAGAATATTGCATTCAATAGATCATTTTTTAAATCTGTGTGTGTGTGTGTGTGTGTATATATATATATATATATATATGTGTGTGTATATGTGCATACTTAATCTAGTTTTACTTTTTGCAGAACTCTTCTATAATGATACCAAGCTGTTTACAGTGAAATCTGGAAATTCTTATCAATGTAGGAGTACCGATACTGTTAAAATGGGAAATGCTTCTATGGAGATCCTTCACATTCATATTCAAGCATTTGGAACTGCTGATGAAGATGGTTTTAATACAGGTACATTTAAGAGTACCATATATTTCCTAATACAAATGAAATTATGTTATTTCTTCAAAAAAAATTTCCGAAACTTAAAACTATATTAATTGAAATAAAGATTTGTTTATAAAAGTCGCAAGTTCTAGTAAGAAAAGCGTTGAAAGTAATGATATGCATCCAAACATTCTATTGAATAACTGAAAGCCAATTTTAACTAGTTGGAAACTCGAGATTTTGGGAAAATTTGACTTTTTTAATATAATTGTTACATTCAATATACTTAAAGAATAGAATAAAATTTTCTATTGTAAATAAGAAAAGGATTTATTTTTATAAAAATAGATTTTACCTTAATTTTACTATATACTGTATTTTATTTCTCGTATATGGTTTGGACTCTTTCTATTAGCCAAGGACAAAGTACACCAATATTGGAATTTTTGACTTAACAAACTGGTAGTATGAATAATTTTGAAAATGACATTTTTGTAAAATGAATAACTTGATTTTAATTTTTTTTTTTTTTTTTTCAATAAATTAAAGAAATGTGCTTTATTTAAGGGAATAATGTAACTTGTTTTAAGAATATATCGTTTGTATGTGGCTAATGGGGGAGTTTCAGTTTTTTACATGATTGGCAAGTTAACCCTTGTAGTTTCGCTTAAAGTTCTAAATTCTTGGTTTGTATATGCTATTTTTTAGTTTTGTCAGGATTAGAATCTTCAGTTTATATGAATATATTTTTACATAATGATGGTATACATTATTACTGCAATTCTTAAACTTGTGTCTGCTTTAATAGATTTTCTTACCATGACATTTATGAAGATAATGAAAAGTTATCTTTTTCAATTAAGTTTATTGGGAAATATATGTGCAGCAGACTAATACTCTCGATTTAATATAACCTGCCAGTTAAGATTTAATGCTGATTAAATAGAGGAAAGAAAAGGACTTGCTTTAATATAATATAAAATCCTTTTTTCAATTGGAATGATTGATTAATTTTCAGGAATTAATGGTTTATTTCTTTTTTTTTTACTTGTTACTTATTTAATTTTCATCTCTAGGAAATATCTGCAGCAATTTCTAAATCTCGTATTATATATCAAAATATTTCAAATATATCTGCATGACTAAAATCTGACTATTGGTAGAATTAAATTTTTAATGTTAAAGTTTAGAAGATGTATTAAAATGTCATTAAAAAATGAATATCTTGTTTATATAAGACCCAGGATACTCTATAAATATAGTTTATATTTCCTAGGATATAGTAAGTTTTTTTACTTTTAATTCTTTATTAAACAAATGCAAAGTATGATAATAAACAAGATCTTGAGTAAAGATTAATGTAAATTAAATTTATCTTCATAATTGATATTGGAAGTAATATATAAAACACCGATAAGAAATGTACTGCAAAGTATTGAAATTAATTTTAAGAACTGTTTATATTCTGAAGATGTTAAATGTGTTTATTTAAATGTAGTTGTATATTTTCTTTCATAAATTTATAGTAAAGATATTTTACTTTTTCAACAAATCTTTTGTGAAATGGGATGTTTTTCAGATTAAATGGATTTTTAATAAATTTTTAAATCCATCTCTGAACTGGGGTCTCTTGATCTAAATTTTGTTAAATCCTTGCTTATGATATAGTTCTTAAATAATGGAAGCATTAAATATGTGTAACATACAATTTTCCATTTTATTACAGTTTTAATCTAAAGCTAAAATTGTGTTACAGGGGGGGGGTAAAAGATTATTTCTAATGGGTAATGAAAGGTTCAAATTGGTATTTTTTACTAGACATGGAAATTGAGTTAAATAAACTTTAAGATATAAAAACAATATAGTAGAGTTTACATAACCTCTAAAGTTATGCCTAGAGTTCTGGATTCTTGTTTATTTTATTTTTTTAATTAAGGAGAAATATAAACTTTTTTTTTTGTTATTGATAATTGGAAACTTTAATTTGTATTTCATAGAATGTAAAGTTCCTAAATGAAAAGAATTAATTCTATTTGTTTGACATATCTACTTCCTCAATCCAGATTAGATGCACAAACCACCACCAGCTCTCGTAAAAGTTTTCCAAACCTATAAATAAACACTAATGCATGTCAATAAATTCGTAACTTTCAGAAATACAACTGGGTTGGGTGGGGACTCAATGTAAAGGAAAGGAGATATGTATGCCCCTCTTCCTGAGGCCACACTGGAATGATCTGAAAGTGTTTTAGAGCAAATGCTCATGGCTTGTGCATTTAAATCTTGATGTGCTTAACATGCTGTAATTTTTATTATTGTATGCTATGCAAGTCTTAATTTAATATTTGTATAATTTGTTTTCTTGCAGCTGAAGAATGTGAAGCAGATGATACCATAAGTGATATTATACCAATTGCTGTTGCTTGTGCTTTGGCATCTTTAATTATAATAGTCCTTATTGCATATCTTGTAGGTCGAAGAAGAAGAAACCAGAAGGGTTACACATCTGTTTAAGAACAAATGTAGTTTACAATTGGCTTGGCCACCATTTTCCACCTTCTCTGAATAGATATTAATTTTTTAAAAACTGTGGTGAGGTTTTTCTTTTTTAATTTGACTTTATTTGTAAATAATGAAAGTGCCTTTTTGCATTGAATTGCTTATAAAGTGACTTTGCCAGAAGTATTAGTTGTAAGATATCTTTTGAAGGAACGGTTTTAAGCGTTTATGCAGTTAAATTTGGTTAAACTAATATTTGCATTTTGGAAGTGCGATTTGTTTTTATTTTCCTTGAAGGTTATGTGTTTAACTTGCGTTTATGAAAATTCAAGATGTTGTCGCCAAATGTATATTTTTTTTTTTATTATAATAAAAATTTTTATTTCAATATTTCTGTAAATGC
This sequence comes from Caerostris darwini, assembly GCA_021605075.1. Taxonomy (NCBI): domain Eukaryota; kingdom Metazoa; phylum Arthropoda; class Arachnida; order Araneae; family Araneidae; genus Caerostris; species Caerostris darwini. The sequence goes on along the minus strand of BPLQ01012350.1, from coordinate 1,034,219 downwards.
TTTACATTAAAATTGGAACTTTACATTTTTTTTTCTTAATGGCTTTATTGTATTGGGGAAAATTATCAAACTTGTTTCTGGGAATATAAGATTGATGATAGAACATTCTCAATAACATAAGCAATTTTTTAAATACTGTGAAATTACAATCTGTCTATTATAGAATTTGTTGGAAATTTTCTCGGTGATTTTAACCTTCTCTTGAAATTAAAATGGTTGTTTGTAAGGATTGTATAATTACAAAAGCAATTTTTTTTTTTTTTTTTTTTTTTTAACTTAAGGTAGTATTTTAGAAATTATTGAAATCATTTTGTGTAAATGTTATAATAAGATAATGAATTAAAACATTTTTTAAAAGGAAAATGGACAAATATATTTATAAGTAGATCTTGATGAAATTGAGGTACTTGCTTATTAACGCCACTGCAGCTACAGATTTGGTGGTTTTTGAGTGGCGCCAATCTACACTTAAAATTTTTGTGACAAATCGTAAAATATATAAAACACTTTATTTAAAATCAAAACACTTTGACTACTTTGTTTTTAAATAATCGGCTTTCGGTGGAAGATTAGCCGATGTAGAGTTTAACATAGATTCAAAACAATCTCTATTTTGGCGTATTGACAGCGCTTTATTGGTGCTTTTTTTCTGCTGCGGTGGCGTTAATACGCAAGTACCGAAATTTATTCTATAATAAAGGAAGGTAATGAAATGATTATAAAATCTACTTCGACTTTTTTGATAATTCTAAGAATTTGTATAATATCAATTCATTGCCATTTTCATAACACTAAAACCCATCTAAACTATTCGAATATTTTTGATAGGTAATCGTAATTTTGCAGTTTATAATGTGACGTATGAAAATAGTTACTTTCTGGGTTATTATATTTTATTGAGAAATTTTTCACGCTTGGAATTTTTTTATTCATAAAGAAGAAATATTTATCTTTATTCATATTTTCTTTTTATTGAAACTCCAGAATTTTAGTAAAGGGAAACGAGTTAAAAAAAAAAATTTTTTTAAAGAATTTTCTGTTTTATTCTTAAATGTCAAACCTGAAAATACAATTTTAAATAAGGTGTTAACTTATATTCATTGTACTTCAGCGAGATTATTTTAGAAATTAACTTTGAATCTAAATTGTGGGATTTGTGTATATTTAAAGAGAAAATTAATCTTTAAAAATATGCTAGAAGAAAATGGGAAACTTGTAATGCTTCATAAATGATGGATATTTAAAATTGACAATTTCCGAAAAGTTGATTTTGCTAGTTGCTGTAGTTTTGCTTTACAAAGTTACAAAAATATGCGAAATTCTATGTATGCTTTTTCCTAGAAATTCTTTAAAAAATTAATTCTCTTAAATAGTCGCATGATTACTTTTTTTTTTTTTTTTAGCTTAAAGTATCGTTAACAGAACTTGGTTTGTCTTTGCTTGAACATTATTTTATAAAAATAGATAGTAAAATAACGGTTATGGATGATAGCAAGTTAGACTTCAACTGAAATGGAAACATTCACTAATGTAGGATATGCATAGTCTTTTTACTAAAGGAAAAAGGGCTGGAATGAAGTTGCAGGTTAGGAATAAAAACAATTGGTAAAAGGTCAGATTAATACCACTAGTAGAAGGTAATTTTGTTAAATGGAAAACGATTGCAAAGTTTGTAAGAAACGGCTACATTTAAGCCGAATATAATCACAGAAGTTACCTACTGGTTGTTCTTTATAATTTGCATGTATTAAATATATCTAACAAGACACTTTACTGTCTACGATACAACTATTTGAGATTTTCTTAAAAGAAGATGGTTGTCAACAATATATAATAGATTGCTTAACTATATGGATCGACTGCATGCCAGATATTATCAATGTATAATATAGTTTGAATATACGGCAGAACTGTCAAAACAAGTCTAGCGAACTTTATAATCTCGGTACATCGTTTACGTGAATCACCTCCGTGTAGTTTAAACCCTCGTGTGGAGTTAGAAAAGTGTATATATATATTAATTTATAGTGAACTACTCGTGTTCACTTTATTTTTGTACAACAGATTCATTAAAAGTAAAATGCCAACTAATTTTGAAAGCCATCAAGATAATATATGTGGTGAACTAACTTTGAAGTCCCTAAGAAGGAATATGAACTTTGGTCCTGATCACTGATTTGACTCTGGAAATAATCTTGGGACCCTCATATTTGCTGTGCATCTTGTGTAACATTACTTAATGGTTGGATTAATGCAAGTCGCGACATGTGCCATTTGCAATTCCAATGGTCTGGAAAGAACCAATCGACTACTCCAGACTATTAACAAAAATTGCTGGAATAACTAATTTAAAAAAATTACTTTTAAATACCCCATCCTCTTTTCGACTATCGGGCCTGTTCATCACAGCAACGAGCTTCCAATCTCAATTCCACCTGAAAATTTGTTTACTTTCAGAAAACTGGCAATGAAAATTTACAAATAAAGATACTGAAGACCCAGATTTTGGTAGATTGTCCATAGAATCGAGCATTCTGAACTCCATGATTTAGTTCGTGATCTGAACTAGTAAAAAAAAAATCTTCCAGATTAAACGGTTGGAATGTCCTTGAGAAAGGACCATTTCTTATCGACAGGAACAAGATCTCCAATGCTTGTTCGCAGACTGTAATTTAGTGTATTGTACTGATGTTAAATAATTGCTGGAAGACGGTCATTATTCTAGGGAATGGAGGTTGTTGATAGATTCATCTTAAGTCGGCTTAAGAGCCGTGCTTCTTCATATTGGAAATGAGAAACCTTCGATTCCTCTTGCCTGTGCAGTTGATATGAAAGAGATGCAACACCAACAGGATTCCTGCTGCCGATCACAATCCGAACAACCAATGAAAAGGTAGTTGCTGTGACATCACACAATTTGAATTCTAACTGAAACGAGCAAGTTGAAAATGAAGCTATATCGAATTGTGAAAATTTTTTAGAAGTTTGTCTTCACGAAGCCAGTTATATTTGCTGATAATTCAGTGTTTTTCTTTGAATAAGAACAGCAGGGTAGAATTTGTCATGGATATTGCTGCTATTGATTCACTTTTTTCTTGCGAGTGATAGAAAAGGTGCGTTATCCTTGGAACCATGAGATTGCATTTCTGTTGTGTGTGAGGGTAATACTTCATCTAGATTATTTTAAAGCAATTCATTAGATTTGAAAGCAATTTAGTAAATGATGCGCTTGAAAAATAAGGGCTATCATTGCACGTTATAAAATTACGGATGTTTGAAATAAACATTGAATATTTACATTTATAATAACAAATATAATTTAATGCATCAATTTACCAGATGATTATAAATATAGTAGTTTTAAAATAATATTAAACATACGAGAAATATCAAACATGCAATGTATAAGGGGTTTTCGGATGCGTGCGTATTCGAATAACGTGACGTCACAATTCGATGTTATTTCATTGGCCCTTTTATATGGGTCTATCGCAGGGTTCAAATCCACGTCAAATTTGGGTAATGCAATTCTTGATTCTGTGAATCCATTTCGCGCGTTGTTGCCACACACCCCAGCTGATGCTCAGTAACTTTTGACGCAATGCTCTATTGCCTGTGAATGGCACGGAAATAGTAAGCATTAATTTCAGCAGAAACATTTAAAGAGCCTTAAGCACCACTCTATTAAGTTCAGCAACTGAAATAGAGTGGTGGTTCGGTAAGTGTAAATGATACTGTCAATTGTATTTGTATCGTTTTCTGCTTTGAAATGAAATGTAGGACTCTTGGTTTTACGCACATTTTGCTCTAGTTTAATTATTTATCTACATTTTTAAATTATTCGGAGGTTTAACTCTCATCAAGTGTTTTTCTTCTGTCGGCCCATTTTTTAAACAGAATATTGAGCAATCAAAGCATGCTTTTCTTATTGAGTTGGCGAAAAAGTTCTTTCGGTTTTCGCTATGCTTTTAAATAGTGAAGAATGTAGCGTAATCTTATTCTTTTGGTTTTAAAAAGTACTTTCTTGTCAATCCAATGTTTTACTCTTAAAACAGAAACCGGGATTTTTATTATTATGCTATAAATGTGTAATACGATGCAGACAAGACGATTGAGTTTTAATTTCAAACCATGCGCATGTTTATTCTCTATTAACATTGTTAAAATTTTTAAATTCTTCAATAGACTTTTGATGAAATGTTATTTCAAAATTATATCGTTGAGGTTTCGTTGATATGTATAATTGCCGTCGAAGAAAGCTATTTATATCTGTTCAAAGTTAATTTACCGGCATCTTTCTCAAGACCCTAAAAAAAAATTCCAAAATATCCTTTTGGTCCAGTAACTTATCAATCTAAATGTTGCAATAGAGACATTGCAAATGTGCTACAATCGACTATTTTAGAAAAATTGCCTTTATTAATTCTGTATCTTTTAAAGTTGCATTTATACGAAGCATGCTCATGTGTCGCAAGTTTCGTTGTCATGACATTAAATGTGTTTCTCATTTGCGAAGTTAAGAGAATTTTGACTTATAATTGCGTTTTTCGTTTCCCATTGTTTACATTCAGTAACTTCAATATCTTCATATTTTGCGTTTTTCTTTTTTCAATGAATTTTTAATGTAGATATTTTCAATTTCCATTCTTCAAAATTGCCCGTGATCCATTAAAAACCTTTCTGCTGCAGATACATTTTTCCTTGCATCTACATCTTAATATTACAGTTCTTTTTATCTTGTGTAATATTTATTGGTCTGTGTTACAATAGGAATTAAACTATTTTCCATTAAGCGTGTGAGATCTTTTACAAATGAGAACATGCATCAGTCAAATCAAATTTCTGTTTGATTTCTCTTAAAAGTTCTTATCGTATACATAAACTATTCATAATGTCCATATATATTGGTAGCCTATTATTTCTAAAGGTTTCAGGCCCACCAAACACTGGTCACATGTTGTTTGGTCTCATTCGAAGCATTTCTGTAGGCTTTACGTAACATGAACTGATAACTAAATGAAATACAATACAAAATAAAACACGGGAACAAGCAATGAAAATACGCGCTACTAATAATAGAATGACAACCAATTTGAACGCAGCTGCACTAACGCCAGCAAGAGAGAAAGCGTCTTATCGGCCATCGACAATAAGAGAGATTACACAGTAAGAGATTTATTTAACTTAAACTTATAAATTACTTAAACTTATTTTTCTATACTTTTCTACTATGGATGATTATCGGAGAAGAGTTGCGAGTTGTAATTGCTCTCCTCAGAGCTTCCCAAACACTCTCTATAGGGTCTGGAGAGATGGCTGGCTACCCCAACCGACAAATATCTTCACTTGCCAGAAAATCATCGGCCAAATGAGCTCTAAGGGGTCGCTCGTTGTCATCCGTTGAAATGAAATCGGAGACAATTGCACCCCTGAAGAGGCGAATATCATAGAGGTCCAAGCATATTCCGCATTCTTATACCTAACATCAATCACAGGGCCTCTTTCAAAGACACGAAGGAGTGTGCGGTCATGCAACATGATGCCTGCTCAGATCATCTAAGTTTCGGTGTCATAATAGTCGATTTCTTGGATATTGGAAAGCAGTTAGCGAATCCCCGCTTCTCTCCATATGAAAGTACATCCAGAATCGGTGGTTAGGCTGAAGCGGGACTCGTCAGTGAACAGAACGGTCTGCCAATAATTTGGTCTAATCTCTATGATCTCTGCACCATGCTAAATTGATTTTCCTGTTCGCAGAAGTGGGTGGAACGCAAGCAGTACATCTTCCTGCAAACAGTCCTCTTTCATGAAGTCTTCTGGAAACAGCAACCCTTAAAATTTTCTTTCATGTGGTCGCTTAGAAGTCACATGACAGTTGAGAAGCTGCAGCATTCCTGTTAAGCCTCCCTCCAATCAACAAATAACATCTACATTGGGCGTTGTACTTCTTGAACAACCTTGTCCAGGCTTTCTCTTGATGGATACAGTATACTGAAACTATTTCAATAAGGTGGATACGACGTTGGACATTATATTAGAGTCTCTTCAAATCTGGACTTTAGATTGTCCTTCTATCCTGCCTACTATTCTCCAAATTCCATCATCTAAACGTTCAAGATTTGCATCTGTTTCAAAGCAGTAGTTTTACATTTCGTTCAGTTCTTTTCATGAAATTAGAGAAAATATGCAAATTCTCTTAATTTTGGACAACGATACCGAAAAGATCTTTGTTTTTTTGCATTTGAATGACATAAGTTAAGAAAATTGTTTCCTAGATTTAATTTGTGAAGAATACTTTATCTTACAGGTAGAAAGAAATAATGAAGACATTGTTTAAACTGACATGTGTTAAATAGTCATTATAAATTATATGGACTTTCTATAAAGCATGATAGTGTGTAAGGAAAAGTAGACTCGTAAAGATACTTCATGAGCCATGAGCCGCATTTATATTTGAATTTAGAAGCCGCGAGCAAACGTTCCATTCTGATCTCGAAAAATAAACCCTTGACCTTTCCTTACCAATGAGGCCCCAGTCATGTTTCGGGAGATATTTTCATGCTGCGACTCTCTCAGGAGTGGAAAAATTCACTCCTCAAGAGTTGGAAGACGTTTTCGTTTGCTTTGCGTCTTTCGTCTACAGCGAGGCAGACCGACATTTTGTTTATTTTTACTGACTTTTTGAATTATGAAAATATTCAATAAGTTAAAAAATTTTGATTGCAAATAGAAATGACAGTTTGTGTCGCATGCAAATTTTACCCACTATTAGCACAAATAGTATTTTTATAGCAAATTTTTACAATAAAATTTGAAACAACCAGTAATTTATGATGTATTTCATTATGTAACGTTCTTAGTGAAAAACATATATATAAATACTCTATACGCTTTGTTTTTTCGTTAATCGTATTTAATACTGATTTAATTTGATTTTAATTCATTTATATTATTTTGGGACAATAAATTGAGAATGCCATAGGCTAGAATATAACGATTCCAATAGCTATCCAAAAATTGGTTGACTGTATTTTCCTTAAGCGGAGAATACTGAACTTCGATATTTTTTTACGATTTCTAGTTCAAAAATAACTATTCGAATACCGTTAGCAAGCAGGTCACATTGGGGGCATTAATCGAACCGATTAGAATGAATTGTTCTGAATAATATGTAGTCTTTCGTTAGGTTTATTAATAATTAAGAGATCCTTAGAACGGCCATGGACAACATACACTGAAGTACCAGGGAGCTAGTTTGTTTTTGGGGCCAAAGAAGTTAAGCCCTGCTTTAGTGTTAATATTTCAGTTTCCTGCAACAATATTCACATACTGTTGTTGTTGTTTCTTATCCTACTTAGTAGACAGCAAAATCCAGATCAAGTTTAAGAACCCGTGTGGGCTCATGGAAGGAAGGGGCAGCTTTTGTTGTGATGGAGCACCCGTAGGTAGAAGTCTGACTTGGCTCTGTGGCGTTGAAGAAGGAGGGCAGTACCTTTCGGCATGTCTTTTACGGGAAACTACCCCATATTTGCGTATCGTAAGGGAGAAAATCCGGAAAACTCCCACCAGGTCACGACACAAGATGCTGAACATCACAAACACCATCAAGTCTCATCGTCTCTTGAAACATTGTCTACAACAAAGCTGATTGAATCTCGGCCCTAATGCTCACCAGCGGCGCGAGTTGCCACGAGTCGAACATCATTCGCATACTTCATCTTTAAGTGCAATATATTTAACTAGCTGTTTGGCACCAAATTTCCCCCTTAACTTATTATTTGTGATTCGTGGTAGAATTATTTATCAAGAATAGAAGAAAAAATCTCTCCCCACTTTTTGATTTAATATATAATTCATTAAAATAATAATATTTGGTGAATACCAATAAAAAAATTTTAGCCTTTGCAATGAATGAATTATTTTTTATTATCGTTTGTTTTAGAATACCGATCAGGTTTTTAAGATTAAATAAAGTAAACAAGGGACCTGATGGCCGAATGATTAGCACTCTGGCGCTCGGTACCACAGGGTTCGAGTCTCGGCGGTGCCATGGATGTTTGTAGTGGTTCAGAATCCATTTTAAACCATAGGTCTCGGTCTAATGTAACCGTAGATTAGACCGGATGCCCCTGATAACCCTACCCCGTAAAAAGAAAATAACACCTCATGTTTCGAAATCTGTCAGTTGGCAGAAGGCCTTGCCCCACCATGGGGCTGTTGCGCTATTGAAGAAGAAAGCAAACAAAATTGAAACTTAAAACTCATTAATATTAACACAATTTGGTGTAACTCAAGTTCATATTTATTCTTGGGAAAAAAAAAGGTGTATTATATGTGTAGATGAGAATTTTATAAAATAGTTTAAAATTTAAAAAATTCTCACATTTCCTAATTGTGCATTGGTCTTTTTAGTGGAATACGGATTCATGTGATTCATATTCAATCTTCAAAGAATGGGAGTATATACAATATTAATTTGAACAAAAAATAAATAAATGCTGTGTTATATTTACTTTCCTTTATTCCGATATTCAAAGATCTAAAAATAAACATATTTCTGAATCCTTGAGAAAATCATTTCAAAATTGAGTATTAAAATAAATTTTCAGGACTTAAGTAATCTTTGCTTAATAATTTCATTCTTCAAATTTATATGAAAACATCCTCTATTTTCTGTAGAAAATACTTCAATACCGAGTTTTTTATACGATTGACAACAACAACAACAAAAAATATGTCTATAATTAAACAATCGTGACTAGTTGAAATCAATACAATCAAAAAAATCTCTCTACTTTCCGCATGTGAAGAAAGATTTAGACATTCCAATTTTTTTTCTCTCTCTCTCTCTTTGGCTTGTGAACTTCCCGTACAGCTCTTATCAAAAACTTTTTTTCTCTCCCTCTTACTATACAGTGGCGCAGAGTCGCTCTCAGAAAATATTTTACGATCTCGTAATTCAGTTTTTAGTTAAGTTAACTTCATCTTTTGATTAAACGATATTACGGAAAGAATGTGACTTCCGTTAAATTTGCAAGCACTTTTTAAAAAGAAAAGAAAAGAAATTGTCGATGACGTCGAAATTTTCTCTGTTCTCATTCTAGACAGCTGCGCTAAGCCTGCCTGGATCGATTCCAACTTATTATTTGAAAAGGAAAAACCGAACACGTTTGTTTGTTACTCAAAGCTCGTTTATTTGAAGGTAATAAATTTATTTATTTTATGCACTAGATATTACTCATTCACCAGTAATTCAAAAGAAAAAACACTTTTTTCTTTTGAAAATTAATATTATTGACGACAAGGAAAAATGATGCTGTGGGATGGTGTTAATTTATTGTATTTTCATTAATTAAATTTCTTCTTTAAATATATATATATATTAAAAGAAATTTAATTAGTCAATTTATTTCGCTTTTATGCATATATAAGTCATATTAAAAACATAAATAAAAAAAGATAAATGCTTGGATTACTGTATTTGTTATTACTGCAATGGATTTTTTAAGGCCAAATTCAGTAATGCTATAATTTAAATTTTTTATGGGGGAAATTTCTTTCCATTAAATAATTGTTTTATTATTTTATTCATTTATTTATTTTGTAAATATCTTACGTTATGTTTTGATGTTGAAAATTTTTTCTAATTCGAAATTTTTTTCTTTATTTTTATTAATAAAATTTTGAAATGGTACTGGCATTCAAATTGGTTTTAGTTATTTTTAATTTAAAAATGAAATTTTGAATGAACATGATGAAAATTAACAATTAACAACATTCATATTGTTTCATTAATTGAAAACTTTTGTGTTCATTTATTAACAAGGGAAAAAAAATACCACAAATCTATTCTGAATTAACTATCAAGAAAAAAAAATTACTGATTATATCTATTTTTATTAGTTTTGGCTCTCTTTTACTTTAGTTAACATAATGTGTTTTGTCAGCTTTGTTAATGATTTAACAGACATATTATTATTATTGAAGTTGTCAACAATCACTCAATTAAAACTTTTTCTCATTAAATAGGATTATTAAATGTATTGTACAAGTGAAACAGAAAATGGATATGTACAGAAAGTCGTGGTAAAAGCAGACAATGTATATGTACAGAAAATTTATGAATTAAAAATAATGCTGAGAAAATACAACTGTTTTTCTAGTCAAACCAAATATATATATATATATACATGAGCAATGTTTATATATATATTGTGTAAATTTAGAGAAAGTGTTGTCGTCAATAGCACTCAAGCATCTTATTTAGTGGACTGTATTACACTGACACATTAAGTAATCACAATGAAAACTTAACAACGATTTATTTACATGACAGTCACAGCCACTCGCAGCCGTGCTGTTCTCTCTTGCCACTCTGGCGTTACACTGATCAGACTCACACTTATGCGCTCGCAGGCGCATGCGTACACACACTTTTTTCGCCGCTAGGGGTATCCTTGCGCGTTGGCGCGAACAGAAAGGAATCAGAAAAAATTTAAAAAATAAAATTAAAGTAAAAGGGGTTAAGTGTTTATGATACTATGCATTTATGTATTAGGAGTATTATTAATAATTTTATTAAGATGCTTGTTAATATATATCCAAAAGTATAGGAGCCTGATGGCCGAGTGGCTAGCGCTCTGTCACGCGGTGCCACAAGTTTCGGGTTCAAGTCCCGGTGGTGCCATAGATGTTTATAGTGGTTCGGAATCCACTTTAAACCGTAGTCCCAGTCTAATATGAGTGGTAGATTGTTGTGGGGGTAGTGTTACTCGCGTCCGTAGCACATCTTCAAGCTACACGTGTCCCCTGAATAGTGCTAAATGAGTAACAGTGGTGCAGCCCTTGCTTATGGCATAAAGATTAATGTCTCTGTATTTCGAGCTGCGTTAGAACAACATAGATCCAAAAGTAAAAATCCAATGGAACCAAACTTGATCCACAATGATTATCGTAAATAAATAAAAATTATTGCAAAAATGATGTTTGAATGGATGTAAAGACTGATACCGTCTGAATTAAAAGAAAAAACTCATTGATTCAAGGTACTATTGAAGAAATTATTAATCTTATAAATATGAACAGTAGCTTATAATTAAATCAGGAATGGCGTACCGAAATCCAGAGAAATAAATATATATATATATATATACTATGTATAACTGTTGAATATATCCATATTAAACATGCTTTAAAAAGGTTGAAAAGTGGTACAAATTTGAACGGAGGATAAAAAATGGAAAAATTGACGCATAACTTTTAATAGGTTGACCACTGTTGAGTTTAAGTCTTGATAAAAGTTTTGAAATCAAATAAAAGAAGAATCATTATTTATTCGAAATTCGGTTATTATTTATCTTTACTCGAGGCAAATCTAAGTCGAATTCATTACAAATTCCATACGTGGCCTCCTTTTCCGTCTTATGCAATGTAACGCTTTGCTATTTTCTAACATTTCCCATTTTTTTTATAATAATTTAATTGGTTTCCTGCCATAACGGCTTTCTTAGCATCTCATTTTCTGTATAAATAGTTTAAAGTTAAAACATAATAACAGTGTTGGACTGGTTAAAAGATGTAAAATTCTTACGCATATTCTCTCTTGAATGCAAAACATATTACATCGGAATTATGCAATTCGGGCTTATTGTTGTTAGACTAATAGCTGAATATATCTGCTGAATAAATCTTTTTAATCAACAGGTATTATACCCATGTCATACGGTATAATTCATGTTGATTTACGCCTGGTCTATTTACAGAACAGCCATTCTTCGTTTATTATCATGCTTTAAAAAAATATTTTTATTTTTATTTTATTTGTTTTCCATGAATTAATCCACACTATTTTATTCATTAAAATATGGAGAAAATATAAATTAAAATTCATCAAAATAAGGTAATTAAAATCATGCTTAAGCGAATCTAAATTAATGCACGTTTATTTATGACTTTATAATAAAAAACTTTTAATAGAATTTATTTTATAACATATTATTTAATAGAATTTATTTATAACATATTATTTAATAGAATTTATTTATAACATATTATTTAATAGAATTTATTTATAACATATATATTTTAAAAATTAAATTAAAGAAATTATTGAAATAAACGATCTTCTATAATATATATATCTAATATATAAAATTCTCGTGTCACAGTGTTTGTTGCCAAACTCCTCCGAAACGGCTCGACCGATTCTTATGAAAATTTTTGTGCATATTTGGTAGGCCTGCGAATCGGTCGTAATCTATTTTTTAAACCCCTAAGTGATAAGGGGGGTCCACCCCTAAATATTTTTTAAAATTTCTTTGGCAGACCAATGTAGTGGCAACAATGTAGCGTTTTTTTTTCGAACAATATAATGACTATTTTTAGATGGCGCCGTGTCTCGATGCCTGTACTACATAACCGTAAAATTCAAATGTTCTGAATATTATTGTTTTATGTACTACTTTAAATGTTGTGAAAATTATAATGTATGAAATTTATATTTCTATGCGAAATAAATCAAATGTATGCAAGTATTACCTGATTTGATTATCAATATTTTTTTTATTTTCTAAGTTTGAATTTGAATTGGAATAAAATATATGGAATGAAAAGTTGTGAATCAAAACATTGAACTTTTCTATGCTTAAAGTTTGTCAACATGTGTTTTACTTGATTAAGAATTCTAAAAAGAAATGTGATCTGCAAGATAATATAATATATTGATAATATTAATCTGATGAATTTTAAGCATTTTTTGAAAAGTGTCAAAATGAAGTAAATGGTACTTTTAAATTGGAAGTTATTTAAAGAAAGCAAAACAAATAAATAAGTTTTTATATTAATAAAGGAGAATTTAAAGCTCCATAACATTTTTATGTCTGTACATTTGTTTTTATTTACATTTAGAAGTTGGTTTTAATTATTTCTTATTTGAATTTTTATGCATTTTGTGTTCCTTTAAAACATCATAATACCCATATATTTTTATTTAAATGCTTTGAAACTTCATGTAAAAGTTTTCTTTAAATGTATGAAAGGAATAGAACATGGAAATTAACCCAAATTCATAAATTATTTTTATTTCAGTTTTTAAGCTAAGAATTTTTGTAAATCATTTTAAAGAAATATGATGAATTTTAAGCATTTTTTGAAAAGTGTCAAAATGAAGTAAACTCTGCAATTATTTGATATAATGATAACATTAAAATTTTATAAAAGGTATTATAATAGTTGCAAGTTGAAAATCAAGGAAATTTTTTTTTAAAAACTTTTGTTATTAGAAAAACAAAAAATTTGAGTGATTTGAATATTGTCGAAGAAAAATTGATAAATGGTACTTTAAAATTGGAAGTTATTTAAAGAAAGCAAAACAAATAAATAAGTTTTTATATTAATAAAGGAGAATTTAAAGCTCAATAACATTTTTATGTATGTACATTTGTTTTTATTTACATTTAGAAGTTGGTTTTAATTATTTCTTATTTGAATTTTTATGCATTTTGTGTTCCTTCAAAACATCACAATACCCATATATTTTTATTTAAATGCTTTGAAATTTCATGTAAAAGTATTCTTTAAATGTATGAAAGGAATAGAACATGGAAATTAACCTAAATTCATAGATTATTTTTATTTCAGTTTTTAAACTAAGAATTTTTGTAAATATGTAAAAAAAAAGTTTGTGTCAACAAACTTTAAGCATACACAAATGTATAAATAATTAAGATATAAATTTGAAAACAGTATATTACCTACATAAGGATATTCCCAGCATAAAAATATTTGCAAAGGAAAAAACTATTCATGTTTTATTTATTTTTGAATTATCAAGTTTTGCAACAATATCACATTTTTGCAATGTTTATCCATAATTTAAAGAATAAATTGTATAAAAAATAATTAAAGTTGATATTTTTATGTGAAATTCAAAGGTTTTGAATGTATTTAATCAAAACACTTGAAAAAGGGCTAAATATTTTAAATCCAGGTCATTTATTATTAAAAAGCCTTTGCAAATAGGAGGAAGTTGTAAAAAAAAAATTTTGTCGAGCAAATTTTAACTTTTTCAAAACAAAGCTCTGAAAATATTTAGAGCTTTAAGGAAAAATAAAACTATATTTTTTAATAAATAAGACTATGAACTTGATAATTCAATGGCATTTTAATATATTTACAACATTTTTAAAAGTAATATATCCAATTAAAAGTTGTTTTTAGCTTTTTCTCAGAATGAATTTTTATGCTTTTTGTTTTCATGTGAAGCACCATAACACAAGTAATTTTGATCCAAATGTTACAAAACTTTGTATTTATGTTTTTCATAAATGTTTACAGGTAATAAAACTCTAAAATGATTATAGCTACATAAATACTTTTATTTTAATTGTTAAGCTTGGAATTACATGCAAATTTTGAAAGAATTTTGTGTTGACAGCATTTAAACTAGCACAAAATAATAAAGATATAAATTTACCAGAGATCCATTCCCTGTAATATGTTAGTACAAACAAATACAAACTTAGAAATTTAAAAAATATTGATTTGATTTTGAGTTATCATGTTTTGTAACAGTATCAAGTTTTGGCCATTTTTACCCTTATTTTAGCTTATAAAAATAAAAAAATAATAATAATAATGAAATTTTTTTATGTGAAATCATTAGTTTTTAGATACATTCAATCCAAAAATGTGTACAAAGATAAAAAATTTCAAAAAAATTCATTCGAACGTGTTCGTGTACCTTAAACAATCGTTTACATTTTATTGTGAATTTTTTTTAAGTCATTTATTATTATATCTCGATTTTATTTTAATTGTATTGTATTTTTTCAATTATCCTTTTCAGTAAAATGCCACCAAAAAAATCTAACCTCAACAATACCCGTAGGCGTGAGGTACGACGTAGACGTGCTGAGAGGGCCCTCATGTCAACAAATCAAACCACGACAGCAAACGATAACAATACCAATTATAGTATCTAATAATTTAACGAAATACAAGAAAGCCACAGCAACGCGTGGCCGGGTCTTCTAGTATTATATAAGATCGTTCATTTCAATAATTTCTTTAATTTAATTTTTCCAAATAATAAAAGTTTATTCTATTAAAAGTTTTTTTATTATACTTATAATACGGCGGATGTCTTTTGATGGACAGATATAAAATAGCAAATAATTGCCTGTTAACGGATGTAGTGGTTGTCTCGTAACGGAATAACGGATGTAGCAATACAAGATCGGCAAAGTTTTATTATCCTGTGTCAAGACTTATTGATCTTAATATTATTATCTTCTATTACTTTAATTCAGTTTTTTTCTTTTAATTGATTCGGAAACAGAAACGGGTTTCTGGCAACCTGAACTTAGAAGACCTTCAATCTGAACTTAGAAGTCTTTTTTGAGAAAAAACAACCAGACAAAATGCTCTGCTTTGGACGTGTGCTTCGAAATGCTGCTTTCAAGAACTTCCCTCGGAATTATTCAACTAAATTCAACCAACCTTTGTCTGCAAATGATATGCCAAGACCTGGAGGTATAGCGACTTTCATGAGATTGCCTTATAAAACATCAGCAGAAGGTAAGTCTAGGGATTTTTCGATAAATGTAATTTACTACTGTGTCCAAAAAGTAAGACCAATTTTTTTTTTTTTTTTTTTTCACAAACTCTTTATTTATTCTTCCAAATTTATTTCATCGCCTTCAAAATAATCCCCTGCTGACACAATGCCCTTATGCCAACTTTTTTTCCAATCCTCAACGCATGCTCAAAAGTCATCGGCAGGGATGGCCTTCAAAGCGCTCGGCGATTCACGTTGAATCTCTTCAATCGGATCCCCCGGAGTGGTCTTTTGAGTTTAGAAGAAGCCAGAAGTCGCACGGTGTGAATACGGTGGTTGTGGAACGATATGGATTTCATTTTTGGCGAAAAAATTACGAAGAATCAATGCAGTGTGAGCTGGTGCATTCAGTGTTTTCGGTACCATTCAAGATTTGACATGTTTGAGGTCCAAAATGGAATTGACATATCCTTTTGAAATTACAACATCAGCAAGGTCTCTAATAGTAGATCGACGGTTTGCAAGCACCAAATCTTTAATTTTTTGGACGTGAGCTTCGTTGGTTGAGGTTGGTGGTCGACCAGAGGGCTCTTCGTCTCCAACGCGTCTTCTGCCTTCTTTGAACTATTTATACCACTTGTAAACATTTCTTTCCGATACGGAAATGCTCACCGAAAGCCTCCTGCAATATTCTATACGTTTTCGCAAACAAAATTTAATGCAAGTACTTTGCTCAATTAATTCAGACATTTTTAAAATTGCTGCAATCAGTTTTAGCGTCTCACAAAGCCAAGCGTAACTCAAACACTAATCAATATTTTGACGCCAAGTTTTACGCCAATTTTTTAGTTAAGGACAGTGCCAAGCAACCAAAAAAAGGAAATAAAATTGAAATTCCATAAGCCCCGGAAATTTTAAATTGAAAATTGATCTTACTTTTTGGACACAGTAGTATTATTTAATTTCGCATATTTTCTACGTCTTTGAGAAAAATTTATTAAATAATTTAGTGAACTGTTGGCCATCATAGTTGACAATACTTTTCTATTACAAGTTCTTTCCCATCTAATCGAAAAACATTGGCGACTTGCATCTGTTCTATTTAGAAATGCGGAATTGTTTATATTGAGGGCCAACATGACTATTGTCTAAAATACCTTATAAATGAGTTGAGAAAAAAGGCTCACTCATCTAAACTCCTGTTTCGTTTATCTTGGCGTCTTTTTATATCTTTTTATAAAAAAAATAAATAAAATATTTTGAATGACATAGTAAAAATGTTAGTGGAGCAATAAAATATAAAGGTTTATGCTACTGATATTTAATCACAACCAGTTAGTAATAATATTTATGATGTTATAAAAATATAATGTAGGTGTTTTCATGATAGTTGTTTCGTTTACTTCTTAAAAAACCGTCACTCGATTTTTTTTCTCAACACAGCAAAAAATAAGAAGAAGAATAGTAATAAAAAAAACACATTTTCAAATTATTAAAGAAAATTTAAAATAATTTTGAAATTGCTTAAATTATTCTAAGTATTTCGTAAATGTAATAGAAAACTTTTAAATGCTTTCGTTATTGGTTGACCTTTCCTAACTTTTAATATCAATAAAAAGTGAGCAAATATAATAACTTAGAATAAATTTTTTAATGAAATTATAAAAATATGTTTCAATTGTCTTTTATAGATTTTTTTTAAATTTCTCATATGCATACAAAGTGCAATATAAAATGTATTAATTAAATTGTAAAGTAATATATTAAAAAAATCATTCATACCAAAAACTGATGAATTTCAAATAATCTGTAATTAAATAATAAAAAAATTATAATTCCCTACCTTAAATTAGATAAAAATAATTAATTAAATTAATTAAATTGTTATTTCACATCTTTAAAATGCATAAGATAAATTTTGATTCCAATCAAAACGTTTGTTCACCGTTTTTATTAAGGTTATGATATTGAATAATATTTTTTAATAATTTTTTTTTATTTTCTGAAAAAAAAATTATTTTTTCGTAATCAATAAAGATGTTTACTTTAAGTTAGCTTGAATATAAAATGATCACAACTAACTTTTGTTATCTAAATTGTTTTGATTTTTAATTAATAATAATAATAATAATGTATCCAGCCATAAATTACAATTTCACTTTAATATTATTGTAAAGGTTGAAATTTATTTTACAATAGTGATGATTTTTTAATTTTGGTTGTGATATTTAGTTTTTAGCTGCCTTGTATATCCTATATGAAATAAAAATTCTATTATAGGATTTCCTTGTATTTAAAAATTTTTATTCATTATGTAGATCAGAAGTTCTTTATCCTATCACTTCCTTTCCAGAGAAAAAAAAAATTACTTAGCGACTCTTGAAAATCTACTTTCTTTAATAAACAAAAATGTGTTCTTTTATGTATCTATATCTATCTATTTTCTTAAGACATAATTAAGAAACATGTTCAAAAATAGGAAACCTTGAAAATTTGAAATCGTGAATTTTATTTTAATCAGCCGTAGTAACATTTGTTCAATACACAGAAAAAGAAAATAACGAACGACAACATGAAAATAAAAAATACGAATGATATTAAAAATGATGTGTTGTGTTTGTGTCTAATCCTCAGTGTCCTGCAGTGCGGGGCGTATATCCCATGGATCCACTCATGGATGGAGGGAAAGGGGGGCAGCTTCTGTTGTTGATAAAGCACTCATAAGTAGAAGTCTGAATTGGCTCCGTAACGCTCTTAGAGTCATATGAGACCAGGACCTACTGTTAAAGTGGATTCCGAACCACTAAAAACATCCATGGCACCGCCGGGACTCGAACGCGAAACCTAGGCACTCGGCCATTCAGGCTCATTAAAAATTATACTAATGAGAAGGACCAACCTGGTGCGCTGCTACCAATGGATTAATTCTCTCCTTTATTTAGAAGTATACCTAAATCAGAAGTATACCAAAGAAATATATCGTATACTTAAATCAGAAGTATATCCAAGTATACTTAAATCAGAAGTATATCTAAGTATACTTAAATCAGAAGTATATTTAAGTATACTTAAATCAGAAGTATATCCAAGTATACTTAAATCAGAAGTATATCTAAGTATACTTAAATCAGAAGTATATCTAAGTATACTTAAATCAGAAGTATATCCAAGTATACTTAAATCAGAAGTATATCCAAGTATACTTAAATCAGAAGTATATCTAAGTATACTTAAATCAGAAGTATATATAAGTACACCTAAGTATACCTAAATCGGAAGTATACATAAGTATATCAAAGAAGTATATCTAAGTACACCTAAGTATACATAAGTATATCAAAGAAGTATACAGAAATATATCAAAGAAGTATACAGTATATCTAAGCATACCTAAATCGGAAGTATACAGAAATATATCAAAGAAGTATACCTAAATCGGAAGTATACAGAAGTATATCTAAGTATATCTAAATCGGAAGTACACAGAAGTATACCTAAATCGGAAGTATACAGAAATTTATTAAAATATACCCAAATATAAAAAGTATATCTAAGTATACCTAAATGACTACGATTCGTTATTCTCAGTCAGTTTGTTCTTTTATGTTAGCAAGTTTGTGACCGCTATAAACGAACGTTTTACTAAATATGATGAAGGAAAATACAATTATTTTTATTTTATTTTCCTTTATTTTTCATCGTCCCCTTATTTTTATAGCCCTCCTATCATTTTCCTCGAGGGTTTTGTCGCCCTTTAATGGATAGCATCCACCACTTTGGGAACCAGTGTTTTAGATAGTGGATGAGAGTTTTACAGTTTTTTAATGATTCGAAAACCTTTTCCAGGTTTAGATGTAGGAATTGTGGGAATTCCAATAGACATTGGAACATCAAATCGTTCAGGAACCCGATTTGGACCTCGTCAAATCAGAACTGAATCTTCACTGTTAAGACCCTGTCACGGATCCAGAGGTAAGCTCAAAAAGTCATAATTAATATACAATGTTTGTAGCTATCCAGTAGTCAAATGCATTCACTTAATTTGTTAAAATAGTAAATTAAATAAACTGAAAGCAACTAAAAATATCCTTTTTTTTTTTTTTTTTTTTTTTTTTATGCGTAATGTGGCACATTTTTTTAAATTAGTTAGTTGGTTTATTTTTGTAGAGGAAAGATCCTAATTTACTGTTTCCTCACTAAAACTTAATTCATAAATATGCATTACAGGTATTCAACCTTTTTCTTGTCTACAAGTTGCAGACTTGGGGGACATTCCATTCACGATGTATGATATGCAAAAAGCCATAGATGATATTAAGAACTTCATGTTGGATGTTATTCAAAAGAATTGCAAGCCAATAACTTTAGGTGGAGATCACACACTCACTTATCCTATCTTAAAAGCCATGAAGGTATTATACGTATAAAATTATTTTCTCGAAATAAGTAAATTTTGAAATTAAATTTCATTTCCTGACTCTTCTGTTTTATTTCAAATAATTTAGAAATTTTTTTCTTTCATATTTACTATTTCTCATGCATATTTCACATATATTTATTACGTATCATATGTCTTATATATCCCATATGAATATTATATGGGACATATATATGGTGTAATAATAGTTTTTTAAAAAAAAATCTGTAAATGGCACATAATGATTTTAATCTCAAAGTAAAAATTGTAAGAAATTCTTAAACACTGTAGATGATATTTTCTATACCTTATTGAAAGGACCAATAATAGTGTAATAGATTAGTTTCCAACCCATGGTACCGTTAGGGCACGTAAAAATAATGTTTTTAATAATAGAAAATATCACACTAAGTAAAAAGGAAGTAAAAGACGTAAATCTAGAAATCAACTGACCACTGATTGTCACTGGCCCGTTCCACCATCAATCATATTGTGTGATTGTGCATGCCTCTCATTTGATATTCTTACCGTTTCTGATATTCTTCTAGAAATATCTTGAATTGTTTCAGAGTTTTCGACATCGACACTGTTTACTTAAAACGAAATCGAAAGCAGGCATTTAGTTTAGTGTTCGATTTGGGCGATAATTAAATAACTTATATTAATAGAGATAGTTTCGGTCCTTTTTTCTTATGAAAGGTTATTATTTTAATGTTTTGAATGATTTTCTGTTGATACTATTTTGTGTCTCAAACTGAATAAGTGGTTGAAAATGGATGGTATTGGCAGAGTATTAAAATTTTGAGGCAATCTTGATTTGAATGATCAAGAAACCAACGCTCGTCGAAAAAAAAGAAAAAAACATTGTGATGAATATTTGTCATTTGAATCACCAATGGAGGGAGAAGGTTGTCCGAAATCCCAATATATTGTTTATGAAAAATTTTAGTCACATAATTCAATGAAAATATTTTTATTAATACGGCAATTTATATATACATAAAGTCATTATAATTTTTTCTATCTAGCTTGGAACCGTAACCAGTATTCATAGACAAAATTTAGAATCCAAGCCCTTGGCACATTCATAGAAGGAAGTACTCTGGTAGAGCGCTTCCTTTTGTTAACTGTTAATCTGTAAAAGTTGTTAACTTTACTACTGCTAATTTAAAAAAAAACTTAAATACATCAGATCATTGTGTGAAGACATGGGCAACTTTAACTACGCTGGCGCTTAGGAAGAATACTCATGATGTTCTTTGAATTTTAATATGAACAAAAAAAATTTATTTTAAGACTAATCTTTTCATTGGAAGTCTAATAAGTTTCATGAATACGAGTGACTGCGACAGTTTGATTATCTGGTACCTTTTCCGAAATTATTAAGCTTAACTTAGAGATTACCGAATAGTTTTATAACCATATGTCCGAAGAAAGAATAAAATATAAAATATTTTCCAATGATGAACTACTTCAAACATCCAAATGCACTTGTATTTATTTAATTTAGCATTTTTTTGCAGGAGAAGTATGGCCCCGTCGGCTTGGTTCACGTCGACGCTCACAGTGACACCAGTGACTCTATGATGGATTGCAAAATAGCCCACGGCACCCCCTTCAGGAGGGCGTTCGAAGACGGTGCACTGGACGGCAAAAGAGTGGTGCAAATCGGCATCAGGGGAACCGTCTACAGACTGGACGATTTCAGTTTCGCCACAGAGAAGGTAAATTTCATATTTGTAAGAAATTACTTTAAAAGTTTTTTTAAAAAAACTACGACTGAATCTTGGCAAGTTATTGTCCAATAACTTGAGATCTGATTAAACATTTTATTGCAGTCTTACTTAAAATATTGGATTCGATAAGAAAATAAAAGTACAGAAGTACATTTATACTATGCTATATCTTTTTAATTATGAACTCTCAAAAATGCCTACTCATTGACATTCACAATTCAATTAATGCATTTTGCAGATAAACAATAATCATTAGTATTGTAATCTCTAGACCTATACTGTAACTATAACGCCTTCAAGAAGAGTGCCACTTTCAGGTTCATGGGAACACTTTCATATTTATTTACAAGCATTATATATATATATATATATGAATCCACTTTCAGCTTACCCCGTAAAAAGAAAAACATCTCTCGTCTCGAAATCTGCCAGTAGGTAGACGGCCTTCGCCTACACTGAGCTGTTGCGCCAATGATGATATATAGATATAACATA
This sequence comes from Caerostris darwini, assembly GCA_021605075.1. Classification (NCBI taxonomy): domain Eukaryota; kingdom Metazoa; phylum Arthropoda; class Arachnida; order Araneae; family Araneidae; genus Caerostris; species Caerostris darwini. The sequence goes on along the minus strand of BPLQ01012350.1, from coordinate 1,012,015 downwards.
CAGAACTCTATTTACAAAGAAATGAAAATTAAAGATGTAAATTTGACTCACAAGTGCAGTTCACTCCAAGGTCGGAGATTTTCAGAGTTCTAGGTTGTAATTATGCACTTGTTAAAGAATATACATTCCTTTCCCCTGGAAACAGAAATGCTATATCTCTTAATGTGGGGAAAATGGTACAGTATAGTTATCCTTTCATCCTTATGTAGTACATGTTTTCAAGGTGCCTAAAAATGTGGTCTCATTTTGACTTTAATTTATTCGGTAATTCACCCTAGTGCAAGATGTACCTAGTCTTTTTTCAATCTATTCTTCGATTGATCTTAATAATGGAAAGAGTAAAATCAAATTTCGACGAAGGAAAAAATCATAAAGTTCCACTTAAAGCTCAAAAACATCATAAAAATATGTTCCGACAGCAGAGGATGAAGAGAGAGCATTTTTCAGAATTGGGCGTTTAGGTGCAACTACACCGCATTTAAATATTGTATGCACATACACACACAAAAATCTTTAAGTGATACTAAAAGTATAAAAACATTTTAAATTGCTACTAAAAACACACAAAAAAAAAATCATAAATCAGTAGTTCTCTTCCAATGGCAGATGGATGAGAGGAGGAAATTATTTTTCAGGGTGATTTTTAGATGAAATTATTTCATATTTCTAGGTCATGTGGTAGAATATCTAAGAAAAGCTTATTAGGCATCATGAGGATCGATTCGGCTCTTTTCTCAATCGCCATCGAGTCTTCTCGTTTCTGAAAGCAGTGATTTCCATGAACAAATTTAAACTTGCTTCCCCCTCCCCCTCCTGTACATGGTAATTAAGAGGATTACTTCTTGGCCATGAGTCGGTCTAGCTTAGAAGCCATAGTTTGTTTTCCTTCGTTATTGTAGATTTGTGGGGCTCATTTAAGCATACCACGAACAGACGATTTACGCTTGATGAAAAGAAGACAATGCATTTCGGCAGAAGTTTGAAATATGACCTCCACATTTGGATGTCGTATGGTAAAAAATTTAAAAAGCATCAGAAGCTTGCAACTCGCAACCTGACTGTCGATACAAAATACGTATAAATATTGTCTAAATCGACTTCTCTTTTATAAAATCAATGACTGAAATGGAATTTGAATTTTAATTTGAACATGAAGACAGCTTAGAATACATTTTCACAGTCATTTATTGCTGTATGAATCAGAAGATGCATGATGTTCATAAGCAGAATTCAGCAAGACCATTGCCATCAGCCAATCCCCAAAGAAAATAATAATTTGCTGGAAATTGTCCAATGAACCTCAGCCGAAATTTTAAATCCTTTTTGGAAATCCATAGTTTTCAAGTTTTCAGTAGAATTTTATGATAAATATTCTTTTTCCAAAATTTACTCACGCTTTCTGATTTCATTTGTGTCAACTTAATTTAATAAAAAAAATTCAATGTCTTGCAAATGGTTAAAATGCGAACATTTTTTTTTTCTTTTTGTTCACTCTGACAAAAAGAAAAAAAAAAATTTCATGGACATTCCACTAAATATAAACCCTTTTTGTACAGTTTTCTTCATTGTTAGGCTTAGTCATCGTTCTTTGAACTAGTTTCACGTTCATGTTTGATCATGATAAGCTGTACTAATGATTATGAAAAATTTTCAAAATATTAATGATAATAATGCTATCTATTTTATAGGGCTTCCGAATTGTAAAAGCTGACGAGTGCTGGAACACCTCGTTGAAACCTTTGATGGCAGAGGTCAGGAAGCAAATGGGAGATGGACCAGTGTATGTCAGTTTAGACATCGATGCATTAGATCCCTGCTATGCACCTGGAACAGGTATAACTTCAATAGATCTATTAAGTATACAATAGACACTCCCTTATCCTATACACTAGATTAATCAATATGAAAGCAATCATCTCTTTGCAATATGAAAGCATAAATTGTTATGTTTTATACATGAAATGATTTTTGGTTTATAGGAATATCTCGGTTTGTTTAAATATTTTTTTTAAGTATTATATTGTTTCCAACATTGATACATACATACATACATACATACATACATACGTATATATAATATGCACCAGGAGGTTGCTATTACCCTAGTCTAATATCATGTAATATATTTGCTTAATTGAGTCACGACATTAATGGCTACATGTAAATTCTCTTATGCTGTATAGAAATACAAACAAATTTCACTACAAAACTATAATAACATTATCTATAAAGAAATCCTAAAGTACCTCACATTCAGTCTCCTCAAAAAACAATTCTCAAAATCCGAAGTGCGTATAAGCTGGAAATCATTTGACAAGCATAAATATCAAAAGGGTGAATTGCTACAACTGCATCGATGGAAGATGACATATATATATATATATATATAATATATATATACAATTCACAGATATAATCAAAGAATTGAAAAACAAATAAAGGAAACAACTACAGCAAAGTATGCAGAACTTAAGTACGGCTAGAGTTGCTGCTATAACCTTACTTTAACATAATAAAAGGCGTAGCATATTAATAGAAAAATCAAATGAGAACGGAGAAGAAACAAACTAGGAATATGATATAAATATATATGAACTCTTTTCGCTGCGCGTGTCCAGTAGACTTCAGTTCTTGAGACAATTGAACTTCGTAAGCATGAAAAGGAAAACTTTTCGGGAGTATAGGCTGTAAAAAGTTCTCGAAATGTCCAATTATTCAACACGGCCCCGCATAATGTTCCTGGACTTTCTGTAACACTCTCACAAATTACTTTGATGATTTTTGTGGAACGTCTTGTTGAAGGACGACCAGAGTATCCAAGATCCGTATTTTATAATCTGCCTGAATTTTTTTAATTAATCTCTACATAGTTGAAGTTAAATCTCTATTAAGACCCTATTTTGTACGAAAATCACGAACTGCCAAACCTTCTACCAAAACTGTAGCTGCCAAACCTTCATTATTTTTAAAATACTGCCCAGCACGAAAACTTTGCTTTGTTTTTCGGTGTAGCACTTCACTTTTAATAACCCTGAACTGTCAGCTGTAACTTTTGTTTTTTTCCGTTGGCAACTGTTTATCGTACATAGAATTCAAATCTTTCGTGAATCTTGAGACGAAACCAGAAGGAATGTCATTATCTTGATTCTACATTTACACTGTATGTGAAAGCAGAAACAGAATTATGCAGTGTAATTTGTTTTTACTTCTCCTGTTAAAAAATAAAAATCATGATAAACAAACAAAAAGTGTGTCTTAAAGAAGATTTCATAAAGCAATATGAGTGAAAAAATACAATTAAAACGCTTAGTCATAAAGATGTAATCTACTTTATGTAATTTAAGTAAAATTAAGAAAATCCATTACTTAGATTTGTTTTCCCATATTTTTATTTGGCAAGGAATTTTTGTATTTTGCACAATTTTCATTTAATTTTAATTTAAATGCAAATAAAATAAATTTTTAAGCTCTATTTTATATGGAAACATGAAACAAGTCAATTATAAAAATATAAAATTTAAGTAATTAAATCAAACTAAGAAATTAATAATTGCTGTTGCTCTTCATTGCCGAAATGGTCTGGTGTACAGTGCGTTGGATTTGGTGGAGATTGGTTCGAGATCTGACCAATAATACAGAACAGAAATTCCCCTCTTTGTGGAGGAGGTAGGGAGAATTAGCAGGCAGGAATGTACTTTCTTTTGGATCCAGGAAGGGGAGAGGAGGATTGGTACTTGCCGTATGTTCTTTCCAAATTGTGGATGCAAAATGTGAGTGTAGGATGGTAGGCTTCCCATGGTTCCTTTCGAATAAAGCTAATTTTGCTGCAAATCTACTGTTGTAGTGCAACCGAAGCTGGTCAAAATTTCGAGCATTTTAAAAACAAAAAGTTACTATTCATTAAGGTTCATTCCCACGGAGGCGTGATGCGGCGACGTGCCATGCGGCAGGGAAGAAAATTTTTTCGACCTGTTCACAGCGATCAGAAATCGCTTTACGCCTAGTGAAGTTCCGCTTCGAGTTGAAAGTTGGTCAACGCGGTGCGGCTAGTGATTGGTCAGCGCTTCAACGCCTCACGCGTCTGTGGAAACGAGCCTTTAGTCAAAAGTTTATGACAATCTATTCAGTAGAAAGTCTATTCCGTAGTTAACTCGAGTTTCCTGAGTTCAGTACACCCACACAATTTCCTCCCGACCTTTTTCATTGATGATTGCTGCATGAATTAGTGGAGATTGCATAAATTTCAAAACTATTTAAGGTAAATATAATACAGAAAATATGTGATGGTTGCAGATTTCTTAAATGTAAAGGCAATATCTTGATTTCTGAATAGAAAAAGAGATTATATTATTAATATAACAAAATATACGCGCGTAACTTTTTATCATTTGTTATTATATTTCTCATAGTTATATTTATAGATGTTTTGGAAATATAATGATTTAACTAATTTTTTTATATAACTTCTAAATAACTTTACTCTTATTTGTTAAGATAACTATGACGAGTATTACCAAAATCATAAGGTGTTTTTTTTTTTTTTTATTTATTATCTTTCAGGTACACCAGAAATCGGTGGATTGACAACAGTTCAAATACTGGAGATAATAAGAGGAGTAGAAGGATTGAACATTATTGGTGGGGATATGGTCGAAGTAAGTGAAGTTTTTTTTAATTAATTTTGATATTTTAATGAAGCATAAAGGTTTTTATGAAGAAGCCTATTCAACAGACTAAGTACTAGGTACATAGTAGCACTGCTCTGGCCTAAACAGTTCGCGTCGATTCATCAATTGGGAAAATATTTTCCGGTGAGAATTCACATTATTATTTTTTTTTTCCTACTAAAAACAGCCGTACCCCCATTCCTTTCTCTTGAATGCATAGTACTTTCTTAGTGGAAAATAGGTGATAAGGCAGAGAAAGTAACTATCAAGATGTGAATTTGTTTTTGCCTTCATTTCTCTTCTGGATATCGGAGTAATTTCAATTTTCATACAACTTAGTATTTTATAGTTTTGAACTGCTCATTTTTGTACATTGGAAATTTTTAACATAGTTCAGAGAAATGAACTACATATAAATAGTGAGGGGAAAAAAAAAAAAAAAAAAAAAAAAAAAAAAAAAAAACTCTTCCTAGCATTTTAGAAAAGGATATGTGAAAGAAGGCTTTAGACCACAAAATGATTTTCACGGGGGAGGAAGGACAAAAAAAAATGGATAATGGGGAAACATTGTGAGTTAATAACTAAATGCGTAATTAATAGACAAATTTTGCATAACGTTTTCTTATCGTCCGATATTTTTCTTCCTAGAACGCATGATCATAGGAAACATTGTACCTATTGCGCATGCGTATCTGTAATACTGCACTACTGAGCTATTCCTATGAGCATGCGCGCTAGGAAGAAAAAAATATCGGACGATAAAAAAACGTTATGCAAAAACTCTCTAACTATAATGGAACAAATTTAAGTTTAATCCAATGAAAAAGCTATAAATGATCTCTTTATCATCTTGTTTGTTAATTCATCGTTTATTTAATTTTCTGTCGGAATAAGTGTTTGATACCACTAATTTTTGCTCTAAAGATTTGGAATAGCTACTAGACATAGAAAATAATTACTATGACTGTTAGATGATTGTTAATAGAAAACTTATACCTGTCGATATTTTCAACGGAGTTCAAAAAATATTACATCTAGATTAAACAAGTATGCTTTTCTTGTTATTTATTAGATATGTAGCTGAATATTTCTGACAAAAATTAGAAACAGATGAAGCAGAAATCTTTTATTTTATAATATAATAACAGATATAACCTGGTATTATCCAGCTTCAATGAAACTATAGATTTTTTTATTATTGGTTAATTTAATTAAGAAAATAATCGGCAAAAAAGAATCCGCTATGACAAAATTTTCTCAAAAAATAAATTTTATTATAAGAATATCAGAAACCAACAAACAAATAAAAAAAAAGATGACGGCACATGGATCGGCCGCCTATTACAGACATCGATGAACCTCATATTACAAACAGATAACTTAGGGACTATAAAGAAAGAATTTTGCCGTTTGTGTGTACTTTTAGAGGTAACAGTGCATTAGCATTTGCGTGCCGTATGGTGGAAAACTGTTACCAGACAACTTGACTATAGATGTGAGACATTTTGCACATGCAGGCTGTCTAAATAATAATCGAGTCGCCTTGTTTCTGAAAGCAGAGTTGAAATGGACGCTATACTGGGCAAAGTGACGTGCAGTTAACGCCAACTGTGCAAGCTACGGTTGGACTACGAATTATTTTACTACATTCATTTAGCAATTATTTTATTTTGTTCGAAAAGGCAAGTTTGTCAATATGTAACTTAACCAAAGATTTAACCAAAACGATAATGCGAAATGAATTTAATAAAGAACATTGACTTCTATCGCTGTGTCAATAAAGCAATTATACATCATTGCTAATTACTGTGTACATACAAATAAGCAGATTTAGCTATAAAATTAACAAATAAAAAAGCTGTTTGTGCTTTGCTATGTAGAAATTGAACCAAATATAAAATGGAATATGAATTTAATTTTTCATAATATAATTATATGCATAGAGGTTGATAAGCAACATAACATAAGAAATATAACATGTAATTTTATAGGAAGTTTAATTTCAAGATAATTATGATTTTTAATTAAAATATTAATCTAAATATATCTTTATTGAAAGGAGATATACAGACACTTTTTAAAAATAATATGGTTTTTTTTTTTTTTTTTTTAAATAAAAGAAGAAGAAATATAATTTTTAAAACATTTTGGAAATAATTTGAAATCAATAAACTTAATGAATGAATTAAACTAATCGCTAAAGCTTTCGCTGAGTCAGCACGTGAAAAAAAAATTCATGAACTTATCGAATTAAATGCAGTGCAGTTTATAAATATAATAATTTTTTAATTAAGCTAAAATTTTAAACATTTTGTTACTTTTTTTTTTTTTTTTTTTTTTTTTTATCATCAAAAATTTGAAAATGTCTCAATTTAAGAAAAAAATTCGTCTTTTCAAGCTTAGAAACTTTTCTAATTCATTTCGAACTAAACACATATCCACAACAGCTGAAAACAAAAACTATAATAGTTGTTTCAAAAGAATGAAATTGGATTTTTAATTTCAATAGATGAACACGAATAAAAGGGCTCGCGTTTCAATTTCTATATGATGCTTTTTCCTAAAATTTTCCTATTGAAGCGCACATTAAAATTAAAAAAAAAAAACCTCAAAATGCATAAGGTGCTTTTATTTCAAAGTCCTTGCTATTCAGAAATAGGTTGACTTCGTATGTTTCGTACAAATAATACGAACCTTTTCATCAGTAGGTAAGATATGAATAATTTCTCTCGAAAAGATTCATACCAATAACTTACTGAACATACTCGGAAATAATGGATTTTGATAATTACCATCATCGGAGTTAGCAATGTAATACATAAAGATAAAAATATACGAATCTGTTTAAAAATGTATTCGAATGAGTAATTGAACTCATTCGAATCAATCATCTTGACTATTACTACAATTTCTTGTTCGGTGTTTGTAGATTTGTCGTTTGATTCGTTCAATAATAGAGAAATAAATAAAATAATAGAGAAATAATTGAGAAAATAATAGAGAAATAAATAAAAAAAATTTCTTTTAATTTATGAAATATATTGACTCACAAAATTTATTTCTTCATTATTTTTTTATTGCGTTATTTTTTTATTTTTCCAGGTATCACCGCCATATGATCTGAGTGGCAACACAGCTTTGACTGCAGCCAATTTAATATTTGAACTTTTGTGTTCGATGAGCAAAAATAAATAAGAATAAAAGAAAAACATATTTTTCAAGAACAAAGAAATTCAAAATCAAATTTCGTGAAATGGAAAGTGAGAAAAATTTCATTTTGGATTTCGCATCAAAACTACAAATGAATACCTTCTAAATATAAAAAGCAATTAAATATAAGATGCAAATGAATATAAACGCATAAAAAGTGTGCAATGTTGTTTCATTCAAGTGAATGTGACTATTTGTCTTTCCACTCATTTTTGTATTTGTTTATTAAAGAAATTGTTTTTAATTTTAAAAAAGTATGCCTTAAGTTAATAAAAATAATTTTTATTAAATTTACTAGAAAAAAGAATGACTATGCATAAGCAAACTATTGTGAATAAAATGAATAATTGTTTTATTAATTCATCTTTTGAATGGTCATAGAACACGGATGTTAATAGAAGATTGGGCAACTACAAGTTTGGAAAATTTTTGAAAATATTCATAGGTGTATTTACTTTGAATATTAAGACACATTAACAAAAGACAGTTGTTATGTGTTGTTGCTGTTACCTGTGTCTTTATTGGAATTCAATCCATACAAATTTGATTACTTACCGTAGAAACAAAAAGAACACATAAACAAATCAAAATTACAAAGGGAAAATAGCAGACATTCTTAAGAAAAACGATCTAAAGGCTTAGAAACGAGTTAAATGTTCTGAAGGATAAAAATTTAAAATGCTAGAAGCACCATAGTAAAAGTCCGTGTGATCAGAACATGATTTCTCTGGCCCTCCAGTAAATAAATGTTATATAAAACTCCATAAGTCACATTTTACAAGTGAATTGGTTTAGAGTTTCAGAATCTTCCGGTTAAGATATTTCACCATTATTTTAGGAAAAGGATTCAGATTCTAACTCATTACCTTTGCTCTATAGATTTCTACCACGATGTTATATAGATTTTATAACTAATTAGTGCCAGCAACCTTTAGCAAATGTAAATGATAATTTAATTTAAATTGCAAATGTTAAGAAGAGTTCAGCTTATGTCCCAAAAAACATAAGTACGCAAAATCATTCTACAAAAGAAAATATGTAAAAATTAATACTCCCAACTTTTAAGAAACTATCAATCGTTAAAATTTTTGACGCTTAGGAAGAAGTCTGCGAATGCTCTTGTCTGATAAAACACCTTCCTATAATTTTCAACAAAGTTTACAAAACACTATATTGCAACCTTTTTATTAATGTCCATCGTGTTATTTAACATATTTTAACCTATATAAAATAAAGAGCTCTTCATTATGAATCATTAGAATCCTTCATTATTCATAAGGAGCTTTTTTAAAGAAAATTTAATTTAATCAAATTTAAATTTATTGCGATTTCAATTATTATTTTTCTTTTTATCCTCTTTAAGGCAAGCAGAAAAATCAATTTTAAAATATACATTAAAATACAAATATTATAAGAAAAAATTAATAAACTGACCAAGGTACACTCACATAAATATAATGTACCTGTAATAGAATATGATCAAATAGTGACTTGCTTTCGAATATTGAATATTTCTTCAATAAAATCAAAGAAGATTGAAGTGCACTCAAAAATAATTTATTTCTGCTGCTTAATATTTTGCCATAAAATATTTCTTCATATTTTTGTAAAAATAATTCCCGTTTCAAAACAATGCAATTTTTTTTAATATTTTGAAATCTTTTTTAATAGTCAGTTAATTTTACAGCAATCGGTCTGTGGCAACGTGCCTGGATATCACGCGAGACAGATCATTCTACAATCTGTTTTTTTTTTTAATAACTCTGTGAAGATTTCACAATATGTGTGATATCTTCACTACAATGTAAAGATTTCAATAGTTTTTCATGTAAATTAAATAAACTTTGATGGTTAAAAATATGTTTTACAAATATAAATATTTAAAACAAAAACCTTTTAAAAATACTGGAATGTGTAGAAAACTAATTGAAATAGATAATTAAAACAAGCAATTATTAAGCTGTTTTGATAGCACGCAGAGTACAAGAAACATGTATAATTTTTCTTTCGATATCTTTGATTTTGATTTTTGTCGTTGATAAGGAGAAACCTTCTGAAAACAAAAGTGCAATCTAAAATGTACGTCATTGGTCGCCTGTTCCGGAATACTTCGTGTAAATACATTATTCGAAATTATTCAAGTAAATTCAATCATCATTATCCAATCGCCGAAACGCCACGACCTGGAGGCTTACCAACAACAAATTTGTATTTAACAAAGCTCCTTGGCTACAAGGTAGCCGCAAGCCTCTATCAGGGAAAAACATCAGATGAGGAGATAAATGCAGTGCAAGAGATAGCAGCAAAGTAGAAAAGAAAATTGTTCTTTGTGATGGCGATTTCTTTCTTGAGCATTGGTAATGCTGATGATATAGCCGCAGGCTACTATCCTGGAAAAACTTCAGATGAGGAAAAATATACAGTGCATGAAACAGCAAAGTAGAAAAAAGGAAGCTGTTCCTTATGTTGGCGATTCCTTTCTTGTGCTTTGATGATGTTGATGGTTTAGCATGGTGACAGCCGAGAGCTTCTAACTTGGAAAAATTTTAGAAAAGGAGCAAATACAATGCATGAACAGCAGCTAGGTAGACAAAAGGAAATTTGCCCAAAATGTAACAAATTTTTAGTCCGGAAAAGGGAACAGACATAGGCTTATCAACACTTATAAGATTCCCTTATGAAGAATTAGCAGTAGGTAAGCTTGGTGATATTTCAAAAAATATGATTTTAGATTTAATTTCGTATCTTACCTTTGCCCTTGCGTTTTGAATAAATCAGTCATGAATAAGCCAAATTATATTTCACGATGCATTTACATTTCATTACCATATCATCTTAACACAAGTTTGGGGGGTTGAATTTACTTTATTTAAGTTAAATGGGAATTTTCCGTAAAATCGCGATTTGACCAATCTCTCGGCGTTGAGAAAGAATTCATCAAATTTTGCACATATGTATGCGTTAGTTAAGATTTATCCAATTTCAGAATGTGTTTAATTTGGAAATATTAGATTTAACTCATTGCAATCGATAAAATTGTGTCTCCGAGATTGTGAATTTGTCAACAGAATAGAATTTAATCTTACCTTTAAATTACCGATCTTTTCATCGAACTTAGTGTTATCTTTATACCTTTGAAAATAAAATAGCATAAAGATTGTTGATAACACCCCATTATTATGATGGCATTCATTTTGAACGATTTTTTTGAGAGGACATATTTTCAAGCACAAACTTGGGATTGATAGAATAATTTGTGAGTACATACTATAAAAGACGTTGATTAAAAAAATATTATTTATTTCTTAAATGTTTTAACGGATCTTATTTATATTTAGTAGCAACAACGAATTTTATTTATATTTTGTAAAATGCAAGTCTTATAACGATTTCCACTCAAACAAGCAATTAAAAACAAGACTCAAAAATACACATTAAATATTAATTGGCTAAAGTTTATTATATAGAGTATTAGCAGTGTGTTGCTTGTGCAAAATGTGATCTCGGCATTAATATATTTGGTACTAGTGTATTATTTTATTTCGAAAAGTTTTCCAAGTTTTGCTTTGGGCGGAAAATATGTGTTATAGAGAAGGCATATTTGTCAGAATTTGGTCAGAATCCATAAATGTTCGAATGTTGTACCGACTGAAAATGATAATATGAATGATTAATCGTGATATTAATATACGCTGAGTTTATTACAAATCATGAACCGTTGGAGGGGGTATGCCATTTGTAAATACTGTATATTTATTTAGCTCATGACCAGAAAATATCTCAAGCAACTTTTAACTGCTTTTGCTCATTATAACAAAATTTGAAATAGGGGCCATTGGGATTTGACGTCAAAAAAATTTTTTCGCCAAAGTGCGCCAAGTAATGGGTTGTGATTGTAAGTGAAATGAATTGTGAATAGTACAAGAATCTCGGCTTATCATATTTGGCGACTTAACGCTCAGTTGACGCCAAAAAAACTATTTTCACCAAAGTGCGCCAAGTAACGGGTTGTGATTGTAAGTGAAATGAATTGCAAACAGTACAAGACAGTGCAAACTTAATGCACAGAAAAGTCGCCAAATTCCAACAGTCCCTAATTTGCGATCTGGCTGAAAATTTTCTCATTCCACTCATGTCTCCTACATTATTAATTCAATTAATCATGTTCATAAGTATACGAACAACATAGAATTTCATATATGATAAAATGGTTATAACAATTCAAATTCCAGCCATTTACATCAATAGATGAGCATTGAAATTCACCCATTAGAGGTCTCTTTTTATTGGAAAAACAAAAATCGTGCTGAGTTTTAACATCTGTAGATTAATCTGCTAAACTACAGTTATAAAAAGCAAACAAAAAAAAATGTGATGGCAGCTCTGAAAGAAAAAAGTTTTTTAACTTAAGCGCAATCAAGAAGTTGAATAAAAAATCAGATACATAAATAATTCCTTATTATAATTTGACACCAAGTAGACTCTAGTTTTAAATCAGTCATTTGCAGTCCAGTCTTCATGTCTTGATGATCATCACGGCACAGTTTAAATATAACGAGAGGAGCGTAATAATAAAGAAGTCCCGATAAGTACAAGGTAGGTCAGAATCGTTGCGACAAACTTAGGGATGGTGAAGCACACATAACTAGTATATTTTATACGTCAGTGTATGAGCCCAAGTGACTTGTGAAGGTGAACATACATGAAAAAAGTTTCCTAAATTAAACAAAATGAACTACAAATACAAATAAAAAGTAAAAAATAAATTTATACGGTACTTACGTATTAACGCCACCGCAGCTACAGATTTGGCGATTTTTAAGTGGCGTCAATCTACACTTAAAATTTTTGTGACAAATCGTAAAATATATAAAACACTTTATTTAAAATCAAAACACTTTCAAAATTCAAAATACTTTATTCAAAAACAAAGTAGTCAATCGGATTTCGGTGGAAAATGGGCCGATATAGAGTTTAACATAGTAACAAAACAGTCTCTATTTTGGCGAATTGACAGATCTTTATTGGCGCTTTTTTCTGCTGCGGTGGAGTTAATACGTAAGTACCATTTATACAATAAGCATGAAATTGAAAATGTATATGGGATGAGTGTGGTTCGCTAATGGGTCTAGGGGTATTTAATTTGAAATGGTGAAATTCGACTGCTCCTTTGCTACATATTTAATGTACTTTTGTATTAATATCGGAGAGTCTACAATTGTTGATGCCCGTTATTTTTGGAGATTTTGGCCTTCGCCAAAATTTGCCAGTAAGTGGAATAATGATGGGAGTCGCCTTTTGGCGATGGCTAATTTGACGCGAAAGTGAGTGGAATGAAACATCGGAGAATCCACCATATACATACATAAGCATTTAAAATGTATAATTAAGCATCAGTAAGAAGGTTAAAAATCTAGAATCCTGTATTCCGTGTGCCAAGTCAAACAAAATTTCACAAACAAAAATAATAAAAGAATGCAGTCAACAGTTAGTTTCCGTGGTGAAACGCTATTGCACCGTCTGCAACCCTATTACGCCAACATTAACTGCCAAATCGCTATTACGTCAATGTTTATTACTAAATTGCTTTTACTTCAAATTTTATCGCTTCAATGCAAAATTTATTACTAAGCGAAAATATATTGATAATTTGTTTTTATGCTAAATGTTAACGTTTTACTCCAAATTATTATTTTATTTTATTTTTTTTTTATTTATTTATTTTATTTATTTATTTTTTTTTTATTTTTATTTTTTTTTTGTTAAAGCATCACAAAGCATCTTAGTAACATCGCTATTAAGCCAAAATTATTCATTAATATGCCAAAATTTATTGCAATTATTCATTGAGCATTCATACTTAAATCAATCCATTTTCCATACCATATTTAAGCTTTGGATTCACATCCAATTTGTCCAATTCATTAAAAAAATCAAAAGTCCAATAAATTCATTCATATGACAGATAATAACACACCATTCCACTCACCTGTCATCCATTACTATCACTACATGGCGATATTAAATAAAGAAAGAAAACATGGACGACAGCAAACAACAACCGGAAAATTTAAGTAAATGTTTGCACTGGTCTTAATAAGTCAACTTATCATTCTAAAAATAAAAAGTAGCGATTTTCCTCACGAATTCAAATAACGGTTGCCACAAAAATCTTAACTATATCAACAATATTAAAAAGAAATTAGTTATTTGATAATCAAATATAAAGTATTAATAAAGTAAAAAAAATCGACTTTTTTTGTTTGTTTCGAATTTTTATGAGTGGCAACAACATAACAATTGTTTAAATTCCGTATCAATGGCGGTCATCCTGTTATAAGAATTATCTTGGATTAATCTATATTGTCTCGGAATAATCCTTTACAAAAAGGATATATTTCTGTTTACTAAAAAATAAATAAAGGTACTTACGTATTAACGCCACCGCAGCAGAAGTTGCGCCAATAAAGAGCTGCCAATGCGCCAAAATAGAGACTGTTTTGAATCTATGTTAAACTCTATATCGGCCCATTTTCCACCGAAATCCGATTGACTACATTGTTTTTAAATAAAGTATTTTGAATTTTGAAAGCGTTTTGATTTTAAATAAAGTGTTTTATATATTTTATGATTTGTCACAAAAATTTTAAATGTAGATTGGCGCCACTTAAAAACCGCCAAATCTGTAGCTGCGGTGACGTTCATACGTAAGTACCTAAATAAATTTCTGCAAATAACAATGAAAGTAACAGTCATTGCATTGTTTGATAAAAGAATAAATAACGAATTCCACTAATTAAACTATTACAACTCTAGAGAAATTGGCAGGAATATTGGTAAAACATTCCGAGTTGCCAGATTAGCGACTTCCTCAGGGGTACAGAATTATAAATTTCAAACGTAAGAAACTCCATTTTCTTTTCACTTTTCTCTATTTCCATGGTTCTCCTACCAGTTTTTTCTCCAAGTTCGAAGTTCTGCCAAGAAAGTGCAAGACCTTCAGTTAAACCATAAGCGTCATGTGTTGCCATTTGCGTATTGGATCATCAGTAGATGTCAGCTTAGTTTTGGCTTACTTTAGAATTAATTCCTCTGGTGATTATTGAAACAAGGACAAGGCCTTTACTCAAAAAAAAAAAAAAAAAAAAATGCAAACGGAGAGCTACGAAATTTGACGGCATTTGTAGTAAGATGTTTAAATTTTGGGCGTTGTAATACTCATTTTGTCTAACATCCTGCCAATGGAAAAATTCATAGTATAAAATTGTTTTCTCTTAGGTCTTTATATTTTATATTGGAATAAAATATGTTCCACGGTTTCTGGTACTTTTCAGAACGGACATAATAGGAGTGAAGTGAAGAATGAAGTTTAGAGTTTGATAGATATGTTTTTGTACGAAATATAGAAAATAGGACGTCTTCCTTTGGATTTGTAGAAAATAGTCGATGTGAAGGTTTAAAATTATTTAAATTTATAAATTCTTGAGGATATTTTCCGCTTATCAACTGATCTGTTGTTTTTTGTAGTGTCTCCTTTTTTATTGAAATATAAGATACTCTGGAGATACCCAATGAAAAAGGGTGATATCTGCTGCTAATTTTGCTAGAGAATCTGCTAGTTCTTTCTGTGTAATGTCAACATGTTCTGGAGTCCTGGTGAACTCAACTGAATAGAATGCTGTTTAAGATCATTTGTATTTGACTTCCGAGTAGTTTGATGACTCACTGGATAGAAAGTTTCAATTTTTGAAAACTTGAAGAACCGAAAGACTGATTGTTAAGAGAAAGTATAACGAAATGGTTAAAATAAGGGCCTGAGAAAATACTATTGTAGTTGGAAATCTGATCTAAAGAAGGCTTGTGAAAAGGTATTAATGACAGCTATAGAACATTTATAGAACATTTGATTCATCTGAATCCAAAATAACTTTGCTTTCCTGTGGTCATCTTAATATTGTTAAAAACATCTTTGATGATATGATGAGATAACTGTTTATTTTAAATAGAGTAAATCATCAAGATGAAATGTGATTTGAATTCTGACTAACTAGTGGAGAAGTGGGAATTAAATTGGAAAGTCGGATGTATTAAAAGATTTGCAAAACAAGCTTGAAGAGAAATTGGATGTTTTAATCTTGGGGATGGATTATAAGATCTACAATAAAAAGGGGGAGGAAAAGAGAAATAAAAAAAAATTTGAGAAAAAAAGCACTCTGTCAGTATAAATCATCTCTGAAACAGTGGAAGTTGACCAGCTCAATTGTGTAATATAGAAATTGTCCATTTTAGAGGGCCTCTTGCGAAATGTAAAACTGAATGGTACACAGTGTTTAGGATTTGGAGATCACTATGGGTAAAAGAGATAACAATAAGAAATCCATATACGAATAGGCTTGGAATAGTAGAATTGGCAATTTGAATGAGATGCCAGGACCAACAAGCCTAGGAATACGCTGCGTTTGCTATGATTATATTAATCTTTTTTAGATATAGAAAATGCTTGAAAATGCAGTTATAAGAGAAAAAGATGTCAAGAAGTTGAGTTTTCTGTTTCCGTGGAATACCGATGCTGTGAATCTGCAAATGTTGAGTTCGAATTTGTTTTTTGTTTGAAAAATTTACTGCTTCCCATTTCTCAGGTTGAAGAGTGAATTTCCATGTTTTGCACCATTAAATGATTTTATGGAGAGTAATTTGAAGGTTGAAAAGAAATTTCTAGAGACTTTTATCATTGATTAATAAAAAAATGTCGTCTGCATATAATAATCATTCAGTATAAATAGGGATGATGGGAAAAATATCACGTATTTAATTTGTGAATTGTTGAAAGCTGCAAATAGAAAATAATTTTCTTGAAACAGAATTTTTGTTCATTTTACGTAAAAATTCCTATTGACGAAATAAAGAATCCACCTTGTGGACGAGTCTTTTGTACCAACTTGTAAGAAGATTAGAATGCCATCTCTCCTAACAGAATCGTAAACTGGAGAAAAACCTAATTTAAGGAAAATAATATAATTCCTGACGTTTTCAGCTTCGACGATCTTGTAATGAAGAAGTGACGACGAATACATACAGTCCTGAAAAGGAATAAATTCCGAATGATATTAATGGAATTTGTCAGGAACAGAAAAATGAAATGTCTTAACAATATCCGTAAAATATTTTGCTTAAGACACGGCTATCGTTTGGTAAAAGGTAATGGAATATCTCTGTTAACCTGGAATTTATCTGCTATTTATCTTTGGAATTGGGAGGATTTGTGTTGTGGAACACTTTTGTGGAATATTAGCGGCGTGCCAAATATTATTAAAAATGGGATAAAGCTGATGAAGATATTGACCAGGAAGAATTTTAATTAGTTTAATTGAAATACCATCACTATCTGGGAAAGTATTAGGAACAGCACTTTTAACATCTTATTCACCGAAAGTAAAAGGTTCATTGCAGCTGTGTGGACAATTGTCTGAAAGATCAAATGGAACAAATGGTTGAAAAGTTTTTTTATAAGGGCGCCAAAATAGTTTCTTGTTGAATAGGATCTGTTATGATCAAATTAATATTAGGTACGAATGATTTTGTTGCTGTCGGGATGACTATTTATGTTGTGAATAGTTCTGATAATTTAATAAATTTTGCCATTTTAGCCAGTAGAAGAATATGTTGAATCTCAATATTTTTTTTAAGTTGTGAAATCAAATAGCAAAGTCTGGCAGGAATTTTTTTCATTCCAATCAAAGATCGCATGAAATTTTAGTGTGCGCTTGATACAAAAATCATCTTTTCTGTTGAAAAAACTTATTGCACTGTGTACTCTATCAAAGAAACGTCGTGTGATGAATAATGAGAAAAAAGGGCAGTAAAAGATCTGATAAGATGATCTGACAGTTCTGATGAGAAAAAAAAATACAGTATTTTTGAATTTATTATTATTATTATGCAAAATATTGGACTAGAAAGATCATAATCAGAATATAATCCGAATGAATATGTAACGTTCTTTCCTGAAAACAAGTAATAAAAAAAATATAAAAAAAATTAAGTTAATTCCTACTTTTATTTCACTATATTGCAGAAAGTCCTTTATAAATAATTTTCATTTATTTTTTAAGTTTATCTGGCGCCATCTATTGATAGATATAAGCAACTTAAACATAAAAAAAACTGAAATTAATTAATTTAATTTAATTACTGAATTAATATTTGAAAGAACTGTATTAACATCAAGTGTCATCCACTACAAGTTAAAAAAATGTATTTGAACTTGAGTGGATAAATAAAAAGTATTTTATTAACGATTGAAAATTTGAACAAGATATATATAGGAAGAGTGTGAGCTAATAGGAGGAATTGAAAAAAGGAAGATTATGAAGCCACATAATAGTTGTATTAGTAAATAATTACTGTCAAAAAGGTCTGTGTGAACAACGTAAGATAAATTCTGGTAGATATCAACACTGGCAATTGAGTAAATAGTAATGTGAAACGGTGAGATAGTACTCAGAATATTTAAATTATTATTGAGAATCCATTTCATAAAAATGTTAGAACTGTTATTTGAATATGTTGAACCAAAAGAATTGAAATCGCCAAGAATGATGCAAATAGATGAAATTTGATGATAAATTGTGTCCAGCAATCGATGATGAATTAGCCTTTAGCAGAATAAATGTTTATTAAAAATTTATGTGGAAGATGAATTGTGATAGCTTGAATTTAATTTTCATAGTGGGGAAGATGAATAAGATTGAGAACATTGCAGAGTATATTGGAATCGACAGCTTATAAAAGACCTCCTCTTCATATGTTATCAGGTCAATCGACACTATAAATTAGTTTGGCTGATAAATGAAACTCATCTTCAGAATTAAGGAATGTTTCCATAAAAAAAATGCTAAAACTTGAACTGAAGTAAAAAAAAAAAAATATTTTGGCTCGGATACTGTGAGTGTTCTAATGTATAATTTTAAATGTGAGATAAAGCATGAAAACGAAAGTTTAGAAAATTTGGAGAAAATTTACTAAATAAAAAAAAGAGTCTAATTCAATTGTATAGTGCTCTAGATTGATTGTTATGTCATATGAAAGGTAGAGAAAACTCTGGATCTGCCAGGTTTGCAATTGTGCCATCGAAATTTTGCAATACCAGTTTTTTTAAATGTATTTATAAATGGAGGGAGATAATTTATTTATTGCTTGACTTAGGGTGGAAAGGGAGACAGTTAATATTATCTGTGAAATCTTTAATGGAATCTTGAAACGCTGAGGCTTACATTTGACAGATTTCTCACAATTTATTGAGTTTACATGGCACGCGTTTAAACAACTGAGTTATTTCTTTTGTAATACGAGTGGTAGATAAAGTGCAATTTGGAGTTATGATTAAAAAGAAACTTCCTTTGGAGTACAATAAAGAGTCCGGGATTCTATAAAAGAAATACGATTGAGTCTTTTGAATTTTAAATTTTTTTTCTTCTGCTTTTCATTGAGCGCAATTATTGTCCGTGGCCCTTAGTTCCTCACCACAATTAATACATTTATAGAGCTGTGCACTGAGCATGAATCTATAGAATGCTGGAAGCTGTAGATTTCCCCCGCAACAGGAATTTTACAAATAATAATGTAAACAAGAAACAATGTCGACACTTACGGGGTTTATAAAAAAACAATATTTTCTGTTATATAAATAGAAAATTAAGAGTTTTACAGCTTTACTAAAGCCCGCCAGATATTGAGCTATAATTTGACAGGCTTTAGTAAAACTGTACTCAAAATAGTTACTAAGACCCGTATGAATGAAATAAACTTAGTTCGTTTTTCTGAAAATTGTCGGAGTTCTGTCATTGGCAAATTGTTTTCTTCTTACAGTTCTTTTACAAGGTTTACCAGGTACATCTTCTGGTATGTTGCGCAATAGAAATCGAATTGAGATTTTTTTCTGGATAAATAAATGCTGATATTGAAATGCTCATAAGAGCCTTCATATTTGTCAATTCATGGTCAATGTCAAATTGATTGGTGGATATGAGCAATTTACCCTGTTTGGGGATGTGCATATAATCTATGTTTCATAAAGCAGTCATTTTGGATGAAATATTGTCTTTTGGCAGTTTAGGTTTTTCTTTGGGAGTTCTACCATTAATAAAGGATCATATGGCATGCTGGAAGGCGATATATAGATGAGTTTGAATATCTGGGTTAATTTTAAAATTAAGATCTTCAACAGGACCGTATTCCATGAAATTGAAGTTTAAAGCGGTATCCGCCATAGCCAGTGTTAAATATATTTCCATTCAAAGGGTAGGACCAGGTTGGTCTACATCATACACCAAAACAAAACTAACAAGTTAATAACAATTAGAGTCGAAAGCAAAAGGAGAATATATATATTGATATACTTAAAATAAACTCTAAATCTAAAAACAACAGTAGGAAATAATAATAATAAAAGTAAATACCCCAAAACGCTAACAAATGGATTAACTGAGGAATTATGCAGCCTGATGTTTAATGAAGCGTACACACACACATCTGTCGAAAATTCGTATGTAGATCGAAATCATGTATTCAAACTGTTGCATTATTGACATAAATTCTTATCGCCGTATTTGAAATTAATTAAAAAATTTAAAAAAATATTTTTTAATATTGAAATGCTTACTTTTCAACTAATTCTCATTTTTTAATGTTCCATCTTTTTGTCTTCTATGAAAACCGAATTTATTTTTAAGTATGAAGGATCTACAGTATAATTTCTTTCAAAACAAATATGGCATGCAATGGTAGTGCGTTCCTAAAAACAGTAACAGCAGACTGCAATTGTGCACCTCCGATTTTTATATATATTCAGAGAAATTTGTTTGAAGTTGCCGATCACTTTTTGCAGCCTAGGACTAATCCAACGGGACCTGCAGTTTAACTTGGAATCATGAATGTAACACACAGCAGTGATCAGCACCCCGGAATCAAACCTCAGCCCTTTTGAACACAACGCCAAAGCCCTACCCATGTACTGCAAGAAGGCATATATACAGAGAGAGAGAGATCTACACACCCTTTTAGTGATTTTCATTTTATAATTGAATATAATATTCTAGTGCGTCCTTTCACCAATCGAAACTAAAATTCTTAACTGTCAGTTGTTTACTGGTTTCCTAGGGATGCCAGCCTTTGCTGCTCCATATTCAGATTTGCGGTGAATATCATCAGTTTTGTTTTGAAATGGCTGGAAATTTTTGGCAAAGTTCCCATTTGTAAGTTCAAATTAAATAAAATTTGTTAATTAAACTCATAGTTGTTGTTTAAATAAAGATCGATGAAATTTTTTTTAGCATTTGAATGTTAACGCTTCGGTTACTCAATTAGCATATTAATTTTAGACTCAACGAGCTAATCGAAAATATTTATAACTTTACGATTAAAAATATGTTGTCAAGTGAATGAAACGTGAGATTAAAAATTTTCAATTCTGATTAAAATATTTTGATACTTGAATTCCTAAAAAATTAAATAAAAATTACATTTAATGATGGTGCGCCCTGTTATATGTTCTGTAATAAATATAATTTCAAAACTCATTTTTAAAATTTATTATTGATGCTAGTAATTATTAACTTCAAAACTAACTAACTTTATAAAAACTCCTTTTTATTGTCCCAATCGTTTTTAGTTAGTATTTTATCGTTAGAAATTTTTGATTTTTGTTGTTTAGTATATATTTATCGGACTTAATTTATATTAAAATAATGTCGCACTAAATCGTTTTAAAATAATCAAAGACTATAGTTAATGCTTAATATTTTTTTTTTTTTTTTTTTTTTTTTTGTGTGTTTATTATTTCTTAATGAAAATAATTTTATGTAATTCTTGTTTTTCAAAATTGACATTTTAAAATATTCTTATGTGTTATAAATTTTATCAAATTTCATCAAAGCACATTGTTTTTTTAATTTAAATATGGGTTGTTGAAAATTGAAAAGTAAATTAAATAGAATTTAAGGTAATTAAAATTTATCCAAACTATTGATTTATATCTCAATTTTCTTTTTTCTTAGTCAACAATGGCTCTTAGACAGACAAGATTTACTTCGTGAAAGGCATCATGATCTCCAAATTCTTCCTGAAGAAGAATATCAAAAAATTATGATCTTTTTTGCTAATTGTAAGTCATTTTTTCCCCCTATGCTTGAATAATTAATATTATGAAGAAATTGTATTTCATTGTATTAGATTAATTGTTTCTGGTAAAAATTAACCTTTATAACAAAATTGTACCTTTAATAAATATTTACTTATATCAATTATCTAATATTAATTGTATGGAAGTTTTTGCAGTTTATTTCTTGGATATGTTTGCATGGCTGTAAATTTAATCTATTCCTATAAGCTTCAAATTTTTTACTTTTAAAAGAAAAAAAATATTTTAATGATGGGAAATTATTATCCTGAGTTGATTTATATAATGTGTTTTAATATGTATTTTGCAACTGGTTAATTTTTATGTAGTTTTTTTAAATGTATTCAGTATAAGTTGTTATATTATTTTGTTAATAATAGTATTTTGCTAATAAGTTCAGTTAATATTTTTTTTCATTGTCTCTTTTATGTATTATTTGAAATTTATATAGATGCCTAAGATTATAGATTAGAATATATGTGTATTTATATTTATAATTCTACTCAAATTAACTTCAAACTTCTTTCTTAAGGTTCGATAATATAAAAATATTTGGTAGGCATGTAATTTTTATTTATAAATCATCAGCAAAGTAAATTTTCAAATGCTACTCACTTTTATAACAACCTAATTATTATATTTTGTTTATTGTTTTTGTAAATTAGTAAAAGTTAAAAAAAGAATAGTTTCAAAATAAAATAGTGGTTATCAAACCATCATAAGGCATCATTTTCAACTGAATTGTTTGTCATTAAATATATGCACATAAAGAAATTCAAGTTTTTATAACTTTACCGAAAATTCATGTGGATCTCCTCTAATCCATATGACATTTAATTGTCTAATGCTATGATTCTTAAACTGTCAAACATAAATGATCTCAATGTTTTAAATATGGAGAACACATTTTTTCGGTTTATAAAAGTTAGATCTCTTTAATTAATATGGAGAAATTTCTGGATAAACAAATTTTAATTATCTTGATTATTAAAATCCTTCATAATTACTGTGTGATTGGCAAGTAATTCCCAATTTTGAATCTAAAACATGAAAGATCTTTGGTTTCAAACCGTGTTTTTCAGAAAAGATCTTTTGGTATCTACTAAATCACAAAATAAAATATTTCTTGACCTGAGAGAACTTTCTGATTATATATCAGAAAAAAAAAAGAAAAGAAAAAATATTCATAATTTTATAACTGAATTATGAACATTTAAATGTTTAATTATATTTTCAACACAGAAATTTAATATTTGTTGATTAGTTATCATTGCATTTCAGTTCTCTTATTAGTTGATTGTAACTACTACTAATTTTTTTTTTTTTTTTTTTTATTAATATCCTCCATTTTTAAAATTTTGAATTTTAAGAAATCAACTATTCATATAGTACATATATATATGGGTGAATAATCAATAAAAATAATATAAAATAAAACATTAAAACTATTTTTTATAGTAGTGATGAAAATGAATGGGAAAGTGAATTTTAATAATAGAATTTCCACTTGTTTAAAATTGGTGTTAAGACAAAAAAAATTTATAATCGCTTATCTACTACAAGGATCTTTAAACTATGAGATTAAACATTGACTAGCCCATAGCAGCAAATTAAAATAATTATAAAATGTTTTTATTTATTAAAAAATGCAATCACTTGTGTATAAAAATGGTAAATATAGAATTTTAACATTTTACTAATTGTAATGAGAATTATTTAGCTGTGTTTTTGCATTGACAATCACTTGTGATTAGAAGATTGCTACTAAATGAGAAAGTTATTGAGGAAATAAGGAAAATTATATAATAAACTATGAATTGGGAATTAAAAAAACATTTTGATTAGAAGTTATATTGATTTCATGTTCAAACAAGCTTTTATTTTTATCTTGTATCTAAATGCAAATATGTGTTAATTTTAAATAAAATGCGAGTTCTCAAAGAGGCAAGAACATTCTTTGTATACTTGCTTCTTTTTCTTTTATTCTTTATGATTTTTTTTTTAATTTTCTTTCTGGTGTATACTAATGACTGTATGTGCAATACAATTGCTCATTTCTGCTGTTAGCTGTGCAACTTGCTTCAATGAAAAGATTTAAATGGTGTTTTTTATATAATACAAAGTTATTATATTAGTAACAACAAGGAATTAGAAGGGGGAAAAAAACACAAAATCTGAAACACAATGATGCAATGAGCCAAACAGTAAGGAAAATGCTTATAGATGAAATAAAGAATATTTTCAGATTTACACTGATTTGCTCTCTGTCACATAGGTGATACTAATCCTGAATTGCAATACAGTTCAAAATTATTATGGTTTATAGTTGTGCTCTTTGTAAAGCTGTGTTTAACGCTTAGAATTCAAAGTATGTGAAGGATTGTTAGCATTATTTCTTAATCAAATACTGGTTCATCATCAATTACAATATGGAAATATTTCAATTGAAAAGTGATGCATGGTTATTTTGTGGTCATCCTTGACCTATTCTTCTGAAATCTATAATTTGATGCATATTAGCCGGAAACAACTATGAGGAGTCTTCTGTAGCTGACTTGCATTCTTATCAAATTTCCTGTGGCCTTGGGAAGTCATTAAACTGTATCAATGATGCAAAATAATTAGAAGCTGCATAATAAGCTCTATCAAAAGAAAATGTACTTCTAAATGCGACTTTAGAATGTTTTCTCTTGATTCTTTGCGTAATATTTTGACTCATGCATATTCAACAGATGCTAGAAGTAATTTTTTCAATAAATTATTAAGCTTTAAACCATATAAAAGCTTGAACGGTTTATCCATAAATTTGCTATGGGAATATTTTTGATGTACATCTTTTAATTTCAGGTAAACCTTTATTATCTTTATCAGATTTAGTTTGGACTAAATGTGATTGAATAGTTACAGTTTCTGAAATGCTGAGAACAATTCATTATGTTATGTCATCAGTTTCAAAACCTCCAAAATTTTGAAGTTCGTTGATGTGTAACAATTTTGAATTGCCATACTTTGAGCTTCCTAACTTGGAAATCATTCCTTGTATAAATCCTTTATCATAATTCTTATTGTTCAAAATCAAATTTCCAAAGTCACTCATTTCATTTGTCCGGAGTACATTTCCACCAAGTTTGAAAGTCATGCATTGAGAGTTGTTTTTATGCAAATTTGGCATTTTGAATTGAATTATGCCATTAAAATCACACTTCTGAAATTGACAGAACCTTCAGGAAGTCTCAATTTTTTTGCTTTGGTATTTGGAAAGCCTTTATAAACTACTTCATATTCATGTCCATTCAGTCGTAACCAACAACACAAACTGTGCTCCATACCTCACTTCCCATCAATTGTGATAAATATTAGTCCATTACATGCAAAATAGTAAGTAGACGGAGAGTTTCTGAAAATCTCAATGGAAAATGGGGGAGTGGGCAGAACTTGATTGTCTAACACAAAACAATCCGAAATATGAAGAACGCAAGGCACCAACAACCAAGGATTTGCCATAGCAATAAGAAGTTGATTTGATTTGACTTGACTTTCATTCATGCTATCCTGTTGCTTACTTCATCTTGAATTATCCAATTACAATCTGGTAAGGAATAAGGAAATGAATAACTTCTAAATTTATATTGCAAAGAAAGTGCACTGTAAGAAAGAAGTGAACAAAATTTCTCTGCAGCCACCTAAATAGATGAATACCAATTACCTCGTGGTTCAAAAATCACTAATAACCTGTATTGATTAGAAAAAATATGACCAAAAGAAAGAAAACGGCTACCATCTTGATTATTTATGGTATCAATCATCCTGATGAATAATAATCTTTATTTGATCCCTAACTTAGGTAAAAAAAAATAAAAGCAGAAGACCATGAGTAAACAAAGTTGTGAAAATGATTGATGTTGATCTCTCAATTATTGCTCATATTGCAAAAAATTCAATACAATTTTTGTTTTTCTATTAGCATCATCAGTTAGATACAAAATACAGAAGAAAGATAGAATGTTGCAATGAAATTGTCGTGGAATTTGCTTCGTTTTTCTTCATATCTCTCGCACTGGAATGAAATGAGCTCTATTGTTTCTGAATCCTTACAGTAGAGACACATTAGAAAAAAATTAAAGTTGACTCTCGGTTGATTTGATAGGAAAATGAGATAAAAATACAGCCTCCCTACCTCCTGAAAAATAGAACATCCTTAATAACTTTTGTTATTATCATTAGGTCTTCACATAAGTGGTATCACTGGAAACTGCTTGAAGGACTAACTTATGATGCGATGTAGAGGATTAACAAAATTTATTAACCTCTAATTTCAAATTTTTTCCATTGTGTACCTTGAGATTTTAAACTTAATACATTTAGCTTGAGGAAATTGATGTAGAATTTGTTTGCATGCATTTGTGTAATTTGTACTGAATTTTGTTCGAATACCTCCAGGCACTGGGTATTAGCACCCTTTCTCATTTTCGATGGAAAACTGCCCAACTTACGGTATATATATCATTTCATTTATTGACTTTCGGAACTAGCACTCTCAGTTCGGAAACTTATTGCATTATTGACTAGCTCACTCTATTCTTTGAAAATTCTTGCCATAAGAATGCAATATTTGATAAATTAAATAAAAACTAAGCTTAGAAGCTCTTTGAGAGTTTTGATGTAACAGATTTAAGGATGTGATAGGAAAATGAAAATTTCTTAAGAATTTTAAATTAGTTTTCACACTAAAATTTTATTATTATTATTCAGTTGTTTATATAATTGATCTTTGTAGCTCATGTATTTCGATTTCATTCAAAAGTGAAATTTTATTAAAGTCTTTTTGTTCAAGTTGTAAAATTTGAGTTTAAAAAAGAATTCAAAAGAAAACTATTTAGAATTAGAATACAAACTTAATACTTGTCCTCTCACTTTATACCAAGAGGCTGTTTTACATCCCACCTTTGTGCACATTTGCAAATCACCAGGTTTTATAATTTCTGCCTTTCAATTTTGTTGTTAAATGTTAAAACTGCCCTTCTTATTTTGTGTTGAGAATTTTTGTATTGTGCTGCACAGCAACACTTAAAGGACATTTTTTAAACCAATTTTTATTTTTGGAGACGACTAACAAATATTGCAAATAGCCAATATACCAATTTTGATGTCAGATACAGTTGCAAGATGCATACTTCCCTTTATTTATATATTAAACTGATAAGTATTCATACATAACAGGTGAGCTGAAAAGTTCATAGGCTGACACATAGATGGCGCTACTAGTATTAAATCCATATGATTTTTAGTTAGCCCTAACCTTCAAAAGACACGTGTATAAATTTGACAGCTGTTGCACTATCCACTTATATCTGGAATCCACTTAAAACTGTAGGTCCCTGTCTGTTTAACCTAAAGTGTGCACTAGATAACCGTAGAGCGACAAACCAAACCAAACTGACCAAGTGCAACAGGCATGGCATTCCATCCCTCAAAATGGCATATGGCACCTATACAACACAATGTATGCTTGCATTTAAAATCTTGAATACTAAAGCAATTATTAATTTATCACCATCTCATGCTTGTCAGATGGCCCTTCTGGCATACATTTTAACCAGTGACTTTGAAACCTTAGGCCAAAATCTAGGCAACATTATTTAATTCAATTCCATTCTTTCAAACTAATTTCTTCATGGTGTTGTGATTTCATGGCTTTGAAGATGTTAAGGTGAAGTTAGTTTTCTGATACAAAAAAAAAAAAAAAAATTTAGTCCTTCACATTTTTTATGTTATTAAATTTCCAAATTTAGAACCATTGTATTAATTTATATAGAATTATTTGGAGTTTAGAGAAAGCTTGTCACTGCTAAACAATAAAATATCAGCATAAATTAAATGTCCAGTATGTCTTGGAGTAATTAATTATAAGCTATTCTTCGGATACTACCTGATGTTATTCAAGATATTCAGTAATTCATAAATATAATAATCGGGAAGAGGTTTAAAAAAGTTTGGCTGGATTCATCATTGTGTGGAACTGTATACATTTTACTTATAGCTGCATTTAACTTCTTGTAAGAAAATATTATTATGTTATTAAAATTACTATGGGATAAATCATAATAAATTTGTTATTATTGGATGGATTGGAATGAGATGCAAGTAAATTGACTTAAATTTGTATTCTGCACTTAAACTAGTAAGGCGAGAAGGAAGAATAAATAGTATGAGTATGAATATGTGCTTATAATTTTTAAATTGTCAAGAATTCGAACTGCTATTTGAAGATAAATAAACACAGAGCTTGATGTCATCTGATACATCTCTGACCAGTAAGATAGATTTTTGTCTCTATGCTGATGATACTACTATCACTGACTGATAATATTTATCTCTTTACTGAAATTCTTAAAGTTACATTATTAATCTTGAAGCATGGTTAAGTGAAAAATTCGTCTTAATGTCAATAAAACTAAAGTTCTTTGTACTAAGAAAACTGATATTCCTCTTCTGCACATCACTATTTACGATCACTCGGTCAAACAAAGCTAAACACCTGCATGTAATTCTAGATAAAAGCTCAACTTTTTGTTCTCATAATAATTCTATATAAAAAAAATTATTCTTGCATTCTCACTTTATATCCACTCATTAAATGTGATTCTTCCCTCTCGATTGAAATATATGTCCTGTATGCATCCCATTAACACATATGCCTGCCCGGCTTGGGGTTCAGCTGCAAAGGCTAGAATTAATAACTTCCAAGTTTCAGAAAACAAAATTCTTCACATGATCACTAACATATGATAATTTCTCAAAAATGATGACATTCGTAGATCCTTCAACCCTGACTCTCTTCAATAGTATCAAGATGTTTATTCTTAAAACTGCCACCAATTTCTTTTGTAATCTTGACATCATTTCAAAATTCAAAACTTCCCTACTTATGATGATATCCTCCCCTTTAACTCTATCCTCAAGCTGTTTTTAACTATTTAGCTTTATTGTCATAGCTATCATTATTGCCTTATAGGTGCTTCTCCACCAATTTTAGTTTTGACTTTTAATTTTTTCTGTTTTCATCTTTCATGAAAATTGTATTGTTTTAATTTTTAACTTTTTAGGAATTTACTTTCTAACTTATGATTATATTTTGAAAATTCGAACCTACTTCTCTTTATCTGTTTAAGACTGTCTTATAAATTTCATTTTGTTCAATTCACTTGATGGTTGTTTGAAATGATGTTTTACTTGGATCATTATCATGAGAGAGGCAAATGAATTCCTAAGAGATTTTGCTTGCATTTCACACATTTTTATTAAATAATTCAGTTTGTTCATATGTTCTTGAAATAAATTGGACATTTTATTTTTATTTGTATAATTGGATGTTGTTCGATTGTTGTCCTTCTGTTGGATAAAAGTTTTCATTCTTTGGATAATAGAGCTGTATGGCTTTAATGAAAGAGAGTCCATTTTAAGCTCTTGTACATATTTCAAAATTTTTGTTTCTTGTTGTCTTTTAGTATGTTTCTTGTCAGTGACTTTTTGAGGGCCTTCACTTAGTGCATATTTATTTGTAAAAGGATAGAACAAGACAAAATAGAGTTCAAGATTGTGCAGTTAGTAAGATTACTTAGCAAGATTTTTATAGATGTTAGATGGATTAATGAATGAAAAGTAAGTTTTACATTGTGTGCCAAAGCTTTATGTCTGCTGGGAGTATGGTGTCATAAATCAATATAAATATTAAATGATATCGTTGTTGCTGTGGTTTTTTTTTAAATGATGCAACCAATAATGTGAAAATTTCCTTCTTCAAGTTCCAATTATCCATCATTTAGCTTTATGTTGATTGATTGAAATGCTTTTCAGTAGATATCCTGTGACGTTTTTCTTTGCTAAAGGAAGCTGCACCAAATATTGTCATGGTATATTTTTAATATTGGTAAGCTTCCAACCTATGTACAAATGATCCGCATTAATAACAAGTTTTCTTTGTCTGGTTATTTGCAAATGATATTTGAGAATTGTTAATTTTGATGGAAGGGATACTTTAATAGTTTTGGGGTGAATTTAGAAAATTTATCCGCCTGTAATCTAAAAAAGTAAAGTAAAGGAATGGACTTTTCTTTTAATGACGAAATTAAAATATGAAATATATTGCTTGGTAAATGGAATGTCGGAGATGAACATGAAATCCATTGAAGGAAAGATATTTGATGCAGTATCATTTATGATGTAGAAAGATACTTTTAGGATCCTCTATAATCTACACTGAACAATATTTAAAGAATAAAAGAAAATAAGTATCTCTTGCCTAAGTTAAACTCTAATTAAGAATAATGGTAAAAAAGAACATACAAATATAACAAACTCGAAATAAATGCAAGATTCAATAGTTGACTTTATCACCATCTTACAACCTGCATGAACAGGAAGTTACCAAAAAAAGACATTTTTCAAATATAGATCCTGATCTACTTGATATTGAGGAGATTTTATGGTTTTGGTTTTTAAAATAAATTGATGTAATTTTAGTGTTGATGTGTTTATTATTTAAATGTTACTTTACTTTAGACTATCTATTTACATAATTATTAAAATTCAGGTTAGTTCTTAGGTACAATATTTAAGGAAAGGACACTTGCAATTTAAGGAAAAAACATTTGTAACTATATATTATGCCACCATATATTCCAATACTAGTTGCTCGAAAGATTTTATTAATTATTAAAAAAAAATCTTTATTTCAGATTATTATCTGAAATTCTTCCCTATTATTTGTAAATTTAATTTAGTCACTCTTATTCTATTGCTTTTTGCACACATGCATTTCCTTGACAAGAACTTGCTAACTTAAACAATATTCAATATTTAAATTATCGAAGAATTATGGAATATTGTTTAAATTGTGTTTTAATTGCATGTGTATTCTCAAACTAATTGCATCTTTTTTTTATCTTAAGCTGCTTGAGAAAAGAAGATTTAATTATTTAATGTAAAAGAATTGATGGGAATTTTTGTAATTAGTCATTTATATTGGAAGTTCTAGTTATTATTATTCAGTTAATGAATAAAATGTTTTTTCTTTTTAGTTATTCAAGCTTTAGGAGAACAACTTAAAGTAAAACAGCAAGTTATAGCAACAGCCACTGTTTATTTTAAAAGATTTTTTGTAAGGTAAGTCACATGTTCTTATTGTATTTAAATTATTTTTGGATTACTGCTGTAAAGTTATTTATTATTAGTGTTTTATCCAAATAAAATAAAAAATAAGCTTTCATCATAAAATGCATCATTAGCAACTAAAACTTTCTCTTCGTAGCTATTTTTAATGTAATTACTTTTTATCTAACTTTGTGAGCATATAGAATTTCAGTACAACTGAAAATCGGAGTAATATTGATTAATGAAAATTATAAAAAATATATTTTTAAAAGATAATCATCAAATTTCATGTTTTGTTTATTAAAATCATAGATATGATTTATAGTTTTGTTAAATTATAGATATGTTAAGCATATTTTAATAGTTATCTATCACAATATATTGATAGACTCTCTTTCTCTTTTTCATTTTTCTTCTAATTTACTTCTTGGATTTTAATTAAATTACTTATGAAATATTTATTAATTGACAAGTTAATAAATTATAATATCCATATAAATCTAATCAAATTTTTTATTCCCACCTTCTAGAAATAGTTTGAAATGTATAGATCCTCTTTTAATGGCTCCAACATGTATATTTTTAGCTTCAAAAGTAGAAGTAAGTATCTTTATAACTTTAATGCATTATCTCTCAATTTGAGTAAAACTTTCTGAAACTTTCATCACTTTCCAAATTTTTTTCACATTATACTTTTTTTCTGTAATTTTGTCAATACATTTTAACATAAATAGAAAAAATTCAGTAAATTTTATTCATTTTTTTAAGTAGTTCTAGATAATTCAAAGTATTTACATTTCAGTGATACTTATCTGTATATTCATCTCTATAACAAATATAAAAACTATTTGCTGCAATAAATTAAAAAAATTTCAATATTTTTTTATATCATTGAATTTTGTTTTCAGATGAATATTATCTTATTGAGCTTTTTTTGCTTTATTTTTGTAAAATTTGCTCACTGATTGCTTCTCTTATTTTTTTATGATTATTACATAAATATATTAAAACATTTTTAAAATTGTTAATTGCTGCACTAGTTTAAGATTCTAACTATGTAAACACTGAATTCCATAGGAACAAATGCACAAATAACCAGGAATACATAATTATGATGTAGATTATAGTTGCTCTTGATTATAGTAGATGTTTTATTTTTTGTTAGCTAAAATTATAATTGTGACGAAAATAAAATTAGAATAAGTAAGAAATTATGGCAAATATTGTTATATAGTCAAAAAAGAAAACATAGAACTAATTGGCAAGGATGTATTAAAAGTATGTGACACAGTTTAGAAACACTGAAGTTGTATTATATATATTTATATGTTAATAAATCCTTAGTAATTATAGAATACAAAAACAACTATGAAAGTTAAATATAAAATGAAAAATAAAAACATTTTCCTTTTATGATTAACTCTTGAACCAGCAGTCTCCCATTATACCAGTGCACTGTGATAATCTTCAAATAATTAATTTTTTTAATTAGCTTTGTTAATAATGTTATATAAATTGCTATTGTTATATTGTAAAAGTCGGTAAATATTTTACTCTCATGTTTCTGAAGTTTAAGAGTTTACTAGTCTTCTATTATGTGTGTCTTTATTTTAAAAATTCTAAGACTATTTTTAAATATTTGAAAATTTTTAATGAGAATTAAATTAGAAAAAATTAAAAGTATTATTTCAAATATGAACTTGAGGAACTTAATAATTTCAAGTTTATGTGTTTATCTTACTCTGATATACATGACTTTTTTTTTTTCTGGAAATAGGAATTCGGAGTCATTTCAAACAGTAGATTGATAACAACTTGTCAGACTGTTGGTAAGATGACAATTTACATAGTAATTTTTATTCATTTTCAAAAGAATGATTTATTAAAACTTTTTTTTTGAAATACATACTATGTTTTTATTTTTACTCTAGTAAAAAACAAATTTTCATATGCATATGCTCAAGAATTTCCATACCGCATGAATCATGTTCTAGAATGTGAATTTTACCTTCTTGAAATGATGGTCAGTACATGTGTTATTTTTTACTTATATATTATTTAAATAAATTTAGAAATAATTTGCATATTTGGTATTAAATTTTTTTTTATTTTTCATGAAGGATTGTTGCCTAGTTCTTTACCATCCATATAGACCATTAGTTTATTATACTCAAGATATTGGGCAAGAAGATACATTGCTACCAATGGCTTGGTAAATTTTTTAATTGATTATATTACTGTTCTCTTTAAGCATTCAAGTGTATTATGTCATCGCCTTACTCTAAAAATTCTCAAATTTATAACCTCATAGCCTCCTTGCCTGCTAGTGAAAGATAAACCAATCCATCCTTTTTTTAAACTAAATTCTTTTGTAATTTCGTTACATTTTAATTAGTTTTCATTTTGAATTAACATTATATAAATATATTTTCTAAAAACCAAGTAAGAAACCTAAAAGAATTAGTTTAAAATATAACTTTTCTATATATTTTATTAAAAGGAATCGGTAATTTTCTTTGATAAAAAAATTAAACATAAAAATTCCACTGTTGGCCTTGATTTTGCATGAAAGAATTTCAAAACCTATTATTTCTGTTTAAAATTTTTATAATGGAAATTTTTTTTTAATCATGAAAGATATTTTAACTTCATAACTGATAGGGTACAAAAGCCATTTTTAAAGAAGGAGAAAAAAAAGGGACTTTCAATATTTTTTTTTATATTTAAGGTACGAATTTTATCAATTTTGAGCAAGCTGTAAGTTTATATTTTATCAAAAAATATGATCAATAAATTGCTCTTGCTCATTTATGTTGTAGAACTTTTTCTTCACATTCTTTTTTCTCTGTTTCACTTTTTCTTCACATATATATTATTCTTCTCTCAATTTTTTGATTGAAAAAAAAAGATCTGTCATTTCTTCTATGTAAAGTTTTAAGGTATATTGTATTTTTTTTTTATTTTCTGTTTTACTTATCTACTGTACTTATGTCTTACTGTTCTTTATCATTTATCTTTATGAAAGGCATTGATAATCATGCCCTGTAATTTGAGAAACACTACCTTATACATTTGCATTTATTTATAAGTTTTTATATTTTTGTGACTTTTACTGCAAAGATATTCTTTCGTAATTTTTAGTTTTAGCAAATTTTCTATTGGTGCTATATAATTTATCAAGATCTTGTACAAGTTTTATATCTTCACATTGTGTACTGATTTTTTTTTCTTCCATTTTTAGGAAAGTAATAAATGACAGTTTACGAACAGATGTCTGTCTACTGTATCCTCCACATCAAATAGCATTAGGTATTTTATTTTTTTCTTAAATTGAGTTTATAAATTAGTAGATATGAGTATAATTATTATAGTTTTCTGTATATGTTTTATTACAATGTACTTTTCTCATATAGCATGTTTACATATGGCTTGTGTAATACTTGGTAAAGACTGTAAACAATGGTTTGCTGAACTCAATGTTGACATGGAAAAGGTATGTCCTATTCAAGATATTGTTTGAAATATATGCTTGTAAAAATACATAAATTTTTATTTAAAAAATATTTTTAGTTTTTAATTTTTTTAGATTTAATATACACTAATAAATTAAATTTATCAGAAAAATAAAAATGTTTGCTCATTTAAATAAACTTACTTCTTTTACAATTTATTTTCCTTTAATTTCAATATCAAAATATTTCACTTCTGCTCTAAAATGTGTGAGTTACATAGAAATTGGGCTAAAGATTTTGCAATGCATTACTATTCTCTGAATTACATTCCTTCTTCCAAACTATTGCAAACTGTCATTGATTAATTGAGAAATTTATCTTGGGCACCGAAAGAAGAAAAAAAAATAATCATTTACATTTATAATAGAAGATTTGAATTATTTTCTTGGCTATTAGTACAAAGTGAAATTGTTTATAGAATTGGAATAAGTTTCAAAATAGAATTCACATTTTTCAAAAGAATCTTTATTTTTTCCCTTTTTATTTTTATAGTGCATTCTTTTCTTTTCTTTTCTTTTGTGAATTTTTTACCTTATGGTTTTAAAAACTTTTCTATGTAACAATTTCTTACGATTTTAAATTGAAATCTTTTTTTTTTTTAAAAAGCCAGGCATTTAAAGGAATATCAATGGAATGTAAAATGTTTGCAGGAGAATTCAATGTCTTTCTCTGAAATGGCTTTTTTAATATTAAGTACTCAACATTATAGTTTTTATAATAAATAATAAGCTATTATTTTAATTGTGTAAAAAGGGATTGTATTTTTAGAATCTACTAAGTAAAGTAGATATTAATTTTAGTAAAAATTGTTATACAATATAATATTTTTTTAATTATTTATCTAAAATCCATTTATTAATATAATAAGGCAGTGGTTTTTAGACCTTTTACTTTTGTATTACATCTCTAACAAAAAAATACTTTCATGACAAAGGCAAAGGGTGGTTTTGAAGTACAGAATGCCCAGGAAAAATCTATTCCGATACTCCAGGATACTTCCGATTACTTAAAATTTCAAAATAACAAAAGAGAATGAATTGGAAAGAATACTTCACCTCTCGCGAAAATCCTTTACTCAGTGTTTTGATAAAAAGTATCTGACCTCATATGGGGGGGTGAGATGACGCTGAATGTGAGGGGAGGCATCAACGAGGTTTGAGTTAAACAAACAGGACCAGTGGCTGAATTGGAATTTTTAAAATTAGATCTCTATAATTTTTGAGGATAATACATGATTTTTTCGTCTCAAACATGCATTTCATGACATCGAACCATTTTGAGTTATAAAAGTCTTTTACGTTAACCTTGTATAAATAGCATAGTTTTTTTTTTATTCAAAATATTAGTAAAAAAACTATCTTCAATTGCAGTTATCTTGAAATGTTTCAGTAATTAAGAAATATTTCAATTTCATAATATAAGTATCATGAATCATCAATGGATTAAAGGGCTTTTTTTCTTTTTCCTCTTTAAAACATGATATACATTGCCTCATAAAAGTTTTTACTTATAAATATGCCATATATACAAATTATTAAATAAAAATATTTTGAAAAGTTATTGCATTAAAACAATTTAGGTTGAATTTCTTTGCATTTTGTTTTAATTATTTATAATAAATTCGTTTAAATATGATATGTGTTGAAAGAACATATTTTACAAGTTTTCAGACAAAAACAATTGGACAAAAATCTCTAAAATACTTTTTAGAGTAATTGATTGAGCTTTTTGATTATTTTGCTATAGATTCAAATTTAGTGAATTCAGGACTTATTTAGTTTTATTCTTCATGCATTAGAGTTTTGAACTTCTACTTTGAAGAAATACTATGTTTTTGAATTCTATTTCCAAATTTTGATCAAATCTGATGGCTGAGGAGATAATGACTTTTTTTTTTTCTTCTTTTACAATTGTAAAGAACCACAATCAAACATTCGTGATTAAGGATGTTATCCTTGCAGAACTTGGAATCTATCTCTAGATTGAAAATTTTGAGTGATTATTTAAAATTATTTTTTAAATAGCAATATACATTTACTGATCCATGATACCTTCAATAAATTCTAACTTACTCCGAGGGATGACATGGGCAGCCAAACTATTACTCTTCCATTACCATATGTTTATTAACTATTCAAATAAGTTCTCTTTTTATAATTTTCCTTTTGATTTTCGGCAGATTTATTACATTTGCTAATTATAGAACATATATTACAAAAACCATTTTTTCATGTTACTAACAAAGGAAATTCCAATTTTCAACACTAATGAAGAATTTCTTTCTTCCTACAAGACCTAAGAATTCCTTCCTGAAAATTAAGATGATCATAATCATCTTATTTATTCTTTATGCTACTTTTGAGTTTTCACATTATCCTTAACATTCTTACAATTCTGCTTTCAGATTTGTAACTGATAAAATTGGACTTGAGTTTATATTTTTTAATGGTGATTCACTGTCATTCAATGAATGAGTTTTATTGACTTTTCCAATCTTGATTTACTGGTTTTCATGTATTTTAGATTTAAAATTAGGAATTTTTTATCAAAGATTAATTATCAGGAATTTTTTTATTCTTATTAGTCTTAAGTTCAAAAAGTTTTAAATATTTTTTATTTGCACTTTATTTAATTTGCACTAAATGCTTTAAAATATATTTATAATGCATAATTATCTTTTTTCATATATATTCAAGATGTAGAGCTTCATGATTTTATACAGTTTATTTCATTTTTGCAGTAACATTTATAAAATACATGTATAAGTTTGTACTGTGGTTTAGTTGTATGAATAAGTATAAATCGTATATCAAGTCATTAAGGAAAAAGAATTGTAGTGGAGCATTCTTTTACAGAAAATACATATTACTATTGTAGTAATTTGTTATAATGTAAACTTCCAAAATAAAAGCAGAAAGTAAAATTTTTTTGTGAATTTGACAAATTTTAAAATCAATAATTTGACTAATTATAAGGTTTTTAAGCGTGTAATTATGGTGATTAAATTAAGAAATAATCATTATTAGAAATTGATTTCAATACAACATTATGAATTTGAACTTTTTAATCTTCTAAATATCATATATTATATAGATTCTTAAGCCATACTCAGAGGAGAGAATAAGACAAGAAATTAGTCCTTATGAACCAATTTTAAACCGGTTTTTTCAGTGTGAACGGAACTCTTGGAGTGAGTCAAATGTCTTGTTCCACTCCGACTATTGTTGGTTTTTCCTGCACATCAAAGTGATTTTTCACATACACCATTTTTGGCCAGTTATCACTTGCAGCGAGAGATAATGTGATTTATTTTTCGTGGTCAGACAGAAACCCTCTGGCAAAGACCTACTCGCTTGTCCGGTTCTTTCATTTGGATGCAGCATTCATAGTGGAATTGAATTATGAAAATTAACTTTTAGAAGTGAAGGCACAATGTCTTGGATCTGAATATATTATTACACTTCATAAAAAGATTTTTGTATTTTTCTCAAAGTCTCATTTCTTTCAGGTTTTTAAACATTTCCTATTAATAATAATAAAAATTTTTATTAACTCACTGCTATGCTGTTTTTGCACTCCAAATTCACCTATTTACAATTCAAATTGAACTTTTTGCATTTAAAATTCACCTTTCTCAAAATTAGAATTTTATTTATATGTGTATATATGTATGTTTCTGATAAATATGTATGTGTATGTTTGAATATGTGTGTCTGTATAATTAGCCATGTGGGAGTATGGGAAAATATATGCTTAAATATTTAGGAGGGTAGGCATAGGTTAATCTGTATTCATTTCAGAGAACAAGATAGTATTCGTATACTCATCTACAAGTTTATATTTGCTTCGTTAACATAAACACAACTGCATAATGCACTTTTGTCAATACAAATATATGATCATATATATGAATATAGATATATATAATGTATAAATAAATGCATTTGCATAAGTAGCTACATATATAGGTAAATGTGTGTGTGTGTGTAAAAGTACATGCATAAAAATGTGTGTCCATTTGTCTTCATATTTATGCATATTATTGTGAATTTTTTTTAACTTAACATTTATGTTAACACATATATGATGGTACATGATTGTTCATATATATATATATATGAGTATATATGTACAAACATGCTGCAAATATTGATGCATTTATGTACGTTCATAAGCATGCACACACCGGACAAACATTCATGTAGAAATGCATATTACACATTCACTTACGTACATATATTGTATATATGTGTAG
Organism: Caerostris darwini; assembly: GCA_021605075.1. Classification (NCBI taxonomy): domain Eukaryota; kingdom Metazoa; phylum Arthropoda; class Arachnida; order Araneae; family Araneidae; genus Caerostris; species Caerostris darwini. The sequence goes on along the minus strand of BPLQ01012350.1, from coordinate 973,042 downwards.
TCAAACATGCATATATATTGCTACAGGTACATTCAAACATGTATGATTATGTACTTTCTTGCAACTTTATCGATATAAATGCATATGTGTGCAGTTATATTAATTAATAAACATATATTTGTAGCTTAGTGTACACATATGATCTTGCTCATTGAAATAAATGCAGATTAGCATATGCTTACATTTATTTTTATAGTCATGGCTACATACATGCATATTTCTTCATAAACATACATATGTATATGTTATCACATATAAATAAAATCCTAATTTTCAGTACGATGAATTTGAAATGCAAAAGATTTCATTCAGTAGGAAAAAATTGTATAAGATTTTAATTTCAGTGTATTATGTGCCTTAACAACACTTTTGTGGTGTGGCTTTGATGAAATATCCATACTGACTTATTAAATCTTATGTATACTGGATTGTGCATATATTTACAAGGAAAAGAAAATCAAAATGCTAACTGAATTTCTGGGGTTTTTTTTCCCCCATATTACTTAATTTGTTAAAATTAAGTAGTTGCAATTATAAAACTATATGATTCAGTTATTATTTTGCTAAGCTATTTGTCCTTAACCATTTTTTATGGTAAAAATCCTATTTTACAGAAACAAAATTCAAAAAGATTCTTTCCATTATTTTTCTTCATAAGCATATTCAGGGAACATTTTTATTGATAAATTCATTACAATAGATTTGAAATTGCCGTAAATTAAAATTAAAAAAATTATAATGAAATACAAAATATTCTAAGTAACTTTTAAAATATACAACAAATACAAATTATTTCAATTTTGCTAATTATTGAAATTGATTGAAAACATAATTCATTCTCTTTTTTATTTTGCCTCATATTGCCTTTTTTATTTGGCAAGGCAATAGTATAGTATTAAATGTCAATTTTATTAGAAATACTAATTTTGTTATAAAAAGTGTATGTAATTTTCATTTTTAGATCTTTTTAGAATATTATTTTCTTTTCTTTTTCCTTCCACAGATATTGGAAATTACACGGCAAATACTTTCACTATATGATGCATGGAAACAATTTGATGAAAAGAAGGAGGTTCCAGCTCTATTAGCTAAAGTACCAAAGCCCAAAACTCAGCCTACCAGGTACATTAACAACAATATTGACAAGAGGTGTTTTTACCCGCAAATAGTGATACAGTAGTTTAGGAATAAATTTTTGTAATTTAAAATCATTTCGGTTGCACTGAAAATGAAAGAAAAATTATCATTATTGATAGTTTTTAAAGATTTTTCTCCTTTCAACTGGGATTAAAACCAGATGGAGAAATCATTTTATTTCAGGGATTTTTTTTTTCTTTTTTATTCATACAATATAATGTTATTAAAATGTTTATATTGATGTTACATAGTTCATTAATAAAAAGTGCAATCAGCAGCAGGACACTTGTAGTTCTGAAAATAACACACACATTTTTTAAAAATATTTATTTATTTCAAATAGATGAAAGGTCCATATTATCCTTTAATTGAAATTCCCGCCTTCAAACTTTAAAAGCTATTCTTGTTTTGAAAAATTAAATTTGTATGTGCATATTTCAGAAGAATTTATAATTAATCCAATTTTTAGAGTATTGTAGATCATTATTATTCAAAATCAATTTGGAATTGTGTGAAAAATATATACTAGCTTAACAGAAAATTATTGCCAAAAATTATTTACCAATAATTGTTTATTTAAAAAAATGTTTAAAATTGTGTACTTAATTTTAATTTATATAAATCTGTTAAAAAGTCAAAAGTTTAAATTTATCCAATAAATTACTTGCAATTAATAGTTCTTTAAAATTATTTCAAGAACTGAGAATTTATTAGCTTATTTTTTTGTGAGTTTAGTTATGCAACATATTAATGTGAAGAAAATTTTAGATTTGCTTGTGTATGTGTGTGCGTGTTATTGCAATACAGAATGTCCCAGCATTATATACGATTTTAAGTATCGCTTAATTTCAAATTAAAAAAGATCAAATGGAAATTTAATTAATTTGAAGTTAAAATAATTTTTCCATCAAAAATTATTTGCCATTGAGGGATGTTATTTGATCTCATTTTAAATATTAGAGAAAATTAAAGATTGTCTATCATTATTACTTGTATTGTATTATTAGGGTTGATTGATAAGTAAAGTCACTATTTGTTACAATTTGAAGTTTTTTATTTTCTTTAATTTATTTATCATTTTAATCTTCGTATTCCTTTGCACACGCTTTGGGAAAACACTATCCACATTTTTATTAAACTTTGGTGTGAAGCTGGTAATATGTATTTAAGATATTCACTTTGGATCAGTGTTGGAATGAATTAACTTTCCAATTCAGAAATTTGGTGAAAAGGTATGCTTCATAGGAATGCAAGTGTAAATTTCAAAAAGAGGGAAGACTTGCAAATTACTTTTGCATGCTTTTATATTTATTAATATATAAGAATACCTAATCTATTCTTTTAAACAAGAAAAATTCCTTTTTATTGGAATAATTTTTGATAAATTTTCAGCATCTTTCTAGACTTGTTATGCAAAGTGCATGTTTTCTCTAATTAGAATAGTTAGTGATGTTCCATGAACTACATTTATTTTAAGATTCATTACATTTTTTCTTTTTTTTTTAATTCAAAATTTGCTACAACAGCAAGTGAAAAGCTGTAGAGAAATAACACTTCTGTTTAAAAACATTAACTAAAATGTGCCAAAGAAAATTGCTCTATTAACAGATGATTCATCCATTCGATCAATGCTTCTATATTGTAAAATTTTGCTCCCAGTTCAGTGGTTGCCAAAGCCCTATAAAGCCCTCTCGTTCCTAGCCCTTTTCTTTTATAAAACATTGTAGATGTTATACTAATTAATATTTTCATATAACGTATGAATTCTATAATTTTTAATTCTATATTAAAATGACCACTATATTAATATGCTATTATTTTTTGATTAATTAATACATTTTTAATTTATTCCCCAAAATGTAATATTTTTAATGTCAAGAATAAAAGTGCAGTTAAATTTTTTTTATATCTAGTATGTTATCAGAACCATCTTTTTTTAGTCAAAATAAAAATTGAACATTAAGAAATGTTTTGTTTTGATTTGCAATTTGATAGTAGTTAATAATGTAAACTTAAACCTCCATTAATAAAAGACTTTAGGATTTTTAATGCTTTTATAATGAAATTTTTTACTAACTAGACAATACTTTTTTTGAAACACATAATAATTTATATAAATCTAAAAGTTCTTTTATACAATTTTTTAAATTATTTTTTTCCCATTTACTTCGGTGCTTTAATCTGTATATGCAAATGTTTTGGTTTATAGGGATTGATTTTGTAACTTTTGGACATTTATTGGCACACTTTATTATTTTATTTCCTAATTTCTATATGTTAATGTAAGTGACTTTACTTTTCCATCGACTTTTTATACCTGTGTATTCTTACCTGTTTCTTAGAAGTTAATGAAAATGAGGTAAGTTTATCTTTTAAAATAGTAACCTTAAAAAGTTATGGATTTGTTAGTCAAACAACTATTAGTAACAAACATCACAAAATTTGTTGCTATACATTATAGACTAAATGAAATCAAAATACAATAATTCCTTGTTTTATCGTGTTTCAAGTGTATCACTGGAATATTACTATTTTAAAAAAAACAATCGCAATCATCAGAAGGTAGTGCTTTTTTCCTCCCTTTTAACGTATGCGATATAACAAGGTGCTACTGTATTTATTATCTTGAAAAATGTCATATGCTTTAAAACAATCTTATACTGTTATTTTTTATCTAGTTATTGATAGGTAAATTAATTTTTTTTTTTAAAGAAAAAATTACATTATATGAATAAATTTTTAAAAAACCAGACATATTGTGAGGTAATAATATAAGACATTCAAAAGTTGTACATTTAAATTATTTGTATGATAAAATGTCAAATTATTGTTCTATATATTATTAATATTCGTGATTAATGTGAGATTTGGGAATTTTTTTTTAAATTTAATAATAAAAACATACTAAAGTAAAAAAAAAATTCAATAAAATCCAATATCCAATATACTTTTTATTTTCAGTTATTATTTCAAATATTAATATTGCTGAATCAAAAACTATGCTTTTTAGCAGAAGATTAAAAAAGATCGCTGTAGATAAAAAAGAAATTACATATGAATAAAATCTTTCTTTTTAACATTCAGATAGTAATTTTGGTAATATGTTGAAATAGTGGATATTATTTGTGACAAGTAATAGTTAAATGAAGTTTCATTTGGTCTAACGCTCAAAAGCTTTTACTGAGATATTTACTGTTAAATATATTTTAAGTAAATATTTTTGCTTTTTTTTCCCCTCATATCTGTTAAAAAAATATCACAAAATCATTGTGTTCACAAATTAAAAAATTGTACATTCATTATTGACTTTAGAGGACAGTGTAGATTTGATGAGCTAAAAGTGATTAAGAAAATGTTCTGTAAATATTTTTTTAAAACCATCATTAAGTAAATTCATTACATTTTACATGATTGTAGTAAACTTTGAACGTAATTACAAAATTTGACTGATAGCCTTACAAATTTCGAAAATGACAATATTTCTTAAATCAGAATAAAAGAACATGATTGTCTGAATACGTAGCATTTCTATGTTTTTTTCCAAGTTCTCAATCAGTAAGACAGGAGAGATATTTTTCTGAAGAACAACTATTCATAAATGAATAGCCATTGAATTTTTACGTATACAAAACTGGACCAGCATAAGTTTTTTTAAAAATTAGATTCCGTTTATTTTCAAAACGGCTATTTTACTTGAAATTATTTTTAAAACTTACTGAACACAATGAAGTTGCTTTTTATATTAAACAGGAGTTACATATCCTACTATCTTCTTGGTGAGTTATTAGTCACCTTTAAGCACTGTTAATGGACTCATGGAATTTACTCTCTTGATTTTAATAGTGCCAAACATTAAGAAAACTTTGGACTAATTCGGTTTTTTGCATTTCTGTAGTTAAGAAAAATTGAAATGGATGGATTAAAACTATTTCTAATACAACATTAATTGAAGAATCATTCACTTATTTATATGATCTTTTAAGTCCAAGATCATATAAATTTTGCTTATGTATGAGCTAAATATGAATCGCAAACTATAGCTCCTTTGTACTAATCAATTTCATGCTTTGTCGAGAGTTTATACTTCATAAGTAAGCAATTTAAAATAGCTGGTAGGACTAATTGGAACTTCACTGTAAGTAAAGCGATTTCTGTTGGGCCAAAAAAAAAATTTTTTTTTATCACTTTACTCTTTGATGTTGAGTCTTAAGGATACATACTAATAAGGTTCTTTTTTTTTAATTATACTAAAAAGCAAAATGACATTTTTTTCGATTTCATCTGCATTGTATGGCACCTCAAATTTTGACTGATGGATTATTATATGTGGTTAGCCTCATAAACTTTGAATCGTTGAAATACAAATTTATATGGAGAATATGACATTGACATAATGAATGTACTATATGTGTTGACAACATTTTTGACTGCTGTCCAACTTGACTTTAAATTATTGCCATGCAAGAAAAAAAATATTAATGTTTCTTATTGGTATTATTCTTTAATGATAATGTATATGCTTAATTTTTAATAATTCAATAGTAAAATAAGCAATATAAATAAACGTGTTATAATGAATTAAACTATCTAATACCTATGAAAACTGTCCTCATACAAAAAAAAATGATTTTAAACAATTTTTTTTATCCTAACACAACATAAAATAATCTGTTTGTATATAAGTAATTGTAATGTCTATAGTATTTTCATATTAATTCATTCAAAACATTTTTATAATTTGATTGTTTAATGCATAAAAAAAACGATGTATTTTTATAATGGGTATATATAAAATAACATGTACTCTTTTCTGTATAAAAGTTTGACCCCAGAAATGGAAGAAAAAAAAATTTTATTTGATCACTGGAAAAAAAATATGCTTCAGAGTGTAAAATAAAAAATAATGAATATTTATTATCATAATCACTGAATGTCAAGTGATACAATATTTGTAAATTTCATGTGTCTTTATATATTTTGTCACCATTTCTTGTAAGTTTTAAATCTGTTGAACATTGATTTCATCTTTTTTCTTATATAAATTGGAATATTTAAACTCAAAAACAAGTAATTGTAAATAATACCCTATAAAAAAACAAAGCAATCAAATTTAAATGAACTATTAATTAACAAAAAAATAAAAAAATTTCATTTAAAATAGTAGAAAATCCAGTATCAAAGCAACATTCATCTATCTTATATCAAGCATTCCAAAAGCAATGTCTCGTTTTGGATTGAATGCCTGAAAGTGCTTTTATTTCTAATAAAAATCATAGTTAGCTATTCCGTGATATTTGAGAAAATAAACATTAAGGCTTATCATCTACAGTGAAAGAATTAGAGGCATATTTGGTAGAAACCGAAACATTGCCAAAGGGGAAATAGTTCCAATGTAGAATTACTGTTTTGGTTTGAACATTTTAAAGCATTTTGAGAGTTCAGAAATTCTTTTTCTTTATTACTGAAAATCTCTATATTTTGGTCTTTTTAAAAGCAATTATGGACCACTTTTGAGATAGAAAGCTTGGAAATGGAGGTCAGAGATAAGACCATTTTGAAGGGAATGAAAGACTAACCTTTTCCATTCTGTGAAAAGCAATGTCAAACTTCTTTCTATTCAGAATTTCGGAAAGAAATAAAATTTTATCATAGTTTACCTCTAGCAAGACAAACTGCGACCGTTAAGCTGCCAATTTCATCACGCCTCCGGATAATTTTCGAATATTTTAGTGCAGATTGGATAAATTTCAATTAAATAGTATATGAAAGACTGGCCTCCAAAAGTTAAGAAACAGCATGTTTTTCGAAGCTCGCCATAAAAAAAATGACAGTAACAAAATTTATAGTTTATATAAATGATAAAATCAAACATTATGCAAAAACGATAGCTACACTTTTTTTTATATATATAGAAAAGAACAGGTATATATGAGTGAGAGAAAAATATGCAAATATCAGGCTTTCGTAATTACGCGTGTAACTTATGTTGATTTACAACTTTTGTTAGCAGATTCGTTAATAATAGGCAGTGGGGAATGTCTGAGAGAAGCCGTTTGCCCGATTCGTTTAGGTGGCGGTCGGTCGGATGGATGGAAATGGGGTTGTCGGTGTCTGATGTGTCTCGCAGTGTGGTCCACCGTCTCTGGATCAATATCAAACCGAAGTTTCTGTGTCCAGAAGACATGTTCCAGGTCGACCACGAGCTTTATAACTCTTTCGGCCCGAAAGAGCAGAAGCATTTCTGTGCCGCAACTTGTTGCAAACCACTTTGTAGCATCAGAGAGAAGAATATCCGCTAGTAAGGTGCGAAGGCGTCTTCACAATTCAGGTCTCTTTGAAAGGCGACCAGTTGTGCGTGTCCCTCTCAACGGACGACAGAGAAGCTCTCACTTATCTTGGGCAAGATAACACATTTCTTGGATCAGACAACGATGGTCTCACGAGTCCAGATTCACCCTGGAGAGCAATTCAGGACGTCTGCTGATCGGGAGGGAACAAAGCATCAGATACTATCAATCCAACACTGTTGAAATACACAGTTACCGAGGTGGTGGAATAATAGTATGGACAGGGATCTCACTGACCTGCATGTGTTCCAGGGAGAAACTGTGACTGATTTGAGATATCAGAACGAGATCATTGATTCATATGCCAGTGCAATTTTTTCATTCCGACGGATGATAATGCACGACCTCACAGAGCTGTAGTTTTTGACGAATACCTTGAGGGTCTTGGTTTGGAGCGAATGAAATGGCCATCTCGATATCCAGACCTGAATCCGATAGAGCATCCTTGGGACCATCTTGGTAGACAGGTTGCTGCTTTAAGTCCTCCTCCAAGGTCTTTAGGAGAGCTGGAACAAAGCCTACTCCGTGTCTGGTCTTCGCTTCCCATTTCGGTAACCGACGACTTAATTCACAGCATGGAAAGTTGATGTCGCCAATGCATTCAAGCTAGGGGCGGGCATATCCCTTATAGAAAGTTGTTTTTGTTTTTTTTCTACGACATTTTACCACATAAAACTATGATTATTATGTTTTCCAAGAATGGACTTTTCCAGCGAGATTATAACATAGAAGTTTACATAACTGTTTTGTGCACGTCATCCAAATTTGGAGTTTCTACATTCATTCATTTGCAAATTAGGCGCAAAAAACCAGTTGTCCCTTAACTTTTGTAGGCCAGTGTAATTATTTAAATACAGGCAATTTATCTTTTGCGGAAAATTAATAGAGCTTTTCGTTACATAATACTAAAATCAAATATTTTAAGAAAAAGAAATGCAAGTTCTACGGTCAATTTTTGGCAGACTTAACGTTAATTATACAGGGATCTACTATTTAACGTGGATTTCGAACCTGATGCCTGTGGTACCAAAGGCCAGAGCGCTAGCCAATTGGCCATCAGGCCGCTAAACATAATTGAGGATTAATCAATACAAAAATATACGACGAAGAAAAATTATTCAGTGGCAACATCAATATTTATCTTTCATTTTCAAAAGCTAGTCAAAACTAAAGTTGCTGCAAAAAAGTCTTAAAGATATGCCATTTAACTGAAAGCGATTTAAAATCTCGCCAATAGAATCAATGTCAGTGATAAAAGAAAAATGTCAATAGAAAACATTTTATAAATTCCACGACCACGATATACAAGTGCTTTAAGAGGAACCAGCAGATACATGAATTTTCGATTTTACTGTATATGCAATTAAAGTCTGTTATTGACTCTCATTGTACCGTATTTTATTTATTTATATATATATATATTTTTTTTTTTTTACTCGTACTATTTTAGGCATAGAATATATTAACATTGATTTTATTGTATATGCTTGTTTATTTTTACTGAATATTTTTATTGTTTCGCCAGTTCTTTGGCACAGCTTATTCAAGAATGCCATGCGTGTTATTTTATTTATTTAATTAATTAATTTATCCAAAAAAAAGTATAAATTGTTAAATGAATGGATGAATTCGGAAGTCATCATTTTGTGATCGTAATCTTTTGTTATTTCTCTTTGAGCGAATATCTAATGTAGATAATTGATTTCTGAATGTAATTGACATAACAAGGTAATTGCGGATAACAAGGTAGATAAATTGCAGGTCTTCATTAATGGCCTAGCAACTCAAACAACCCAAGTTCTAAGTTTTTATTTTTACTTTAAAATTATGCAATGTGTTTTACATTTACTATGGGCCTTGAGCCGACTGACAATATTTTTATGTTGCAACTAGGAGGTTTGGTCGCTTCGCGACCAAGGTACTCCGTTCACCTACACCGATTCAATGTAATTGATACACAATAATTTTACAGTTAAAAAAAAATGAAAGATTTAATTTTAAATTTACGTGAAAAAAAAATCCACAATTTTGTTTTATTCAATCTTATAAATCAATACGATATGCAAGCCTCTCTTTATATAGGTGATCAAAAAATCACGCAACCTATACAAAAATATGAGATAAATCAAACATGCACTAAATTGAAAGAGGGATTATTCTGAATATAAAACATAGTGAAACCTTGACCGTTATCTCTATTAAAGTGCATGCGGATTTTCTGTGTTGTGCTTTAGCTTTTGACATATCTGCTAAGATAAAACTAGGGCTACATCCATAAAAAGCACAGAACCAAGTTCTACTCGATGTCAAAAATATAAGAAATTAGCAGGTTGAATGGCTTAAGCTGATCGGACGCTCTTGAACAACATAAGGATGTTTTTTTTGTGTGTGTGTTTTTGATGTCAGCTTTCTCATTTATGTTAGTAACTGCAATGACTTATTCCAAACTTCGTTCATTTTGTCAGGACTCAAAACAGACGGGCATCTATTTTATTTCTTATCGCGTTACCAGGAGGAAAAGTCGTTGTCTTCTCCAGTTTACAAAATGCTTCAACAATGTTTTCGTTTGTAAAATATTGCTAAATCATAAGAAATCGATCTGTTTGGTAAAAATTCATCTCAATTCACTAAGCAATAGCTTTTAAAGGTAACAGTATAAACTACAACTAAAATTTCAGACGAGGCAGTGTAGTATGGTGCTGGCATGTTTTTAAAAACTTGAATTGCACTATCACTCTGTAGAGGCATTTTATTCTATGATTTAATTTCAACTAAGTACTTCCTTACAAGCTTGATGGAAAAAAAAATCTCCCTCATCCTACATCAATGTCTTATTCAAATGGAAAAAAAAGGAAGCAACCACAATACTCCGATCCAGTTGTCTTAATGTGTGAAAACATTTCCGGTAACAGTTTTGCTGAGAAGTAGTAGATAAAATAAGGAAGGAAGGAATGAATAATGGCAAAGTTTGGCAAGTTTTAAAACTTCCAAGAATTTCAGTGAGATCCTTTAGCTTCTTTCTTGAGTCGATTTGTTTAAATGTAAACAGATTTAATTTTAATGTCTGGAGCAGCGTCAAGTTTAAACATGCGCATAAGGCAAGAATGGTCATTGACAAGCAATAAATATTTATTGCTTCGCAGTAAATGAGATGTTTTTTAAAAATTAGATTGTAAAATTTCATTTTGAGAAAACCTAAAGACCTTTTAAGTGAGTTATTATATTGCATTTTACTTTTTTGAAGTATTTTTTAAAAAAAACTTCCCAGTGGTCGTTTTCCATACAATATGCACAAAACTTTAATTTTTTGATAGTATATTTGGTCGGTTTATCAGTCTTCTTAAAGACATGGAATTGTTCACTTCGTGGCACAATGGTTTTGGATACTCATTATGCCCCGTTATTGAAAATCCATAATTATTCATCACAATATCTTCTCCGCTTCGAAGTGCTTGCAGTTCTCCTAAGATCATCAATTTTCAACTACTTATTTTTAATGTTTTGTATGTCAAAATGGATAATAACTAAACAATTAAGCTTTCATAAAAAAAAAGTAATGAAACTAGGCCTATTAATACACGCTATTCAATTCATACCAATCAAACACTAAAATAATGGTTTGCTTTCAATCACTTTTAAATAAACAATATCAATGCAAGATATTTCTACAAGAGTAAGCAGGGTATATGCGTAATCGCGTGGTTATTGGCAACCAATAATGAATCAACTAACAAAGTTGCTTTTTGTAAATTTGCTAACAAAAATCCTTTTATTTCTTTTCCTTGGTGTGTTTTTTTTTCCCCCATCATTACTAATATTTTCACTACCCCACAGTTGGAAATAGCTGCGCTAATGGATGAAAAAAGTGTAGAATTAAACTATAGATACAAAATAATGCTTTACACAAATTAATAATTACTTACAGTTATGAAGATAATGATTTATCTAATCATCGGGAAAATATTGTTTCTTTCTAGTTTCAACTTTTAAAATCTGTATCATAATTGTGGCATCAAAACGCTTTTTAAAACTGAGGATTTATTCCATGGATATAAAAACGAACTTGATTGATATATTGAAGAACAAGTGCGAATCGTACGAGAAGTTATTTTTTCAGACCGAAAATTACAAAAAATAAAATTGCCTTATATTAAATTACCATAATATATATGATATATTATATTAAAGATTTTAGCTCGTAAAAAAATCTAGCCCATCACTTGCAGGTGGTCCTTTGCTAAATCGTTTTAATAGTAATTGAAAATTAATTTCTATCAATTGTATCGTATAAATTAATCGTATCCATTTTTGGTTCTTTGAAAAAAAATTTTAAGTAAATTTTTTTTTTCCTTCCCTATTCCGACTTTGTATTTAAGAGTCATACGGTGTTACAACAAAGTTAAGAATGAATGATTGGTGGGTCTCGAAGATAAGAAATTTAAAAAAAAAGCATATTACTCTGATGGTAAGATCCCATAATGACTAGGAAGTTGATAGAAAAAATAATCATACAAATGATTCAGTAGCAGATTGGATTAAAAATAAACATACACGAGAAAAAGTTAATACGTAGAATTTGCAAAGGTCGAATGAAAATATTCGCCGTTTCAATCAACATAATGTAAAAAATAGACCACGTGTAGCTTTGAGGGCTAAATAGAAGTCCCATGTTCTTTAGTTGTGACTGGGCCTCTCCTTAAAAAAACATCCATTCCTCCTCGTCACACTGTGGGGTAGAACACTCTTGATTTCTGACAAAAAATAAGTTTAAATCTATTTTTCCTAAAAATAGAAATTTTATGATCTCAAATTTAGTTCATCAATCAGTTCATTGTTAATTTCGATTTTCGGAACAGTGTTGACCTGTGACCCTTGTATATACGAGGGTCACTCTGAAATTTTGTGAGATACGGCTAAATGGTACAAGTTTAACTTACCAAATTTTAAGAGTGTTCAAAGTAGTCCCTTCCAACATCAATGCACTTTTGCAGATGATTTTTCCAAAGATTAAATGCTTCATGCCTTTCTTGGAATTGATGAAAAATATGCCTTTATAGCCTCATCAATCTATTGTCGGAATGAAAACGGCGACCACGTAAATTTTTCTTGAGATTAAAAAAAAGTCACACATAGCAAGATCAGGGGAATAGGGTTGTTGTTATATAACTTTGATGTGTTTTTGTTTAAGAAATGCGACTGTCGATCTTGTCGTATGAGAAGATGCACTATCATGATGAAGCATGAGTCCCCTTACATTCACTTCTTGAAGAATTTCTGGAAGACACTTAGTGACAGTCACAGCTAGGTGTACCAGTTAGCTGTGACTGTCTTCTCTCCCTCCAGCTTGATGGCTTTGACCAGTCCCGTATGCTAAACAAAACGGCATACATTACCTTTTTCATTGGTCGTCTTTTCACCATTGTTGGTTCGGGGTCATCTTCAAAGACCCATACTTTACTGTCTCGTCGTGTTGAAACGTCAAAAAACGGTAAGTTTCATCACCAGTTATAATTTGAGAAATAAGGCGGTGTCCACCATCGTTAAGTAATTTTATGGTTTCTTTGTAGATTGTGACACGCTCCGTTTTTTGGTGTTCTATTAAATTATGGGGGACCCAACGACAAACTAATTTTTTCATATGCAGTTCTTCGTGAATAATTATATGTATAGCTGCGGATCCAATGTTAAGTTTCTTTTGTATCATTTGGTAAATGCAGCGATTATCATTGACTAACATTTTTCATATGGCCGACACATTTTCTGGAACTACAGCTGATGAAGGTCTTCCTGTGTGTTGTTGATCCAGCAGAGAATTTCGACCTCTACGAAATTCTGTAAACCATCTAAATGCAGTAGCACGAGATGGAGCTTCGTCTCCATATGCTAGTTGTAGACATTGAAGGCATTCTTCTTGATTTAACTCCACTTTAAAATCACAGAAAATCATAGCGCGATAATGCTCTCGCGTCAATTCCATTTTCCTTTCTTCCAAAATCCATTCTACGACAGCTAAATTGCAGTTGTTGCTACAAATTGTCTTACGGCTATAAAAGAGTTCAAATTTAAAGAAAAAAATTTTCTACCTGCTTTTGTCATCTGCCACTGTCTCAAAAATTTCAGAGTTACCCTCGTATTTAATAAATGAAAGTGACGACGATTTGCCAGCAGCAGTAACGAAACAGCATGATTATTTTAAGTTAAACTATGAAAAAATATTATTTTAGTGAATGTTAGAGTATTAACAAAAATTTTTCTTCGCTTGTATTTTTAATTATAAAAAATCTTGATAACAAAATTAAAAATTTTAATTATTTTCTGGAAAAAAAAAACAGTCAGTAACTAAGTTCGTTCAGTTCAAATTTTGACACCTCGATTAATTTTAAAAGGTGCCGTTGTCTCATGCTTTTTATAAATGGATCAGATATAATGAAGATATTGTTCAGACTCTCCTGATATCATTTCTTTTTATAAAAATGTTCACTATATCTTTTAAAACCTTTTTATATAGCTGTCCAATACACATCAATGAAATGAAATGAAATTCCGCTTTCTGTATTGACGATTTGTGTTACAAGGAGCATCGCAATAATTAGCGCATAGTTTTTGAATGTGTTTATGCAATAGCAATAAGAATAGTACACATTATTGTAAAAAAATAAGAAGCTCTTAAATACATTTGTGGTGCAAAAAATAATTCAGCAGTGGAATTTCTGTTTTAAATCGTTTGATATGTCCAGAACTGTCTTCTAAAATCCTTGCGCGACAGAAAAGTTTGTATTTATGGACAAAAATCTTTTAATTTTGCAGAAGAAGTAAATAATTTTGGATTAAGATCGCCGATACCTTCCAGTAGATAATTTGTACTTTTTAAGAAATATATTTTATCGCCAATTTTTTGTAACATTTGCATATTTGCTCTTTTTTTATCCATTCAGAAATAACTCTCTAACATCAGAATCTAAAAGAAATATTTAGTAACATTAGCGGATCAGGTTAAATTTAAAAAGGAATCGATAATGCAAAATTTTAGTCCACAACAACAAATATTTCAGATAATGTATATGCAAAAAATTCTGTGAAAATTTAGAAATTAGAAATATCTTTTACTTTATTTATTATTATTATTTAACTTTAAGAAACATAACTTTAAAGATACTTTCTTGAAGTTTAAATATACTTAATATAATAAAATTTAAATTAAACTTTTTTGTATTAATAAAAAAATAATACTCAAAGATATCAAAATAATTATACATACCAATACTAAACTTTTATATTATACTCTTATTTTCTTTTAAGGAAAGACGTCTTAAATTAGCAGTTATTTTTGATGAAGTAAAAATGTAATAGCTCACTAATGAATAAGATCGAATGTCACTTGTTTAATTATTAAAAAAAATTGCATGAAGTTTCCTAATTTTTGTGAAAGCTACCGCTGCTTTTTAATTGCATCAAGTCGAAAAAAGTAAATAAAAATAGCTTTTTTTAAATTTTAAGGTTTTTTTTTTTTTTATCTTGTTCTTAGTTAAAAAATTTGTTTTTCCTAGAAACTAAAGATAATCTGTAATAGTTGGCATCTTTACGTTTATATAATAAGCTTTTGTTTAATGGTCAGCATTACAAATACATTTTATTTGAAATTTCGTACTAAATCTGTTCTCACAAGTTCAAATTTCATATTCAGAATAACATAAGAACTAAATTTTGAATATACTATTGTACTTTAATAAATACAAAATGAAAATTTTGGGATACAATAATTAAATGTCCGATTCAAAATTGACTTAGAACCATATATAAATATGTATATCATATTTACTATGGTCAGTGGTATTTCAAAAAGAACATTTGGAGGATTTTTCAAATAGAATTATAAATAAATTGAACATTGAGTGGCATATTCTGGCAAAAATATGAAATTGGAATAATGGTAAGAGCAATTTTTTTGATAATAAAACTGTTTTCAATTTACCATATTAACAATCCGTATGAAAATCATCAAATATAGATTCCCACAAATATTATTTCACACCTGTAAAAAATTAATGTGGATTTCTAAGAAAGTATAGTAATCAAAATATTAAAGTCTAGAGTGATTTATGGGCATTTTCATACTACTCAGCAGATTAGTATGAAAATGCACCATAAATCACTCTAGACTTTGAGACACTTAAAAAATATTAACATGAATAATGGGATGTAAAATATGAAACGTTTTTCTAAAAAATTAAAATGTACTGTAAGCATTTTAGTAAATTAAAATAAATATATGCTTTTTCTCTTTGGGAAATATGGTACAATTGTTTTTCTAAATTAGCTTTGTAGTTGACTGCGAATAAAATTTTTTTCAAATAGGTAGTACTTCAAAAATTTAAGTCTGGTATTGCATATGACTAATGAGCTTAATTGTTGTTAAATTCAACTTTTCAGTTCTTTAGAAAGGAATAAATAATCTTTTTTCCATATCCAAATAAAAAAAATTAAAGGCATAATATGTTGCAAAAATCAAAGAAATATTATTTCTTTATTGAATTTTAAAAAATCTTAGTAGTCTTAATTTTTTGGACATAATATAAAATAAAGTTGGTGTTTTTTACAAGAAATTTTGAAATTAAATTCACTGATCTACTCAATTTGTAATCCAAATAAATAATAGTGATCAATTGCATTCCGTTATAATTCTAAAACCAAGAAGCTTAAGAAAGAATAACCCTGTACATAAAAGAAATGTTACAAATACTATTATTTCTCCAAGAAAAGATTAACAATTTTAAATAACCTTAAAAGCTCAACCCCATCTTTCAACAAAAAGCAGAATTAGCCTCCCTCCATAATAATGTACAAAGCAATAATAGAATAATAAGATACTGAAAAAATAAAGCATGCAAATTTTGTCATTTTATAAACTTTTCTACAAAGAAATTATAAATTTTTGATGATAAATAATTAGCATAAAAATTGCTTATTGTTGTATTTTTTTTATTGAATATTGAAATCCTTATATTGTGAAATAAATGTTATTTAAGATTTTCATCTTTAAAAGCATAATCCTGTGTTTTAACAGAAATTCATTTTAAATATTAATTTGTTTAAAAACATTATAATTGTATCAATGTATTTTGTTTTACTAGTATATTTATTAGATTATACTTAATTTAACACTCATAAATATACTCAAACAAAATTAGTGAAAAAATTTAAAACATTCTACTATGGAGGTCAATGCTTTTTTTAATTGGATCACTTGACTGAAAAAAAATGACATTAAAAAATTAATATTATATGATTAATTGCAAAAATAAAATTTCAATTATATTCTAATCAAATTTTGTGCAAAAAGAATGTTATTTTATACCCCAAATGTGTGTTGAAATAAAACTTATATATATTATATAATTTGAAGAAATGATGTAAAAAATGTTACAGGTATGCTTAACTTGCCCCATCTTTAAAGTAATATGTCCAATTATCAAAGTTGCCATCCTTGCAGAAAGCAGTAAGAAATCATCTGCAACTCAACACAGCCTTAACATGGTGCTTGTTTGTAGTCACTTTATTTCCACATGTTCTGTGATACAATAATTTCATTAAGCTGTGCCATATTTGTGAACAATAAAGTATTATTTACACTAGCTTGTCGTACTCTTTCAGAATTTTGTATGCTCTCATGCTTTAGGCACAGTTTTGATTAATTGAATTTTTCTAAACAAGCACAATGATGCTATTTAATGCAAATTTTGCAGTCAAATTATTTTTAAAAAATTTTATTTGTTTCAAATCTGAAAATTAATGTTATATTTTGTTTAGAAAAAAAAAAAATGTGAAGTAATTTGAAAGTAGCATGCAAAACAGATTTAATATATAGTGAATAAAAGATGTGATGTTTCACTTAGAAAAAATATATGATTCTTCTATACTCTAAAATAAAAAAATTGCATACAAACATACATTGCAGGACAAAAATAAAAAGATATATTTAAATAGTACGTATTTCAAATAATGAGAGTGCAAAAAAAAATTATTAAGTATATAAACTTAATCAGTTGAGAAGATTAAAAAAAAAAAATTAATTTGGTTACATCATGCACACTAATACCTATTTCCCAGAAAGAAAATTATACAATTTAGCAAAATTAACATAAACATATTTCATAATTAAATATTGTAAAAAAAAAAAAAAAGATTAATACATTGTCAAGGCATAATTTTAATACTCAAATATAGAAAACAGAAAATAAATTTGATTAATATATTCCCATTTTAAAATGATTGGAAAATCTAGGGCATAATTTTACAAAAACATTTCATTTGTTGCTGACCTAAAAATACCGTTAATTGCTTTATCCTTTAAAATTTGTATCTTTAATGCCTAGATAACAATGTTTCTTGAATTTTTATATGTATATAAGGGAAAAAAAGAATAGTTTCTGAATCCAAAAAAGAAAGATATATCAGAACCAAGTTGAAATTTTTTAGAATTAAATGTTCAGATCAAAATATTTATATTGTTATACCTAAATTTTATCTTAAAGGTGATATAAAAGTGATCAAATATAAAATTCTAATTTCAGTCTAGTAAATGAAAATAGCTTAAGCTTTATGTATGTATGTAAAGTAGGGGATAGTTTTAGGTGATTTCAAAGATATTTTTTGTGATGCTTATTTAATAAATTTTTTTTTCTAACTAATGGATCATAAATTTTTTTTTCTAATAAACAACAATATAAATTTTAGCTGATTATGGAATTTCTAGATTATCTTTTTAATAGCCTTTCTATAAACGTTTTTAATAAAGGTAAGTCTAATGAATGTACAACCATAAATATGGTTACTTATTTTCATATTTACAAAATACATTGTATTTTTATCATGTCTTAAACAGGTGGTATTTTTTAAAAAATTGCAGATGCAAAAGATGTTTTTACCCCCTATAAACTGCTGAGCTCCTTAAAAAAAAAAAATTAGAAATTTTTTCAATCATTACAGAATTATTCTTGTTTTGACTATATATATATATAATCGCAAAATTAATAATCATGTTTGCCTCCATCAATATATTAAAAACTATAATCAAATATTTTTTTTTTTTTTTTTTTTAATCCTGCAAATATATCCAAACTTATTTTGCTGTTTACTAAATGTTTTTAAAATCATAACTTGAAAACTGACATTTTGTGCATAATCAAAAATTAATAAATCCTGTTATTACTCTGTAGGATGGCATTTAATTTTCAAAAATAATTTTATAATCATACAATAATTAGCTAATAGCCTTGCATGTATTTTATGTAGATGGAATTAATATTCATCAATCCTTCATAAAATTTTAACAAAGCAAAAATATCTAAAAGAATATATTTCTTTTTTCTTCTTTAAAGGCAACTAATATTGTAACATAAAATGATTGAAGAATTTTATGAATAAGTCTGATAAACTGTAAAAGGAATTATTTATAACAAAAAATATAAATTTTGCAAAAATTTATTCTTACTTTATGTATAAAATTATCTTACTTTATGTTTAAAATTATCAACGCAGGTTTGGCAGAAAAAAAGTCTTAATGGAAGAATTCCATAAAAAATTTATTTTAATTCATCGATGAAAATTAGAATTTAGCTTAAGATTTCACTGAAAAAGTTGCAGTTTATTAATTTTTTTTTTATGTTTATCTATGTAAAATTTTAATTTGAATGAAAATAAAAAAAAATATGAAATTAATAGATTAAAATATTTATATTCATTTAAAGTGGAATAAGTAAAATAGGAAATGCAGCGAAATTATATAGTAATTTGATATTTAGTATCAAATCAACAAAAAAAATAAAATAAAATTAGTGTTGTCAATTAGAAAA
Source organism: Caerostris darwini (assembly GCA_021605075.1). Lineage (NCBI taxonomy): Eukaryota > Metazoa > Arthropoda > Arachnida > Araneae > Araneidae > Caerostris > Caerostris darwini. Next base: position 953,706 of record BPLQ01012350.1, on the reverse strand, counting down.
AAAAATTATCAGTTAAATGTATAATGTATGTACAATATACAAATGCACTCAGTTAAATGTTCTATAGAAGCTATTTAGCATTATTATCAAATATTTTTCATTAAATTAAATAATAAGCATTCAAGCAGAAAAAATCTTAGTTTTTACTTGTAAAGTTCTTGAAAGAGGATAGATAAATAAAAATCTTCAATCAATTTTCTTTTCCTTCGAAATTGGAATAAAAAAGGGGATAAAAGATATTAAAAAAAAAAACAAAAAAAAACCAGCATACATATGTGAAAATCTTCTATTTTTATTTATGGCATCTGATTCTGCACTTTATTTATTAAAAAAAAAGGCAACTAAAAGATCTTGCAAAACATGCCTTAAATAGAATGACATATGTATACCTGAACTGAAAGCAAGAAACAAATTGACAACTGAGAGAAAGAAATATTTAAATCAAAATGCTATAGAAGACTGCCAAGAAAAAATCAATGTAAAATACAATTGAAATCGATTGTATAACAAAAAATGCCTTAACTAATGTAAAATATTACCACTTACCAAAATCAGTATATTCTGAAAAAGCAAATGCTTTATCTCAGTTATACTCAATGACAACACATCTTTTATGATTCTTTCATATTACCAATCTTGAGAATATATACTAATCTATATATAAAAGATGATTCCTACCAAATGAGTGACATTTGAAAAAAAAAATTTTTATGTAATTAATAGGCTTGCACTTATGGATAATAAAAAAAACATTTCTTTTAAAAAAAAATTTTTAACAAGATGCCATCCTATTGAGTTTAAAAGTTAAACATTTTAATTAAAAGTTTTTTGGAAGTTATTCACCTTCAAATATCTAGAAAACTAATTGAAATGTAAGACAGTAACATACTAAGCATATCCCTTATTGCAACATATTGTTGATGCAATTTTTAAATTAAATTTATTGCATTTTCTGCATTAAAATTATTATAAATAGAATTAAATAAAATATTTAAAAGTTTTAATATCATAGCAATTTATTCAGTTATACCAGAAATGGAAACATTTTTAGTAATAAATTAAGCGAGAAATTGTGGTATATTATTATTGCAATATAAAATTGGGAGTTTTTAAAAACAAAAAGAAAGTATATATCTTTAGTGGAAATTAATAAATTATTATCCCTGATTTGAATATCTAATAGTTCAAGCATTAAAAATATTAATTATAATTCTTTTCCCTTTCCTACTTCATTAATTGTTAATCTTATTCATGTATACTGATAAATTTTAAACAGAAATTTTTTCTTAAAAAAACACCTTATTTTTAAAAAAAGTGATACTTCAGTTTAGGAATAACATATACTGCTTGACAAAGAAAATGCCATGTTAGAAATGTCGAAAATAGAATTATTTAGATGTATAGAAAGCAAAGCAAGTTCTGAACAAATATTTAATTTTCACATATAAACATGTTTTCAGTAGTTGAAAACCCCAGCTGATCAATAAAAAGTGGAAAATCATTTTAAGCAGCACATAGCTGATCCATAGTTAGCATTTATTCAATAAATGTTCAAATCATGTCCTGTGGATATTGTAGATCTGCATTTCATCGATTAAAATGAGTTTCAGATGCTATTCATTAGTTTTTCAGACTTTCAATTTGTTAAAGTGCTGGTAAAGGAAGCATTTGCTCACACTGCAAATAATTTTTATTCTGAGCTATGTAAATTCATTAGAAATTTATATTTAAGATATCTTTCAAATATATAAATCCTACAAATTGCATCATCCTCTTATAGCAAAATACATGTAAAGCAGAAATTGGCACTCCACACTGGACTGCATGGGTTGAAATGACATTCCGTTATTAATTCTCACATTGTGATCATTCATTAATGGAAAAGAAATAGGATTCATTATTAAAACCTATACTGTTTCTTTCTAACACAATTCTAATCCCGTATTGGTTTCTTGTAATCACCTTAACAACAAATCAACATAATATGATATCAGAACAGTCAAAATTAACTGTAAAATTAAAAAAATCTAGCTAGTTGTAGACTATGGACCGAAACATATGCTAGGGCATGTGCAGTGCAAGTTTCAAATATGCCACAGCATTGTACATTTCCTTCTGGGGATCTCTGCCTTTATGTAACTGACGATTATGTCATCATATAGTGTTTCTTTTACAATGCAGTACAAGGACCAATTAGCAGTATGAAGACCTGATTGATTCCAATTCATAAAAATTGAATACAAGAGTGTTTTAAGGGTCAAACATAAAAAAAAGCATTCATTTCTTATAGTACTGGTGATGTTTTAATGATAGATTTATGTGCTGATTATTCGCTTACATCAGATCTTTTGTTCATATGATTAAATAGAAATTCTAATCCTGCCATAATTTGTACAAATGCATCTACATACTTTCAGATGTGATTTTGGATACTACTAAATTTTTCTAAAATACATGTCAAATTTCTGCAACTAGTTAAACTTACTTTGATTTCCCTGCAAAACAGCAATGTAAAAATTTTCAATCTCTACTCACTGCATCGCAAATTGATAGAGAATGGGAATGATCCAAGTGTGCTTTTTTGGAATATTTCAATATGTAACAGCAAAATAAGCATATTTTGCAAGAAAGAGAAATTATCCACTTAATATGTTGTATTTTATCCGACAGAAATGATAATGATTTTTAAAATTTTTATTTTGAGAGAAAAGTACACATTTTCCGAACATATTTTTTTAATAGGTAGTAAAATTTATGGAACTAGTAGCCTTGAATTTTTAGAATTGTCATAATCAAGTTTTCAGAACACAATCACTCCTGCTGCATTCATTTTTTCATAGTTTCAAAATTTCTCTGTCACATAGTATATATAAAGCACAACTAAAATTTTAATATACATAAGAATAAATATTTACAATTATCTTTAGTATTGTACAACTAAATATTCAGTTTTATTTTTAAAATATTATTTATTTTACATTATAAATTACCTACTTAAGAGTATATTTTTCCAAACACATTTCTATTATAGTAAATTTTGTATTTTATTTTTTTCTACAAATAAATTTTTATTATAAAGATATTGATTGAATAAATAGTTTTAAAAAAATACTGAATTATTTATCAACGAGAAAAACTTAATAGTTACCACATAAAATAATTGTCAAATATCAATTTTAATATTTAAAAGTACAGTATTTGTTTCAAAAAGTATATTAACTAAATTTATATATATATATATATATATTGTATGAATAAGAAAGTTTCTTATACTATGCATTATTTATAAAATAAAACTAATAACCTAATAAATGTAATTATTATAGTTAGAATTAGCATTGCCAAAATTTAAATATAAATAATTTGTTGTAGCAATATTAACTTTTCTACATGAAATAAAATTAAGCATTTTATGACCTAAAATTTGAAACTATTAATTATGTAATTTTTAAGAAAATATTAAACATTTTTATTTTAAGTATACAAAGAGTACTTAATAAAAGAATTTCTTTTATGTGATTGGTGATGAGAAAAAAGTGTATTTTTCTTAAATTCATCACATTCTTAGCATATTTTAGATTGTATTCTTTAATTAGCTAAAACTAAATTTAATTCTTAGAAAATTATTAATAATTCAATTTTAATTAGCTTTCAAAATTTAATTTTTTAGTTACTATATGCAGTAACCCTTTGTTACATTGTGCATGTTAGGGGGAGGGGGGCAAAGGAAAGAAGCAAAATAATAATTGACAGCTTTAATTAAGTTCCGATATTAATTAAATCTTTAACTGCAATAATTCAGAATTATATAAAATTTGATTTGAAAGTGAGAGAATTTAATAATATATATATATAATAGGATTCATCATTAAATTAAAAATAGAAAATTACTCTTACCTGCTGTACATTTATTTCTATTGTTAATATTATGAGACGGAAAAATTAAATGAACTGGTTTTGTGAATGACTTCTCATAAAAAATGTGTTGAAACATCCAAATGTGTGATATAAAAAAGCACCATGTAAGCACAGGGTTACTGTATTTGCAAGTACAGTTACAGTGAACTTCAGTCCTTCTTATTTTCTCACAGACCACCTTCACAAGGTCCTGGCGGAACTTCTAATGACCCTAATAATCCAGTAACCTGCCAACCTTCTGCAGTTCGAGGCTAAATTACAACTGAAGAAATCTCACTTTCATTAAATTGTAAATATGTATATTGTTTTAAATTAACATGGGATGGTAAAAGTGAAAAGCAGTGTTTTAAATCAAATTTTTCTAGCAGTGTTCTCATCCCGTTTTTATTTTTTATTATTAATATTATTTAATATATATATTCCAATATATATTACCAACAAATTTGAAAGCATCCAACAAACTAAAATATAGAAATCCAAGTAGTACTTTCCAACATTTTCTTTTAAATCCTATTAAAATCATGGCTTAGACAAATATGCTAATAATGCTAGACATAAAAACAGTCTAATTTTAAAACTTCCTAAGAATGAACAAATTAAAAAAGATTATACTCATAAACAGACTTGCTAGACCTCAAATTGAACGGGTTTTTTTTAGATTAATATTTAATAAAATGATCCCATTGATTTACGGTCTATTAAAAAATAAATGTACTGTACTTAAGTTTTTTTTTTAAATTATATATAAAATATAAAAATTTAACTTCATTCTAAACAAATTGAAAACATGCAATATCTATATTCCTAGAATCTCTAATAAAGGTTATGCCGAAGTTAGTTACTAATACTAATTATCATTTTTTTGAAATATTACTAGAAATTATTCAAACTCATTTAAATATTATAGAAAGTTATTAGAGACTTGGATTCAGTTCAGAAGCTATGAAATAGAACATTTTTGTAATATAAAAAAAATAGTTTAAAATGAAATAAGATTTCATGTTTAAGAAACAGTACATATATAAAAAAAAATGTTAAGTAATATTTTAAAGTTTATATCACACTGAAAATAGCCTAATATTTCTATTTATTTTCCAAATAAATGATGCTCAAAGCTTTGTTTGTATATATTATTTTTAAAAAAGTAACAGCCACCAGAGAACACTGCATAGATACTTCATCTCGGTGAATTGCTCATCTTTTATCTGATCATGTATCATACTGGTGATTTTTTTTTTTTTTTTTTTTTTACAAATCAAATTTATATACATCTTTCAATACTAATAAATGTGTGCAATAAAGAAAGAATAAAATGAAAATTACTTGCATTGTTTTCTTTTATCCTATAATACATTACATACTTTTAAAAATATTTTTACCAGATAAATAGATTGAATGAAATCATTTAATTTACTTAAATCTTATGTATAAAAAATTTTTTAGATGTACTTAAATGTGCATTTATCTATACATGCATACAACATTTAGAAAATTCTGCTTATGAAGCATGCTTATATCTTATGTATTTAACAACAAAATATCACTAACACAAAACTATATTAATCTACGTATGATTCTTATAAATTTAGTACAGAATTAACTAAATAAAGTAAAGAGGTTTGAAATATAACTAACTTAACAGCTTTATTTCCAAGAGACAAAATTTTAAAACTACAGTTTAATTATTCTAAATAATTTCTTAAACTTATTAAATTGATCATTACCTTATTATTTTTAGCTTATTTAATTAGAACATAATACTTCACATTAGAAGTACTATGTTTATAAGGATAAGCTTAAACATAGAAAGAAAGTTTCATAAGGGTTATTCAAATGAATTTCAGATTAGGGTCTGGAAATGTATACCTACTTTATTAGTCCAATAGAAATTTTAGCATGAGAGACATATCAGTAAGATTTCAATTATCAAAAATGTTTAGACAACTGTTTCCATATAAACAAATTTCCCTATCAATACACACAAATTCCCAAATGAAACTAGACATGGAGGGAATCAATCTTTCACATTATTAAGAATTGCTTAATTAAAGGACTTGGCTTTTTCGATGAGCCAAGACAAGTAGATGAATAGATATAAAATGAATAGGCAATGTGTGGTCATGCATTATCAAGCAGCAAAATCACGTCTTGAAAATTGTCCTGCTGTTTGATTTTGATGGCGTTTTAGAGACCTCTCTTTGGGTTCCTTCTGTTTTGGTTGTTAAAATCTTAGTCCAGGAATTAAATTGTATTGCATTTTACTTGCTTGGATGCATCCATCACACTTCATTTTCACTTCAATTACATTATATACACAACCACAAATCTAACAGAATTACAACTTTTTGTAACATCACTATCTATACTCTGCTGTTATCTTGTAGCTAAGCAGTAAATATTCTTGGTATTGCAGGCTGTCTGTTTCACAACATTATAATTTATTTTTCTAAAGATGTTTCAGAAAAAGTGAATTTCAATTTTTCATTAAAAAAATGTAAAGCTAAGGCATAGATATGTTTTAGCTAACGGGGTGGATGCAAGACTAGAACAGTGCGATCAATTAATCACCCTAACATAGTAACCTGTTTATTTTAATATTATGGTTGACATTCCTATAGGCAGATTTTATACCAATATTTATGTTGGATGACATCCTAATAGCCGAAAAGTACCATGAAATTTCATAATTACAGGCATTATAACTTGCCACTAAGATATTTGAATTAAAGAAGTTTTTTTGGTAATACATTTTTAAGATCAAAATCAGCCTATTATCAAAAACTTTAAAGAATAACAAATTTCCAGCCAAATGTTTGTTGTCAATTTTTGTTTTGGAACAAATTATTATTAGAAAGAAAAGTGTTTAAGATTTTATTAAATAAAGGCAAATAAATACAATTAAAATTGTTGTCCATTTTTTCACGAAAATTTATTTTTATCAATTTAAAAATTGTCCCAAGCAGTCACATTTTTAGTATCTAACAATATATAATCTTATTTACAAAATAAATAACACCATAGCAAAAAAATTTTAAGAATATGAAAAATTACTTTATTTTTATAGCACCCCTATATAAGACCAAATAAAAATATTAATTTTAAAACTGAAAAATAGATGAATTAAAATAAAGTTCAATCAATGAATTGCATTGTTTCATTATAAGGCATGTTTCATGGTATAAGATCTACATTCAAGAGGTCATTTAAAAATTGCAATTATAATTTCATATAATTTTTACAATTAAAAAACCATTGCATTAATATAATAAAAAAATATTGGAAATGTATTTTGAGTAGGAAAATGATCACAAATACTAATATTTAATTCTTAAAAGAGTTTATGAATATCAACGATTGAAATACAAATAAGTTTTAAAAAAATTTTTAATCAATAACACAGAACTTTTGTTTGGATTTTATTGTTTAATTTTTATTTCTTTAAAAACAGGAACATTTAAAACACAAGAGAATTGACAAAAAAAAAAAAAAAAAAAAAAAAAAAAACCACAATCACTTTAGTGTTATGTACATTTCATATTTACATAGATATCTTTCCGAGTCAACTGAAAATTTAAATTAAAGCGCAATACCTCAAATATTGTTGTTACACAGGGCTGATTTTATCACCATCTTCATTTTTCACATGGGCCTGTACAGTTCCAACTGTGAAAGAAGGGGTAGGACTAGGGCTTGATGAATTACTAGCAGATGTTGAAATTTCTTTATGTGGACTATTTCTCTGTTGGCTGAAACGTCTCATACCAGGTCTATATATTTCAATAGATGGTCTATCCTAGATATAAAAAAAAAATTCTAACTTTTAAGAAATCTATTAAAACATTATCCAAAATTATATCTAACAATTTAACAGAAAATCAGAAAATTTATATTTGATAATTATCTTATAACCTCGATTTTAGCAAAATTGTGTAAGAAATTATATTGTTATCATACAAAAACTGGTTATTGTGAACTTAATAAAATACTTCTTACGAAAAAGTTTTCAATCGGGCAATATTAACAAAACAAAAAGAAATTTTTTATGCTAGAAATTGAATTATCAAAAAGCTTTTATTAAGCATCAATTCAAGTATTAATTATAATTATTGCAAAATTCTAGAATTTCTAAATGAATATTAATTAAATTTTTACAGTGATTAATATAAATAAAATAGGATTTGGTAAAAAATTAGTTTTAATTAACATTATTACTAATAAAGAATTACTCCTCCGTGCTATGGATTAATTTCTACTTATATTAATATTACAAACAAATTTTAAAATTCTTGTTTATGTGACTTTTTTTCTAAAAATCAAAATCGAAATATTTGTATAATATAATATGAGTAAATTCTAAAATTTAAATTATATATCTATAGGAATTAAAATATTTGAGATTTAAAAATAGATGGAATTTTTTTGATAGTTAAGATTTAATTCTGAGTATAATCTTTTGATGACATTTTATTTACTTTTACTTTTCTATTAATAAACAGAAGGAAAAAAATAATGATGAAAAGAGTTACTTTATTTCTAATTCTTCTTTCTGTACGGGGGTCTTTTTCTCTGTCTTTATAATCATTATTGCTGTCACTTTTTGATGCTTCATTTACATTGGAAACGTCATCACTGGTTACACTTTTAGGTGAATTTTTAAATTCTTTACATGAAATTTCATTTTTATCCTTTTGACTACCAAGGGACTCAACATTTCCAGGACAGCTGCTATCCCTTTTATCTTTTGTAGGCCATTGACTATTTACTTTGGTGTCTAAATCTGCATTATCTTCCTTAAAATCCTCAACAGATTTATCCTCTTTATACTTGTCTATAGATTTATCTTTAGTATCCTCTCCAGATTTATCCATCTTGGAATCCTCTGCAGGTTTATCCTCTGCTGATTTATCCTCTTTAGAATCTTCAATTGATTTATCTGTTTTAGAATCTTCCACAGTATTGTCCTTCTTGTAATCGCCTGTAGAATTGTCCTTTTTAGAATCTTCTGATGGTCCATCAGTCTCTTTTACCTCTTTCTTTTTCACGAATGGATTTTCATGAAATCCTGGCTTCTTATTGCTATATAATCTGGGAAAAAAAATTCAAAAAATTAAATTAATTTAAATAACTTTATTTTGTACTTTTTGTATTATAAGAAAGTGTCCATGTGTTGATTATTTCTTGTGAGAATTTAAAAATAAAATTATACATAGAAATTATATTAATTAATGAAAATAAACTTAGTAATACAGGAAATAAAGAAGTTTATTTCTATCCTCAATTAGATTATTATTGTAGTTACTGTTATCACTTACCCCAATGTCATTGTCCTACAGAAGTAATTTGAATTAAGGACATTTGGTTTAATTCTTTATTTTTTTTAGGTATAGATGGCTTAATGCTTGGTAATAATGTGTATAATCAACAGCAAATAGGATTTTACCAACTGCCAGTTAGTCTTGTTAATATAAACAATTTAAGATTGCATTGATATTGGCAGTCAAATTATACAATTAATTTTAAAAAAGCATATCTAAGTTTCTCCTCTCCAAATTTATCATGATCAGGGATGAAAAATCAAAAAATGATTTTTATAGTTAGGCAAATTTCATTTTTGTAAATAGTAGTAGTTTTGTAGTAGTTTCATAACAAGGCATTTTCCCTGTTATGAAATCACTTAAAGCTGCGATTAAAATGCAATTTTGCATATTAATAGCAGCTTTAAGTGATTTCATAGCAGAGCAAATTAAATTTTTTTTGCAGGTTTCTCTCTCTATGGTTTTTTAGCAGCATATTTTTATATTTCAAGGCATTTATTAATTAATTTTATATTATTTAGTAATCGTTCGATTGGTATGAAATAAAGTCGCATGATTTGTACCGAAAAATTACTCAATTATTTTGCATGGTATCCAGAAATTCAATACAAAACTAATTATACACATACACATTAATTTCAAAAAGAAAATATGTAATAGAATAAGATATTAAAAATTATTCTTTATTTAACATATAGATAATAAAATAATTTGTTATTTAATGTATATTAATAAATATATCCATTACCGAATTCGATACAAGTCAGTAATGGATGTATTTATTAATTTTTAATTGGAATTTAATGGATGCATTTTAATGGATGCATTTTTTATTTTTTAAAGCCTAATAATTCTTCTTTATTCTTCTTATAGCTTTGAATATTTTTAATGGAAATATAGTATCAATTTTTAATGAGCTTATAAAAATTATTAAATTATATAATAGAAAAAATGTATTACATTTTTCTCTAATCATAATTTATTTTTTGAGAATTTTATATCTTTTAGATATACAACATAATGTAGATTTTCAGTGGAAAAAGAATGCACATACAAAATTCAATTCAAATAATAAATGGAAAATGAAGAATTTCTTCAATCCTTTAAATCACAGATTAGTTAATTTGTAAATTTGTATTAAAAATAAAATTTTAGATTGCAGATATTTAACAAGATAATAAATAAAATAGAGGCAAATAAAACAGATTAGTTGTAGAGAAAAATTCAGCAATTTTTAGAAATTTAAAAAAAAAAAAAAAAAATCGTGAAAGTGGGAAAATTATGCAAGGGGGCAAAGAATTTACAAATGTAAAATTTAAATAAAATTTGAAATTAATTTAAATTTAATATATTTATTTGAAATAGATATTGTAGAAACATTTAACAATATATGTTCAAAAATGATTTATCCTATTTTTCCTATAAAGAACTATATACTATTGTCAGCAAAAGTGCCATAAAAGCAATACTCTTACCACATTCATTAATTCATATTCCTTCTTTGGCTCATTTATATTTGGCTAATTTTCAGGGATTACTACATCAAAATATAGGAAATATCTCCTTTTTGATGCAGAAATACAAACATTGCCAATTTTGTGACAGAATGTAGCAAGAAATCAATTTTGGAGCAGTTTTGTGCAGATTTATTTAAAAAAAGGTTTTTTACATTATGTAAAAATATCTATCCGAAAGCTTAATATGTGCATATTTTACTGATTAAATCAAAAATGAAATCAATAATACAGTAATTCTCATAAATAAGTTGAAAGTATATCACTCAAAAAATAACATTTGTAGTTCCCAAACTAATAATATTCATTTTATGTGAGCAGAAAAATAAAAAATGTAAGTTTATTCCATTTATAATTAGCCATTTTAGAATTTCTCTTTTTAAAACAATAGTTGAGAACAATAGAAGATCTGATTTTTTTTTTTTTTTTTTTCCTACTTTTAAAAATGAATTAAGTTAATGAATGAGAAAAATGAAGTAAGCTAACTTATTCAGAATATTTCTCAAGTATTATAATTCTATATATGCTTTTCTATTTGCAATTAATAATTAAATAAAGCACATATACAAAGATATAATTATTAAAAAACACAAAAGGATTTATAATAATACTAACTTATCTAATTTATAATCAGCTTTTTCTCTTCGGCTACGATCCTTTTCACTATTAAAATAAGTTCTTACAGGTGCTTTTTGCCTTTCTTTTGGACGCATCCTTTCCCATTCTTTTTTATTCCTGTCTTTGTCTTTGTTAACTCTCGAAGAAGCATAATAGTCTTTAGACTTTTGAGGTGTGGTTACAACTTCTTTTTGGTCCTTTTCTCTTTCAGGATTTTTTAATACCTGAAACCAATTAACATAAAATTGAACTTTCATACCAACAATGAATTTGTACAATACCAATACAATTTCTAATAAATATACAGTATATTTATTAGAAATTGTAAGGCAGGAATGTACCAACCACTACTTTTGAATACGTTTTTGTGGCCCACCTTAATATGTGTACATCTTAACTAAAAAATATCAAGGGTAATATTCAAATGTTTAGAGAAAAATTAAAATAGGAACATGATCTACTTTTAATTAAAAAAAAAAGTAAACACACTAAAAAAAATTATTCTATGTTTTATTTTTATTGCAGTCTAGAAGATCTGATCAGAAATTTTTCAGAAACATTGTAGCCTGAATGCTGGATTTTTAAGTACATAATTGTTCTTATTCTCTGTGATATTTATTACTCAAAACATGCTCTATTTTAAAATTGTGCTAAATAAAATGAATGAAGTTGCTGCAAAATAATACATCAAAATGTACAAGTCTTTTCTGAAACAATATATATTTATGAACAAAAATAATTAGCCATTACTATCAAAACAATTGGCAAATGAAAACCATTTGACTTATCACTTATAAAGATCCTTAAATAAAATAAAATTATTAAATTAATACAATATTATAAATCAAATTCATTGCTTCTTATGTATTGTTTATTTTATACAAAATGAAATGTAATTTGTAAATGTTAGATAATTATCAAGGGTGTGCGTGCGTGCGTGTGTGTGTGTGTGTGCAGCCAAATTTAAGCAAGTAGATATTGCCTGCAATCATCAAAGTTCCATACATCTGCATTGTAAATAATTAAATTTTGAAATTTTATTGACATAACAATTTTTTTTATAGTAAACTTTTATAGAACTATCAGCAGATACCTTAGTGTTCTCATGCTTATATCATTATAAAGTAAATGAAATAATTATGGTCTAAACTTCAATGCCAATAGCTTCTATGTCAAACACATAACAACAATCAAAAACAATATAAATACCTTGGAACTGTTTTTATACTATTTAAATATAATAAGTTAGTTTATTTAAAATACTTTTTGCAATTTAGAAAATTAATGCAGTATTTTATTTATAACAAAAACTACCTCATATAAGTATATGAAGTTTTAAATGAAATTTAGCAAACTGTATATAAGAAATTTATTTAGTATAAATATAAAAGTTATATAACAAAAAAGGAACACAAATACTTATTTCAAAATTAGACGACATGAAAAAAAATGTTTTAACAAAATTTAATAAGATGTTGACTCATTACGTTTCTAAATAATTTGAAACACACAATTTAATATAGATTTAATTACATTTTTAAAGTCAGGTTCCAGAATATTGCTCTATTTTACAAGTCACCATTAAATAATTCATATGCTGAATGATGTTTTTATATTCTAGACAAATAATCCTGCATGTGTTCTGTGGGAATTAGCTCGTTAAAAGATGAAACACTTTTTTCTCTTTTAAATCCTTCTTTTCTTGACTTAGAAGAATAACTTGGAGTATTACATTGTTGGAACTTTCATTTAGGCTCACCTAAAAGTGGGGGTATCAGACATCCATATAATATCCGTTGATAACTGCCCTAGTTTATTTTGACGTCACTTCTTTGCAGTTCGCATTTTCCTGCTCATGAGAAAACAATTTACACTATATGAGATCAACCTCTCTTCTGTCAACAGAAGACTTCGAGAAATTCTAGCTAAATCGTATTTGTAATAGCTATTGCCTTTTGGACCATCTAGGTTAAATATTTTATTGTCTGAAAATATTATGATTTTTCAAACGCAGAGTTCTTGGATATAAGATTTTTTGTTCATTTCAAACAAGCTTCTTTATGATGTTTAAGTTTTTGTCGTTTCCATCATAGTATCAAAAAACTATTTAACATTCTCCTTCAAATTTTGCTAATTCCATAAGACTCTTATTTGTCCGTTGAGTTATTTTACAAATAATTCAGTAATTTGTTTCAAGTTTAAAAAGTTACTTATTATCACAAGCATATAACTGCTTTTTGCGACAGAATTTTTATCTGCTTTCCATACAATTTTTTTCTTACAAAAATATTGTGATTTGCAATTTTAAAATGATAAAGAATGTTACTTATTTCTAGTTCAGGCCTTCCTTTATCTATTGTAGAACCAAACTTTTCACATTTATTTCAAATTATTTACTTACGTTCACACTACATTTTCATAATCCAAGAAATTTAAACAAATTTAATTCTGAACTTTTCTTCATTTCTAATTTTCCCGAAGGTGTACAGCCAATCTAACTCTATATAAAAGTAAGGCAATCAATCGTCTCCCTTTAGAGAAGGCAGACATCCTTTTGCGAGTTATGTCCTCCCTCAAAAGTATCCTCCTAAATGTCTTTTTTTTCAATATTTGAAGGTTTAACTGTACATCTCTGTATTCAATCAATGTTGAGCTGTTACGTGACATATTTGTATTTTGTCTGTGACATATTTGTATGTATTCATGAAAGCTTAATATGGAGAGGCACAAGACGCATGCATTCAGTGCAGAAACTTGTGAAAGTGTACCACATATAAGTTTGTTTTTTTAACCGAAATGTGATGCATTCAAGTACCTTCTCAGTGATGTGAAGATCATATAATGAATTAATATAATGTGAATTATGCTTATCTATTTAATAATTTCCAAATGTGTACAATTTTACTTATAAGTTGATGCAACCTTGTTGTCAACTGAAGTATAAAATAAATTACAAATAACAAATTAAAGTATGCATTTAATGCAGATGCTAAAGGATACTTAATAATTTAGGCTTATTACATTTAAAATATATATAAATAATAGTTCATTACACTTAATTTTCAATAATTAAATACATAAATGGCAAATACCAATCAATGCATAGGATTGTGAAATTTGCTTAAGGAATGAATTTAAACTTACTTACACAATAAATAATTAATAAAATATTTAAAAATATTAAAATCCTTACTTTTTTATATTGGCTTAAGCAAATAGCAGGAGTACAAGCAAACACACACATGCACATACTAATCACAGACACATTTAAAAATATGATAAATCATAAACTGGAAATCTCGTCACAAAAAAAAACGGAACGATTGCCATAAAATGAGTAACCTTCAGAGGTACAGGAAAGTATGCTTTCCTTAGCAGAAAAGTTTATACACAAATCAAAACTGATTTCTTGATTTCAGAAGCAATATATACAAGTTAAATATAGAAATACTTGATTTTTTTTTAATAAGAAAATTTGAAGATCCTACTGTTATTAAATTCAAAATGCGCCACATTGTAGCTTTCTCATTTAAACTAAACAGCATGCTATATAAAATATATAAAATAAAAATATACTGCAACATAATGAACTTTTGTATTACTATATTCAACTTGTCCTTGCCATTCTAAATATTTAATACAATCAAATACACAATTAACTTTATTTATCTACAATTCTATGAGAAGTAATCTACAAGTAACAAATTTTCCATTAAAAACTAATACCTGGACAACGGGTTCAACATGTTTTAAGGTATCAGAAACTGAAGAAGATTCCTCATGATCATCAGTAGTTTCTTTTTCAGACAAGCTTTCTTTTTCTTTAAATTTTTCTTTTGCTCTTTCTTTATCTTTTTCAGCTTTACGTCTTCGTCGTTCCTCTTCCCTTATTCTCTTTTTTTCCATTTCTTTACGCTTGCGTTCTTCTTTCTTTTCTTCACGGATTTTCTGCAATGAAAAAATTTCTTATTGTCTTAATGCTCTTTTCAAAAACGGTAAAAACACATTTAAAATAATAATAAAAAAAAACCTTAATTGTTAATAAATTTAGATTGTTTACAATAGACTCTTATCATTTATCGAATAAACATTTATTAAAATTGTTATTCTTTTGTTGATTATAAGCATTTAAATATTTACCGTTCATTAATTATAATATTTAATCTATTATTATTTGTAAAAAAATAATACTTTTGCCAAGAGTTGATCTTCAATAAAAGTTACCTGTTGCTCTTTCTTCAGTGCTGTTAAATACTCAATAAGAGGAGTAGATACTTTAGGAACACCATTATTGGCTGAAATTTTAAAACAATAATTATAAAATTTTTCTTTTCTTTTTTTAAGTAAAGTAATTTAGCACTGATTGTTTAAAAACAATCAAACAACAAACAAATACATCAGAGACAGTAAATACATTGACATTGATATAACTTATTGCTTACATTTAGTAAATATTATAATACATCTACAAACAATGGATTTACTTAAAACAAATGCTTTAGAAGCCCCTTCTTTTTAATGGTATCAAGCACCCAATATATACCACCTTCTCCCACTTTTATGTTAAAATAATTCTTTCGGAAACAGAAACAAGCAGCTCAAATAATTAAAACTGTTCACTTCTTAAACCAAAAAGTTCTTCTTTCTTTCATATCAAGAAATACTTCACAAAGATCTTAAGCTGGTTATAGTTTCTTTAATGCAATTATTACATGTGGCAACAGTTAATTGTTCTAAAAAAATTCCAGGATCACAGAATTTAAATTTCAAATTTTTAATCTTGTAAGCACAAACAGCATAACATTATAATTTACATTAAAAACAATCTAAAAAATAAATAAGATCTTGATTTGTATTGTAAAGATCTTGTATTGATATTGATCAAGATCTTGTATTTTAAAGGAAAAATAAAACTTGCACAGCACATAAGGAAATGTACATTTCTACAAATTATTTAAATTAAAAAATAACCTTATATACAATCATTTCGACATAAGTTATTATCCCAGTCATGACAAATATGCAGTTCATACTCCTGCTTTTTTATTGGTATTTAAATGTTCATAAGTGACTGTTTCAAACTTTATAAAATTTTTACTCACCTTTTCGAAAATTGTTAAAAATTAAAATATTTTTCAAGTTTACTTCAACATAGTTTTTAAACTCAGTAATGGTTCTTCTTATACATTCTGCATTCTTGTGATGACTATTCAGAATATATAGCATTAAGCCAGAAAATATGTTTTACTTCAAGATGTTATCAAATTTTGTTTTTATATCCTCGGAATGGCACACTTTCTGTCCATTCTTTCTTCAACTGCATCAACCCATTAATCAACGGATTGAAGAATGTTTTTAGCCACAAAAATAATTTTTTAAAATTTTCCACAGATCTGCAAACTCAGCATGTCTTAAAAATCACTACTTGCTAACAATTGTCTCATATAATTTTAACATAATAAAATATTTTATCAAAGCTGATTATTATTATTATTATTTTTTTTTTATCAAGCAACAACTTTACAATTTTCAAAGTAACACTAAGAATCTGCAAATAATTATCCTGTTTTGATTACATTATCTGCAGATTTTACATCTACAGATGAACCCTTTTTTATAATACAGAGTTAAATAAATTTACTAAGAAATTCGTCTTGCATATCTAACAACAAAGAATTTGCAATTATAACTACAAGATGAACTTTACGCAATTATGATTACAAAATTACATTTTGGTTCCTTAAATATTAGAATTATCCCCTCATTGTTAATGGAAGCATGCATCAATACTTGCTGCTAACTATTGATTACTGAAGAAACAGGTGAATTCATGATGCTGATGACATTTCTTTAGTGATAAGAGTATGTTTCGGATATAGGTCTCATTTTTCAGGAAAGGAAATCTTTCAAAAATATACATAATTTACAAAAAAACAACATTTTATTGATACTTTTACAACTTTACAAAGTGTTTGAATTCTATACATTGTACAACTAAACTATCAAGTAGGAAATTCAAATATATCAAGTAGGAACTATGAAGTAGGAAATTATACATACAAATCACATACACACATCTTTCAGTAAGAAAGATCTCATTTAATCATATCTGTAAAAACATTTTATAAATAAATTACATATTTATTTATCAATTAAGATATATCTGTTTTAGATTCCATTTTTTTTATTAACGCCAAACTAATTTTGGTAAACTATAAAACACTAAGGTCTTTATCTTTTTTTCTCTCCCTACTATTACACTTATTCTCCTGATGTGTAGATAACAATTATAAAAATAATACATATGAGATATTTCGATTGTATCCTATGACAAAAATTAGTTTTCATAAATATATTACATATATATAAATGTATTCCTTGAAAGCAGCTAATTTCGAAGAAAATAAAATTATGCATAATTACATTTACTTATACAATGTAACTTAGATTTTACGCCCAGCAATCTCAATTTTCAAAAACAGCAAATATTTAATATTTAAAATATGCATTCTTCTACTTTTAAAAAAATTAATATAATTATTTACTAAAGAACACCAAAAGATTTGGTATTGTAATCTGATTTCTTTTTTAAATTTCCAATATGAATATATTTATACTTTTGGAAATTAATTGCTTTTGACAAAAAAAAAATATCTTTGAATGTGATAAAAATCTGATTTTGTTTCATGTCGAAGTTACATGACTAACTTGGTTCTATAAAAAGAATTTCTATTGAATTCTTTGGAAATGAAGCTTCATTTGCAATTTAAAGTATACAGAGAGAGTGAGATGTATCAAGTGAGATTTAACATGAATACAACTAATAGTAGATGTGACCCAGTTGGTTAACAAAAGGTAAATCAATATAGATGTATATAATTGCAAAACTCTGGAAAACCCAAATATTTGACTTAAAATACTCATCTCTCTTTATTAATAATGATTTTCTATCAATAGAATTTAAATAATAAATGAAAAAAATTCTTCATTTTAAATTCTTCTAGTACTTTGATGCAATTTAGAATAAGAATAACCTTTTAATTCTTTTTCTCTAGACTCTATCTCCTCTAAATAAACTTCGGCGGTAGGTAATGCAACTTCATCTGGATTTTTAAGACTTTCCAAAAATTTCAAGTAATCAGGATCTAAAAGAACAAAGTAATTCAGAAAAGAAAAATTAAAATTGTATATTTAAATCACATAGTTAAAATAAACTTCATTTTTATAGTAATCTTCAAAAAGATTTTTTTTTTTTTCCCATAAACTTTCCTACTTAAGAAAAAGATTAACCATATATTAATTTTAAAACATGCTATGTTTATTATTTATTATCTTCTTTAATTATAGAAATGATTCCTTACAATATTTGATAAATACATGCTATTAGGAGCAATATACATCTCGAATAAAACTTTTCAATATTATCTCAAGACAGTTTTTTATCATTACCAAAAGTGGGGGTGAGAGAGGTCAACTTACAATTGTGAAACTTACACTGCTACTTTTCAATTGAAAGAACATAATTTACAACAACATAAATGCACACCCATATTTATAGCGTAAATTTATATTATTAAGGAATGCAACATTTTTTTTTTTTTTCCAATTGAAGAATTTTTCATTAAAATGGGGTAAATTTAGATATTATTTCTGACATATTTGTAACGTTATTAATACAAGAAAATAATTTATAGAAAATGAAATTTTTTTATGTGGAGAAAATAAGTAAAAAAAAATGTATAATTGTGTAAAGCATTTTAAAAGATAATATAAGCATTAAAAGTGGCGAAAAAAACTTCCACAAAAAAAATTATAACATAATTTATATATGCCAACACTAAACTTATAATTCTCTCTGCAAGTAAAAATCTACCACACTAACACTTCTTTTTAACAGCAAGGAAAAATATAGTAATCAGAATATAGTTATTATACCCACTGAAGAAATTTGAAAGTTACTTTGTAAGTTATTAAAAAAAAAAAGTCATTCCCCCCTTTTTTTTCTTTTCTTGAAACTGAGGTTGTTTTTAACTGTGAGAAGTTAAAAAACAAAATTTCAATAGAATTTTTTTTATATTTATTTTTTCATAAAATCAAAATTTACAGATTCAGCAGTTGCTATTACTATAATAATTAAATGGTGCTTCTCATAAAATCAAAACTCTAATCTAAAAAATTCTAAAAATTAATAATCACAAAATATACATATACATTTTTTTTTTCTTATTTATTCCATGTCAATAGAAGATGTGCAAAACAACATGGACTTTATTAATATGACATAAAAAAGAATTTTTTTTTTTTCCCCCTTCTAAAATGAAAACTTGCTTTTAAAATCTTTATAAGTAATAGCAAAAAGTATAGCTGTATCCTTTGACATAATATAATTATGTAAACATAAATTTTATTCTCTTTCATAAATGCAATTATTCTTACAACTAATCATAATGTTGATAGCAACATTTAACTATTATTGAAAAATAAAATTATGCCCGAAATGTTGACATCAGTTACACTATTGATTGAGAAAAAAATTATTATAAAAAGTGGGCATAATTTTAAGTTAAGGCTATTTATTATGAGCTTTAATATGGTTTTCACATTAATATAGATCCAAAACTTGTCTAAAGAAAAAAAATTTAATAGTCAATTGATTAGGTATTTATTGCCATCACAATTAAGCACAAGTTCAATTTAAAATAGAAATGCAAAAACATGTAAAATTATATGATTTAAAAAAGTAAATAAGTTTTATTGCTTTAAGAAAGTTGAGTTCAATGGAATTCTTAAAAATCCTTATAAACATTACCTATGGGTATAACTATATTTAAGGAATAAAACAATGAATCATTAAAACTTGAAGCATTCTTTTAAATTCCAATGTTTAGACTTACTGATAAACTTTTGCAAACATCACAAATATACAAAAAATTACATTAGTAAAAGTAAATATGCAAAACAAAAGATATTACGCCAAAGATCTTACCTTTTTGTTTTGATTAAAAATTTTCATTGCTTTGATATTAAAATTATTAATTTTGAAATATTAATAGCCAAAAAAATATTAAATTTCAAGTAAAAAAATTAGGCTAATTATGGGAAAGTAGTAGCAATTGTAAATTTTGTGAAAATTGTGCAAATAATTACATTTTGTATGCAATATTTTATACATAGTGATTTTAATTTTGATTCTGTGTGATCTAATTCTTAGAGCAGATTTAAATTTATGAAAATAGCCAATTTCTCCCTAGATGCTGCAGTTTAGTCTGTTGCATAATTTTCTCTGGATGATTCTAGAAAGTGGCCAATTTTTTTCATATGCTGTATGTATTGGAGGAACTTGTAGTAAGCAAAATGTCAGAGGATTTAATAGTTGCTTTGTGCAAAGCTTAGACCAAAGAATACATAGTGATATGCTACATGTATTTTACAGAATACCACACTGACTTACACCAAAAGCCAGAAGAACTTTATTCTGCTATATTAGAAATAAATCTTACAATATTAAGTCACAGATGATTTGCTATAGTAGTTATATAATAAAAGACATTACAAATATCAATATGAGATAAACAATGTCCTTTATATCAGGGATCTAGGCAATTTGCAGCTGATTTTTTTGGCAAGGAACAAAATTTGCTTTTAATCAAAATATTTTGATCTTTTTATCTTCTTAATTCAAAGATGAAGTAAAATCATTTCTTGCATCATTATTCCAAATTTTAAGCACATATGACAATAGGAGCTTCACTGAATTCAGATTTTGTTATAGCTGAAGGAATGGACTTTAAAATCTTTCAAAAATGTTGTAGCTGCTTCCTTACAGCATTATTATCTGATATTAAGTGATAAATTTCCTTAACTATGTTCAAATTTTCCATCATTCCTCTAGAAAACTTTCCAATTTTCTGGGTTTCCAAATATCATAACTATTCCCACCAACCTTTTTTTTTTACACAGCAAGTGTTTCTCTGTTGGTTCACAATTTTTCCCATTTTTTAATTCGGTAGAGATAAAATGGATAGCTCTGACATATTTCACTACTCTCAGCTTTTTTTAATATGCTGTAATAATATCATTTAAATATCTTAAATAATATCTTTTATAATATCTCTTAATAAATATCATTTAAATGCAAGTACATTTTAAGCTGGTTCTGATAAAATTTATCAACATTTACTTGGTTTGATGGAAAATCAGTAACTATCTTTGCTACTAGTTGGATTATTGAAGTATATAATCAAATTACCTCCTTAACATTTAATTTTAACCAAATTCCGACAATTTTAGAAAAATTAAATTTTTATAAGAGTCAGGAGACTTACTTTATAAACCAGTTAACACCTCCCAATTATCTACCTCTGATTTCAACTTTATAATGTTTCATGAAAATCACTTTAAAGAGTTATATAAAATTATGCTAAATGTGTGTTTAAAGAAGTGGTGTCTTAACACCAAAAATTGAGAAGTGGGAGCAAGAATTTGTTCTTTCAAAAGTTTAGTCAAATGCATGATGAAATAAATATCTATCCTTTTCCCAAAAAAGGGAGACAACTGTTTCCCTCGCACCCATTTCTTGCCCCCACTAAACTCCATCACTATAAGTTTATATTGCTCAAAAATAAATTTCACCCTAAAAATGAAAAAAAAAAAATGTAATCAATTTTAAAAAATATATATTTATTTACCCTAGTTTTTCCACTACTTCAAAATTTACAAAAATTTTAAATCCTTATTTTAAACTAAAGTCAAACCAAAAAAAAAGTTCTATTATTTATTAATGTACTAAATGCATTAGAAAATTATCATTTAATTTAATAAATACACAACATTTTAAATATTTCAGAGGATTCTCTTTAAATGATAAACGATTAATTTCAGCTCAATAAAATTCAATTTTTTCAATACTTTAAATTTTAACTGATTTTGTAAAAATATTTAAAATATAATCCAAACAATAATACTGCAATAAAATCAGTAATTTACCAAGGATTTAAAGTTTTATATTCTTTCCTATAATCTTTAAACTTTTAATAGAATTCTTTTTCATATATATACTACATAGCACAAAGCAAATCAAAATTCAAAGTTAATAGTAATACAATAAAATAAATTTGGAGCAAAATAATACTATAAATCAACAGAATATTTTAACAATTTTAATTAAGAGTAAAATAAAACAAACCATTTTCTATTGTTCCACATTTTGCATCTCTTTTTTTAGGATTTCTTTTTTTGGGAATTTTTTGAAATGGAGCAAATTCCACAACAGCTGGATATTCATTACCTGTAAAATTATAATTAACACATATAAATATAAAATGAACTACTAATTTTAACTGTTTCGAATTATTTACAGAATACTTTCCTTTATTGTCAACGAAAACATATCCATCGAATTTGTCTTTAAACAAAAAAATGTCTTCCGGAATAAGAAAATTTATAACTGCACGAGAAAAAGCATGAGGACCCAATCTGAAAAAATAAAATATTTATATAATAAATAAAAGAAATAAAACACATAAATTATCAAATATATTCAATATTATCCAGACTTAAGTCAATACATTTTTCTTTGATTTCTTTGATAACAAATACACATGAACCCACAAAAAAAAATATATACAAAATTAAATTCACTTTAAACTTCTGCAGAAAAATATTTCAGAAGTAATTATTAAGGAAATGATTTCACCATTTGCGACAATAGCATATTTAATACTACAGTCCTAATACAGGCCTTGAGGAAAATTTCAGGACACACATTTTAAAAAATTTCACTAGTTATACCAAGATGCTTATTTTGTGCTTAAATCCTGTATAATTATAAAAAGAAAATTAAAAATAACGAGGTGAATGAACAATTTCATGGCTTAAGGCAAGGCCTATGAAACAATTTTTAATATATATTTTTTTACAATCATTCACCAATTTGTTTTTATTGATATATACAATGAATAAGTTTCACTTAACTTTTATTTTTAATTAGTTTGCAATAAAACAAGGGTGTTTCCATAAGTTTCTCTAGCTTGCGTATAATTAATAGAAATAGATCTTAACAATGTACAAACAAAACAATAAAAAGGAGTTACAGACCAAAGTACAATTTTACTCTTTAATTTATTTAAACAATAACTTTCATTAACATACGAAATGAAAATAAACTAGATCAAATAATACAGTGCATATTATCAAAGTTTAAACAAATATACTTAAATAAAATTTACTGTTCAGTTATCAGTACCATAAAAATTCACCAAGCTTTTGATTTTTGATGTTGCTTACCATTATGGCAATCACTATAAATCTTAAGTAGTTCGTTTAAAATCAGTTGGTTTACTGCATTTGGCAGTACTTCATACTGAATTTGAAACCAAAATAGCTTGGAGATTATCTGTGGTATAGATAGTGGAAGAGTACTACAAAATACCAATTAAAAATTGATAAATTTTTTTGCACGTCTGACATCTCAGTTGCAAATTTTTTAGATGTAA
Source organism: Caerostris darwini (assembly GCA_021605075.1). NCBI lineage: Eukaryota > Metazoa > Arthropoda > Arachnida > Araneae > Araneidae > Caerostris > Caerostris darwini. The sequence continues at coordinate 929,847 of BPLQ01012350.1, read as the reverse complement.
CCTTTATGCTGTTGTATACTGTTTGACATCTATGCAACTTTTAAAGCACTGAAGCCATCATTCTTTAAGCCTCTTCTTTTTTTTTGCTTCATTTAGCAATATATGGGAGGCTTCTTCTACTTTCAGAAGTTCCTCTTTATTGAGAGATAGGATTGATAGTTTCTCAACCAAATCTTGTTTTGTCTTCGGGAGCCCAATATCAAAAGAACTCCCAATATGATCACTTTTGGTTGGTTTTATTTGTCGCTCTATGATCATCTTGTGCACACAAGGGCTAAACAGACAGGGACCTACAGTTTAAAGTGGATCCTGAACCACTAGCAAGCATCCATGCCACCGCCAGAATTCGAATCTGAAGCCTGTGATACCAACGGCCAGAGTGCTAGCCACTTGGCTACCATAAAAAAGTTAAATAAGGAAGTAAATGTAGTAAACATGTTTCAGAAAAATATTTTAATAACAAAGAAAAAAATTTAAACAACTCAATTTATAACTCTAATGCTTACTAAGAAGATACAAAATATGATGGAAATTTTAATACAAAATATTCGTCTACATAAAAGAATGTATTTCTCATTAAAATATATATACAAACAGCGAATAATATCACAAACCATTTCTACATAATTATTTTTAATGGGCAAATTATTATTTTAAAGTTTCTTATTACAATAACAGTTAAAAAAATACCTAAAAAATAGATAATTTTAAAATTAATATTAAATTATGCCTAGAAAAATTAATAAATTTCTATAAACATGATAAATAAGTGCAATGCGTTTATTCACACATGGATAGACAATAGCCTTTACTATGACTTATTTTCTTTTATTCAACAAATTACCTCATATCAGCTTTGGCAAAATACATATAATCATGATCTGGAACCGGTGATATTTGATCCAAAAATTGATCTTCAGTCATTGTTGGAGGGAGACGTCTAATGACGACCTACGAAAATAAAAAATTAAGAGCTAATAATAACAATATTTATTAGAGTAATTAAAACATTTATTGGTAGTGTTTTACTTTAGTTAAGAATGTTTTTTCTCGCTTCATTTTAAATTTGTAACTTTCTGAAGTTACAACACGCCTCGTTCTTCCGCCACTATTGTCTCTCGCCTTATAGCCAATTGTTGACATTTTTTTTTCAAAAAAAATTTTTTTTTCTATTCTTTAGGTTTGGAGTTTAGTTATTAAGCTCTTACGCAAATTGATATAAAATTAATAAAGAATTATAATTCAATTTCCTAATTATTTATAATTAAAATACAAATATCGAATTTGATGATTATGCTATTAATAATTTTTGATAACCAAACAGAGAGGAAAATTAAATAAAAAAAATACTATAAAAACTACTACAATTTCATTAAATTAAATTTCTTCTAGGTTCAAAGTATATGAGATCTACCACAGGAATTTTTGGAAATTAACTATCCCGAAAACATCATTTTGAATTTTTTTTTATTTGGAATTCAACTCAAAAATGTTATAATGTCGCACTAGAGTTTCGTATTAGTTTATGATGTGTAGTGAAGTTTTTATGCGTTAATGGATTTTGGTTTTAAAGTGATCGATCACCTATTCTACAGTTTGCCATTGGAAAATTAAATCCATAAAGTTGAAAATCCTCCGAAGTGTTTTAGCATGTTGAGAAGTTGAATAGGGATAACGAACTTTCTAGATAGCACCAAAGGAATTGTCTTCCATTGTGATACCAGGCAACTTTGTGATTATTTTTAAAAAATAGAAACCGTTTCTGTTTGCTAGTAAATGATTGATGATTCGATTAATAATTCACTTAATTACTTTTAAATAAATTAAAACCGAAAGATTCGCATCAATGAAATTTTAGCATTTAGGAGCTATTTGTCAGAAGAATTAATTGAGTTAGGTAAATTATCAGCAAAGGGAAAATTTCGTATACACTTTATTTCATTTCATTTTTGTCTAAAATTCTTTTTTTCATATTTAACACAATGTTTCAATGTCCCGCTCTATTGTGTGATGCTACAAGAAAATATCTTGAATGTATGGAAAGCAAAAGTCAAGTCCACGAAGAACTAAATGAAGAAACATTAGAAAGTCTGTGAAGCATTCCTTAGTTTAAATATCATAAATAGAAACTCATATAACCTAAATGACATACAGATGGCAGTCTTTGGAAATATCTGGTTCTAAAAAAACCAAAGTTTATTACCAGAGAAAGAGGCAACAATTCGAGTGGTCATAGTCGTTAGCCTCCTCCAGCAATGGGCAATTTAGTTTTTCTAATTTGGGTGCAATTTTTAGCTTTTTTGCCAAATTTATAGTGGTACCAACAGAACTTGTGATTGGCGAAGCAAGATCTACCACGACCTCTGAAATTTCGGATCTGCTATAAAAAGCAAATTCTTCGAAAGTTTAAATTTTCTTACTTTCACAGCATGATGAATTGGTGACGTAGTATCAGTTTTTGCAATATAAAATACTTCAGAGAAATTGTAGACACTAAAAATGTTATCTGCTATTTCTGTAACAGTATTCAATAGATCTTATGGATAAAATGTTTAGGGCTTGTAGAGACAAACGTTGAAGCCACAATGATTTGATTACCTTTTCTATTATCGAACTACCGACTAAACTTTTCATATGTCGTAATAAATCAGAGAGACATTTGTCGTCAAGATCGATATCATTTAACACTTTTTTTTTAATTCTAGATTCTTCCATGTCCGTTAATCTGATTGTTAAAGCATTTTTTATAGCATATTTATTATCGTTGGTGGATCGGATAGAGCAAGAGTCTCCAAACTTTCCAGCCTTAAGGCCATACTGTTTACTCCAGTAAGTACCAAGGGCCAAAATCGTTTTAATTTTTCTGCCATTTTCTATAATTTCTAGTTAGCTGTTATGTTTAAGTTAAATTTTCTGCGTATTATGCTTGTCATTAAGCTTTACCTAGCAAGTAAATAAAACCGAGTTATTATCATTCTGTGGTTTTTTATCCAACTTATTACAGCAACAATAAACTATTCGCTGTCGCGGGCCGGATTGATGACACTAGCGGGCCAGATTTGGCCCGTGGGCCGTAGTTTGGAGACCCCCTGGGATAGAATATCGTCAACGAAATCTAAAATATTTTCGTCCGATGCCGCAATGATAGTATTATATTTCTTTAAATCTTGAGCAATTCCACTATTCTAGAATTGAGTTTCAAGTTGAATATTTTCCAGAACGCTGAAGGGTTAACTGTGGTAATTGAGTTATACCATATATGGAGAAAGGTTGTACGATGTAATAACACCCATATCACATTTATTTAAGATAAATCAATATTTATAATAATAAATATTAATATTTATTTATCAATCAATAAATCATTATTTTTTAATATATAAGTAAATGAAGTTATACAGAAATAAATTACAAAAAACGAACTACGTGCTAACGTTTACTTCACGATGTAAACTGAAAGACGAAGTTCTATAATAATAAGTATTTAAATAACAAGTTTAGTTATTTTTTAGATTGCAGGAAATAATAGATTGAAGGCTTGTTAGCTAGATTTCAGGAATGAAACATCACAGCCCTAATGAAGTTTGCAATTTCTTGACTTGAACGGATATCAGAAAATAAAAGTATTTCAAATAAAATTGAAAAACTTGCATCTCTTCAGTGATGAAGAGGGAGGGCGGGGCAGAACAGAAACAACCAATTATCTTAACAAGATATATACAAATTTCAATTTATTTGCCTTAGCGGTCATTCCTTCAATGACTGTAATGATTAAAAGAAAACTTCTCAGTCAGGATAGAATCTGTTCCACAAGAATATGAAAATTTGATAGAATCCCCAACAAATGCAAAGCAAGAAATATCTCACATCAAGATGAAGCTGATTTTAAAATATGGTGGTCAGCTTTCATTAAAAAAGAAAGTTGTAGCATTAGAAGTTACAAAAGAGCTGTTCCTCAACTGTAGAAATGATAATTTGCAATGAACGCTAATTATGATTTCCATTTGTTTAAACTGTGATAGTCAAGTCCTATATCGACAGCATCTTAGAAGAACTATTTCTATTACTGAAGTAACAAAAACAAGATAACACCTCAATTCTTAAAAAAGAAAAACCCTCTTCTAACTAAGGAAAACGTTCTATCAATATTAAAGAGAATACAGGACATTTAGAAAGCTCTACCAATACATTACTGACTTCTACATTGAAATAATAAATAAGCAACCCACAATTACAACAGATGAAGCTCTCATTTTATCTTGCTACTTATATGTACCCATCTATCTTTACAAAGAATTGAATCTATATTCCTTGTACCACACATATTCATGTGGTTTGAGTAAATCTAAAACCATCTGTTAAAATTGAATCTATATTTCAATGTAAATCTTAATTTAAATTCAATTTTCTACTATTTTATGACTACCTCTGGCAAAATTTACATGGATGTAATCATCAGGAGTATGCCCTTTAAATTTTAAACCTAGACATTTCTGATCAGAAAGAAGTAACTTTCAAATTATTATTTTCCAAAAATCATCTAGTCAGAAATATTGATGGTTCTTACGATTAACTCTAGTAATCAATATTTTTCTCACTCCTATAATTATAACGGTTTCCATTAGTTGCGAAGATGTATTGTAATTTCATGTTTCACAATACTAACAACTATAATGAGTAAGCTATTGCTTAGTACAATGTTTAAAATAGCCTAATTTAACAATACATATCAAAAAGCATAATACAAGATTTATATTTTGGTTTATCACTATAATTTTTATGAAAGCTTATTTATCGATATATGCATTAAAATTATCTTAAAAACTTCATAAAGCCACCTAGATTTTTAAAAAGCTGACTAATTATTAAGTATTCATGAATTAATTTCCAAGACCAAAAAAATGACACTTGTGTTTTTCAGATTGCAAATTGACACCAGAAATTTTGTCATCAACATAGTGAAAATTGAAGAAATGCATCCATCATACCATTAAACATTCCACATCTGTACATTTTTATAGCATCCCAATTAAGCATTTTTATTGTGTGAAAACATTAATTATATCAGAAATATGTTAATATCAATGACAAAAAGTATCATGTAATTGTTATTATGTAAAATGTAAATTCTCGCCATGGGTGATATTGAATTATAGATAAGGTAATTTGCTATGTATGATCAATCACAGTTTAATTTGAAATTCATAAGTTACATTTCAATTGCATGAGTGTTTAATAATTGAAAATTTAGTTCATGTTATTGGAAAATACTTTTGCTTAAAAAAAAAAATAATAATTTGGATTGAAAATCATTTGTCTTTGTGTGCAATTAAAGGTAATATATAAAAATTGATTCCTTGATTAAATTCAGTTAATTTTCATAAGAATTCAACTTTTAACAAATTAATTTTTTTTCAGGTAAATTGGCGAGGATGTCTTTCATGTCTACAGACAAAATAATAAACTACTATTAATCCAAACATAATATAATGAGAAATGGACATGTCAATTAATCACAGCATTTCAAAGAGGAAGAGCATTTACCATCAAATAATAATTAAATTTTTATTTCTCAGAACAAATATTGCAAATGCATAACTTAAAGAAATGCAATTTGCTTAATAAATTGGTTTAATTCCATTTTTATAACACATTTCTCAGAAAAATTAAAATTGGGTGTTAAAGTAATTATTTTGATTAAATGAAATTTATAAAACCAATATTTTGAATTATCTCTTTAAAAATGTCCAAAATTTTCTCTTTCACCACCAAAGGTTCCTTTTGTGAGACTTCAGCTAGCTATCTGTTCTAATTAATTCCAATAGCAGTAATGATCAAAAACATGATAGAATAAAATTTCAAAAACATGAGCATTTTCAAAAGATTTTCACTTTTACAATGAATTAATAACAGAATATTCTTTAGTTTTTTTAATCCTTCTCTTTTTAATTTTTTGTAGTTTTAAAAACTCTGAATTATTTAGGAATATTTTATATTATATAAATGTAAAAACATGAATAAAAATTTGTATGTTTACACAGTACACATACTTGCTCAAAAAATTATTGCACTACTTTTGAAAGCATATTTATTGCATAGTTTATAGAATGAATATTTATAATCATCCTGCGATACAATTAAAAAAATAGGGATTTTTGTCATAAATTTGGAAAATTCACCTATTTTATTTCTTTTAAAAACAAAAATTATTTAACTATGAGGAAAAAAAACAAAGATGATAGAAAATATTCATTTTAGATCATAATTTTTAAAACAACACTGAATGATGTCACTTCAAAATAACAAAAACTTTTTGCATTACCAAAAAAAAATTTTTAAGCCAAAATTACAGAAATTTATTATACATGCCAATGACTATATTACACTGTAAAAGAAAGAAAACAGTGGTAAATTTAAGCATTGAAGCAGAGGAGTCAAAGTTCCACAAGAATGAATACCAAGCTAAATAGTCTCTAAGTTTGAAAATTTTTTTTTCTTCTTTTTCTTTTATTTTCCCCCTTCTTTTTCATATAAGGGTTAACAACTGGCCCAGCTCCTTTGCCCCAATGCAATTTTAATTTACATCCTAATATACATAAGCCCTTTCAATTGTCAGTTCTACTTAAAGCATGAGCTACATATGATACATCACAGTAGAAAATACTTGTGATTAGGAACGGTAAAACTGATGATCACAATAGCACCTAACAGGTTGAAAGAAAAAAAATAATAAAAGTGCATCCATAAACTGAGCACCAACATAAGTTGTAGGAATGTACTATTTTAAGAGACAAATGAGAGAGAGAAAAATAATAACAGGAAGGATAAGAAGAAAACTTAAAAATGAGAGAGATATCTGAGAATTAAATACACTTATCACATTTTATAAAGTGGTTTTCTCTTTGAATTTCCCTTGGCAATTTTTTAAAGGTTACAATATACAATACCACAACCTCTACAATATTTAATTTATCACAATTTGCAACCTATAAGGCGTATTATGACAGAACTGTTTTTTCTTATGAGAAAAAGTTTCTGTACAGATCAATTTGCATCAAATCCACTAACACTCATTGTAGTAATCCAGAGAGTAGAAGAATTTGACACAGTTCATTTTGCAAGGTTTTTTTCCCCCAAAGATATACAAAAGTTCTCTGTACATCTTGCATTGGTCCAACAAAAGCAACATGTTTTTTCCCTCCTTGTACACATTCTTTCAAAGACATGACACAGACATAAATTGTGGCACATTGTTCTTCACATTTCAGGAATGATTTTTCCTCTTCCTTGAAGCAATTTGTATAAGACAAGCATACACCAGTATTTTAAGCAAAAAAAAAAAAAAAAAAAAAAAACTGAACACTTAATACTGATTGAATAAGTTACAATTAATATATCCCAGAAACAGTTACATAACAGTACTAAAAAATAGTAAAAAATGACTGCTGTTAAGACTATTGGAAACAGATCTTCTCATGAGAAATATACACACATTTGAAACAGCAAATCTAAAACTTAAAATAAAAATATTATTCTGTAAATACATTAAAATACATAATTTTTAAAAATTATCTTACAAAAAAAAAATCACATTAAAAAGTATGGGGAATAGATTACCAACTTTTTCTATGATTTCTGATATTCAAGTAAATATTTCATTTTATTCTTGTAGGCAGCAAGTCTAATATTGAATTTTATTAATTTTTTTTAATCCCCAATAAACTATTTTGTAGTCCATTACACCAATTTCACACTAAAGTACATACTATGCATATTAAATTTGTCTAAAAAGGATATCTGGTAGTGTTGCACATAGTGACAGTTATATAATATATTTCTATCACATTAAATTACCAATTAAAAAGCATAAAAATTCCAATATGTTTACAGATACTACAATTTAAAACTGAAAACAGAAGGAAACAATTCAAAAGATTCATTAATAAATTACAGCAAATCATTTAAAAAACCCATAAAAATTTAAAATTTTCATTAACATATCAAGTTATAAATCATATATAATATATTTACTTCTTAAACCAAAATTGAAAATACAAAAAATTAGCCAGATCAAACCTACAAATTTTAGTTTGAGAAAAAGCAAAATATAATCAGTCGAGAAAAAAATATTTACAAGAAAAAAAGAAAAAAAAATTCTTCTTACATCAACTTAAGCAAGTTTCAAAAGGCATTCCAAAATAGGAAACTGTTAAGTAATAGAAATTGACAATAAATACAAGAAATGCTTTTTCTTTTTTTTTTTTTTTTTTCTTTCTTACTGACCACAGTTGCAAGACTACTAAAATTACTTCAAATATAATTAGTAAACTAATACACACAATTTTATTGATTGTTATAAAGTTGGCTGTTGATTTTGAATGTTTAATTGTTGTTGCTGGGAGGGCTGTTGCAAAACTTGAGGAATTGAGTTTATAGAAACTATAGAAGGCTGATTTTGTTGTTGCTGTTGGAGAAGTTGCGATTGATTGAGTTGCTCAAGAGTTTGCTGAGTAGCATTTGCTCGCAGATAATTATTTTCATATTCAAGTTGGGATATTCTTTCCATTAATTCTGTGATTTTTTCTTTTAAAACGTCAACTTCTTCTCTTACTGCAAACATTAAATGGCTTTTTACCAAATCCTGTAAAAAAAAAGTAATAAAACATTAAAAAAAGTTATCTTTCAGATTTAAAAGCCACATTTAAATTTTCCATTTTTTTTTATTTTTATTTTTATTTATTTTTTTTTTTAAAGTTTAAGCAAAAACTGTTCCTTCATTTTAACATAAGAATAAAGGCTACTTTACTGACAAAAAATAAATTTCAGCAAATACATTCTTATATAAATATGTGGTTGAAAATATTTTTCATTCAACTTCTCTTAACATAAATTCTCTCAATTTATCTTGTGCTTTAATATTTTGATTCTTTCACTATTAGTCTGACCTTGATACAGTTCTGAAATATATAAAAGCAGCAGCAATAATATTAGCTTAAATGAAAACTGATCTCCAGTTATATAAGTGAGGTAGTACAATGAGTATATTAGTCATACAATTCAATTTGGTGGAGAAGTTTTCCATGAAATTTACTATGATGAGGGATAGTTTTCTTTGAAGTTCATTTTCTTTCCTATCTAGCCCCATGATATAAGAATACATGACTTTTATATATTCTAGAATTTATAATCCCCTTAACGAATAGGAAGACATAGCTAGGGCAATTTAAAATCAGAATTAACTATTTGTTGAATAATGGCAATAAGAATAGAATTTTCGATAATGCTTGAAAGTAAAGGAAAAAATTTTAATTCATTTTTTTTTCAGATAATTATGCCAATTGTTCAAGAAAATACAAATGCAGTACATGTAAACTTCCATATATATTTAATCAACTATATAATCATGTTAAATGCTTCTGTTTGCTTTTGCTACATAGCCTTTCTCTGTTTTTACTTCTGTTTTTCAGTAAACAATTTTTTAATGAGCAAAACATTTATATATCTTTCAAAGAATTAAGATTTTTGCTATTAAAGAAAACTTTTTAAGGTTATATAAGTGAAAATCTAGCAAGTTAATGTTTGAAGTACATATTGGTTGTTTTGAACAAAGTTCTACCAAACTATACACAATTACAGTCAAAAGACACAAAAAACCTATTATTTTAATAAAATATTTTTCCATCTAGTTAATTTCTAACTCTGAAATACTTTTTTTTTTTTAAATCACCATCATTTAATCAGTACTACATCTGTGATTTTATACAATAACATTTAGGCCCATAATATACCATTTATTTTCCAATTTCACAAAACATACAACAAATATTTTTAGTTGAAAATTACTTTTTAAAGTGGCTGTTAAGTATTATTTTCTCTTAACATTAATATAAATCTTCTAAAATTTTCAAGTACAATTTATTTTATAACCCTTTAATAACTGTTCTGAGAACAAGCTTTAATAGTATATACCAAAGATGAAAATATAAATTTTCAATGTTATCGCTTTTAGTTCTCTACACAGGAAACTAGATATTTTAAAACATATCTATCAATTTACATATGGTGTAACACAAGTTATTGTCAATCAATTTGCTTTTATTTTCATCAACAGTGGACAAAATAACTAGATATTTTTGGATATTAAATCAAAACTTTAAACTTTTTAAATGGCTTGCCATTATCTCTTAATGACATGTTCAACTTTCTAGAAAGAGAAATATCAAATATCCATAATGCATTTTATTTCCTCTTCTATTCAAAGGGTACAATACTGACAAAAATCAATCTATGGAAACTAATTCCTATTTTCTTTTTAAAAACAGTTATTATTTAAAAATTTTAATAAAAATGTTTCTTACACTAACATGCAATATAAATAAATAATAGTTTTTTAGTTTTTTGTTATCAAAATTTATCGTTAACTGAAAATTTATCACATTTTTCTATCTCAAATCTGTTTTATCTATAAAAGTATACCATTTTGAACACAATATAAAGCCACTTTAAAACTAAAATAATAAAAATTCAATTTTATTTACTTCTATTCAATTATATAATAATATACAATTAAAATGTCTCAAAAAAAAAAAAAAAAAAAAAAAAAACACCTAATATCAACTAATTTGTTTAGAATAGTTATATGTATATGTTTGCTAAATATATTTGTATGCTTCTAAAAAAATGAAAGAATTTGCAGCATTTATACATATGGATACAAAAATACACAAAAAAAAATCCATTTAAAAAATATTCTCTACAATGAGTGTGTTGGTCTATAAATATTTGGTGTAGTATAAATCAAAGAGAATCATTAGGGTAATTCATTTGTTGTACTTTAACTATAAAAAATAATATACAGATGTTTTAAAAAAATATATTACAGCCTTTTATTACTTAGAAGAATCTGTTTCATTATAAAATGTTTTTATACATGAGGTTTTAACATATTGGGAAATTGACAGATGAAATAAGATTTTTAGCACATGTTTAATTTTATTAACTAATAAATTTCTGAGTTTTAAAAGTTTTATAATAGATCTGCAATCTTAAATAACTTAAAATTATTTTATTTTAAAATTTAGTAATTACACAGAAGATTGAAAAGTTTTATCAAGGACTATAGCAAATGAAAATCTCCAAGGAAATACGTGAAATTTACAAAAATCTAACTTGTAAAAAAATAATAAAATCTGTTTTATAACTAAATCTGTTTTAACACTGTATATTTCTTGTAGTTTCTTTAAATAAATAAAAATGCAAAAAAAATGAATATATAGTTAAACTATGAGTTTATAATAATTTTATACAAAGTTGAAATAAATAAATGATTAAATTCTTAAATATTTATAGATATTACTTTAACAAACTAAATATTGAATTAAAATTTCATTTGTCACAATTTGTTTATACTGAACGTAATCTAAAAAATAGCAAATAAATTTCAAAACAAAAGTCATAACTTTAAAATATACACATACCATTGCTTGCTCTATTTTATTATCAATAGCAACAGTACTGGTCCCACTAGGAACACTGAAAAATAGAAAATTAAAAAACATTATCGCAGGTAAAAAATAATTCATGATTATAAGATGAGTAAATTACATTTCTCATAAATAAAAATAATGAAGGAAATATATCCAAAAATTGAATAAACACCATTGATAAATTTTACGATGTTCAGAAGCCATTGTGAAAACATGCATCTTCATAGACTGTCCAAAGTCTACTGATAGGAAAATCAGTAGAAGTGTTTGTGCATTTTATAAACTTGTGCAGTTACTTGTAATAGATTAAAGTAATCTTAAAAAGATATCTTATACAGAGGAAAAGACATCAACTATGAAAAAGTAGAAACATTTTTATGAATAAATTTAGCTGCATTAGTTCTATCAATATAAATAATACTAATCAGAAAAAAATTATAATTTTTTATAACAAGAAAAAAATTATAAAAACTATCATTGAAAAAAATTATGACACAAAAGTAATGAATTTTGATAAAATAATTAAATACATATTTAAATATACCATTAAAATGACTTCATTATAATAATTCTTACAAATATTTGGATTAAATATTTAACTGTTATTTAAATTGTTAAAATAAAACAGATTTGAATTGCAGTGAATATTCTTCCAACAAGCTATAAAAAAACTAGTTTTTTAAAAAATATATCTATATTTTAAAATTGTGCTTGATAAGATATTGTAGATATAAAACATACATTTAATAATTATAAAAATATGGTTAATCTCAACTAGCAATATAATTTTTAATTTACATTTAATGTAGAACTACGATGGAACTACTTTTATGGAAATAATCCCAAAATGAATTCAAACAGAAAGAAAATGGACAGATTACGAAGATATCAGCTATAAGGATCTGCATAGAATTTAATAACTTAATATAAATTTATTTCAATATAGCAATATGAGAGTCACTTTTCACTTTTGCAAATGAAATAATTATGTGATAAGGACAAACTTGAATATATACATAATAATTCTCAAATGTTTAATCTCTTTTTCTTTTATATTCCTTAGATCTTCTTTAAATTACATAAAAAAACCCACACATGAAATTTTCATTTCAAAGCTCTTAATTTTTAATATCATATTTATTCTATCTTAAGTATAAATACTTATGTTATCAATTAAAAATTTTCATATAAAAAAAGGTTGGAATCTTTAATTAATCTTATATAACTAATATAATTACACATACAAAATTTGATAATAAACATTAATTGAAAGAACTTGGTTAGTCACACATATATGAGACAGGGGAGGGAGCTCTTTAATCAAAGAATGAAATGATGGATTGAAAATGTCGAAAAATTTTATGTAATCTCTGATCTAATAAATAAAAGTAATTTTTAATTAATAATCTACAGTTGTAAGCTAGTTGAATAAATATATATATTTATATTAAAAATGCCTTTAATAATAATGAAAAATCAGTAATAATTATTTGACCCAAAATAAATTGCCTAATGACAGGCATTAGCTAATATATGTAAAAATATAAATAATGTACGAATTATATAATTAAAATTAATAATGTATATTGTAATATTGCAATGTTGCTTATAAATTGCATGCCAAGAGAAGAGCTCTTACAATGATCTTGATGTCATTTAAATAATAAGGCTATAAGAATAAAAAAATACTGAAGAATTTGTAATAGTATATATGTATGAGAATGATATATGCATATATGTTAAGGATGTATTTAAGTTTTAAAACATAAATATAAAACGAGGTAAATTCATAAACAGCACTTGCAATTGTTTAAAAGCTACTTAAACGAAATTTTGTTTATAACAAGTATGGTGTAACATTATTATAAATACTATGCAATATAAAGTCATAAATTTCCTAAAAAAAATAAGTTTTTTAAAATTATTAATATTTTATTTGCATAACATATAAACTTTCCTCTTAGTAATTACTTCTCATCGATTTAAAAAACTGCTTAAAATCAACTATTAAGCTACAACCTTTTTTTAAGTCTATAGATAAAAGTATATTTTCTATACGTTCCAAAACAGCTGATTGTCAAAATGAGACTTTTCTGTGTAATAGATCCAGGTTCAAATGACAATTATAATATTTCAAATAATTACACCTTGACTATATTTTTAAGTCTGCCATTTATTTATAGGAAAACAACTGGAAATAAAAAAGGAATCATTATTTAGAGATTAGCTTGTAAGATTATGTTCAGCAATATGATTTTGAAGCTTTATTAGCTACCTTCTTTCTATTCATATCCATAATGAAATGGACCCAAAAATTGTCTATAAGACCCAACAAAAATTATATATAAATGAAATATAATATATCAATGTTTATTCTGCCAATTTATGAAATCCTATTTGCCTTTGTTTAATACATTGTTGCCTTTTAATGTTTGCATTACTTATTGTTACTTCAAACTGACCAGAAAAATGGTTTCACGTTAGTTTGATTCAATAATTAACTTAAGTTTTCTTCGGTAATCTTCCAGAAAAAAAATTAAAAAGCTGATTAAATTTTAATATTATTAAATTCAATTAAACATGAACAAACCTATTTAGACTTATGCTTTTTGTAAATGTATATGCAAGTATAATAAATACTCCATCTCTTTTCTCTGTTGAAACTTGAGTATGCATTTTCTTCAAGAAAATATTTTAGAGCAGAAATAAGCCAACACCCCCAAAACTCATATCCCACTGATTTAAATACAAAGATAAACAGAAATAAAAAGAAATTAATGTCATTTTTCTTTATCATTACTTAGTGGCATTTTAAGACACATGTAGTTCTCTGGTAACTTAAGGAAAAATTGTAACCTCTTATTTCAAATATCTTTTGTTATGAAAAAACATCTTTTCAAAACAATGGTAAGATGAAATATTATTTAAAAGTTTTTTTCCTGAAGTTTTACTTTTTAACAGCAGTAAAAAGAAGCTCCAAATAAGATGCTTTGCATTTTGTGATTGAATCATAAATAATTCTCATAAGTTCAGACTATTTTTGTTTCTATGTCATTAATGATTATATATATATTGCCATTTACATTCTTTTTCTTTTATTCTTAGTAAATTCGCTTATATGTGAAAGTTTGACTTGCAGTCATAGATTTATGAGCTACTCTATATAGCATACATTTTATATGTCTTATTCATCTTTATTTTAATCCTAACATATGCACTTCAAGCTACTTATTCCACTAACAAACAATAAGCATATAACTTACATTAAGTTGTGTGGCATAACATGCATATCTAAATAATTGAATTCTCAGTTAAAATTATTTTATTAATGAAATATGGCACAAAGTGAATTCAAAAGAAAAACAGCAATAAGAAAAGAGCAATTTAAAAATTTTTATAAATAAAATTTAAATTATACATACCTTTCACTAGTCTCTTCACCATTAACTTCACTTTTAGTAGATGGAATCTCAGACAAAACTTCTTGAGAAACTTGCAAATTTGTAGAAGGGGGAGTTCTCAGTTCCTGAGTTTCAACATGGTTTTGAATTACTTGACTAGGAACAACTGTCTCTGGATTTTTGATACTAGAAGTCGATGAAATCTCTGGAATGTTTACTGCAGATGATGCTTGAGTGCCCACATGGGATGCTTGTGCCATGCTAACTAGTGGAATCTGCTGTTTTGGAATAGATTGATTAACCATTACTTCACCTAATTGCGATTTGGAAGAAACTTCATTTACAGATTTAGTTGCAATTTCAGAAATGCTTTGAGGAGGGGTAACAACTTGTTTTTGAATATTTTGTTGCATTAACGGTTGAGATTCCTGAGTCATTTGTGACTGTGGAAGAATTGTGGCATAATTCACCAAATTCTTCATAGTTGAATCTCCAGGAATAACAGTCACTGAATCTTTAACAATATTTTGAGATGGTGGCAAGCTTTGAATACCTGAAAGTGGCTGCACTGGAGCTTGCGATTTCAAAGAAGTAACAGCTTGATGCTGAATTTCAGTCATAGTTGAATGGCTAGTATTTTGGGATTGGTAATGATTAGCAGAAATATTTTGCTGTTGTGAACTAGTGTTAATATTTGGCTGTTGCAAGCTAGTGTTAATATTTTGCTGTTGTAAGCTAGTATTAATATTTTGCTGTTGTTGTAAATTAGAAGCAATATTTTGCTGTTGTTGTAAATTAGAAGCAATATTTTGCTGTTGTTGCAGGTTAGAAGAAATATTTTGTTGTTGTTGCAAGTTAGTAGAAACATTTTGTGGCACATCAGTAGAAACTTGGGGTTGTTTTAAATTCCCCATCTGCTGTAAACTAACAGCAACATTTTGCGATTGATGGATATTTGTAGTGATATTTTGAGATTGCTGCAAATTTGCAGGTATATTCTGGACATGTTGCACATTAGTTGTTGTGACATTTTGTGCTTGATGTGCACTAATCGAAACATTCTGAGATTGCTGCTTGCTTGCAGAACCATTCTGTGGCTGCTGTGCAATGTTCTGCGGTGGTTGAATTGAAGCATTAGGAGTGATATTCTGAGATTGTTGCAAATTAGCAGAAATATTCTGAGACTGCTGCACATAAGTTGTTGTATTTTGCGACTGGGGCAAGCTGACTGCTATATTCTGTGAAGGCTGGGAGCTAACATTAACATTTTGTGGTTGCTGAGAAATAGAAGTATTGGAAGGATGATGAATTGTTCGATCAGTTGACGTAACAGTTTGTGCAGATTCTTGAGGTTTAACCTCTCTTTCCCTAGAAGGATGTACAACTCTTGAATGCATACCAGTAATAAGTGGATACTGGCCATTATTGACTGGAAGAAATATTCCATACATTGGTTGTTGATTTTTGTCAGAACCAGCAGCTACTGATATGCTGCCTGGATAAGTATCACTTGGTGAAATTTCATATATATGTGCAATTTTATCAGCAGGTATAGAATCTGATAAAGAACCTATCATATGAATATTAGAACTAACAGATGTTTCTACTATTTCAGCTTTAGCTTCTGTTACAGGAGCAGGTGGATCCATAAAATCCATACATAGCCAACGACCTCTCTTAAACGGTTCGCTACGTACAATTTTTACAACTCTAAATCTATGCTGCCATTGATCTGGAAGGGCAGGTGGTTTCACACATTCTGTTTGGATATTCTCACATGGCAAATTTGGTTTTACAATTTTGGAAGCATCGGATGGAAATTTTGCAGAAACAACGTTTTCTTTTCCTTCTTTAACAGGCAGTTCCTTTTTACACTTGACAGGAATGGATGGAGCAAAAGATGACGCATCATCATTGTTGGTGTTATTATCTTCCGACAGTTGGTCATTGTCAATATCGGTGGTTCTTGAGCAGTCCAAAATATCGGAATTTGCATCTTCCGTATGACTCTCATCTAAATCGTCAGCACTATCCTCACCACCATCAGTACTTAAGCGTGAACCTTTAACGGTAACACTAGTAATTTGAAAAGAAGTTTGTTTTCTTTTTAATGTAGAAGGTTCACTAACTGCAGCGTGATGTGTAGGGTGTGTATCTGAATGCACGGATCCCGATGCATGGGGTACAATATTAGGAGCACTATTTTTTCGATTATTGTTGCTAAGTTTACCGTCTTCAATTAACGTCTTGTCACTCTCTGCCATGATAGAAATGCACTTAACGTAAAGTATGCAAGTTGTACACTTCACTTTACAGTGGAATTCTACCAGTGCTCTTAGATTCACAAAGAAAAGATAATAATTATCGTGATGCAACATATGTAGTTGATCATAATGAGATCACAGGATTAAAATTTATTAAATCAGCAAAATAAATGCCGGCTCAAATAGAGCATCAACAAACACAATCACCGATTTTCCGCTCGAAAATGGCGACCATGTGTGAAGCCCAATTTCTGTCTAATACGCAACTCCATTACGACAGGAAGCCAGTTGACAGCCGACAAATAAATGTGATACTAGATGTCACTACCGTTGCTCAAACGAGCAATCTTCTTGACAATTTCATCTAATTTATTTAGAAACTAATTCACATAATAAATCTCCAAAGCTACATAAGATTTATTAATTGCAGTAATAAATTTATTTTAGTAAAATTAGAGATTAAATTTTTTTTATAAGCTTTTCAGTGTTTACAATATTCAAAATTGGAAAAAATTGCAAATTTTAAATTATTAGATATCTAATCGATTTTTAGAAAATTAATTTTTCTATATCGAATATATTCTATTTAAAAAACATTTATTTTTATATCTATTAAAATTCGTTTAATTATTCGTTCGTTAGTTTTTATAAATTGAAGCATGAAAACAAATATAAACAAAACAAATATATCTTATCTTCTCTTTGCTGGATTCAAACGAAAATAAAAAAAATAAAATAAAAAGAAAGAAAATTTTTATAAGTACAATTTTTAAGAAATGTTTGTTTAATTTGCGAATTTTTTTGAAGTAGTTAAACACCAAATATGAAGCTCTAGTTATCAAGTCAAGTGAAGTAAATTTCAAGAAAATAACAGTAAAATGAAGTTTTGATTAATAATATTTAAAAAAAAAGCTTCAATAATACTTTTAAAAAATACGAAAATTAAAATAACTTTTATAGTTGATATTATTCGGGATGCGTATTAGCCATTGGATAGTTTTAAGTTTCCTTGCAATTTGCTTCGACGTAAATTATATTTTATAAGAAAATTTACTTGTAAGGCTTTAAAATTATTTTAATACAAAATTTATCTTCCAAGAATAAAATTCCAAAATATGTATAAACTGTGAAATTTTTAACGTGATATTGCCAGTGTTATTTATGTCTCAAATGAACAAGATCTATAATAATAATAAAAACAGTTTAAATTAACCATATGAAAAATATTTTTGAAGTATGCTAAATTGCTTAGACTCAGAGCACTTTGATATACTGTATTCAGTGCAGTAATTAGCCACTCCTGTAACCTAGCCTCTACATTAACTAGGTTTGGGAAAATAATGGAACAAATAGATTACAATAGATTTTTAAGGGGATTTACTTTAATTGCACTTTTTTTGGCTTTCATTTCAGCGAATTCATTAATTACATCATCGTAATTTAATATTTTTACTGTATTCTATTAAAATAATAAAAAGATTGAATAATCGTTCTTATCCGATAGTTGATCTTAAATAGTTTTTTTTTATTAATTTCAACTTGTTAAAACTTCTCTCGCATGAAGCAATAGAGATGGAAAGAATTAGAAATATTCGACAAGTGATATTAATATTTAGGCAAGATTCAATTATTTTAGCTACGAGCGTTTCTCACTGCCTTTACTCAGTAAAGTGCATATTTATTTTCTGTTTTAGTCAGTAGTTTCTTTAAATATTTGGTTTTGTTTATTTTATTTTATTATGGCTGTTGTCGAAGGAGTTTCGCTCTCCTTAAACAGCACAACCATGTCTCTCTCCCCTGCTGACCAATCAACCAGTATGCTTCATTTAATTGACGTTAATACTAACCCGACAGCGTTTAACTTTATTCAAGAAATTGATCAAATTAATATTAGCATTAACAATTTTTCTTCATTCATTGAGTGCGAAAACCTCAATGATCATCTGAACAACATTGAAAATTGCTTAAAAATTGAACCTCAAATACCTAATTTAGATCTTTTTATACAACTTACGCTTTCTAATATTACCAATAAAAACTTAAGGAAGCAAATGAGTCTGATCTTGCTGAAACTCAATGATTCAAACAACTCGGTAACTACTCCTACTAAAAAGAAAAAACTTAAGATCACACAAAAGCAAAGAAAAATTTAGCTAAACGGCCTAATACCAGTGATCCCACTGTTATCAAGTTATCTTCCAAATTTGCTTGCCTTAACCCCGATGAAAGTCTTGGTCCTAGTGATGCAGACAACATACCTCCTGCTAAAATTGAAGACATTTCAAAAAATGTTGATAAATTACATCTGGACGAAAACAGTATGGACACAGATCTCACTAATGACCATAATATTGCTTCTTCTTGTCCTGCACCCCATACTACTAAATATGTTCCTCCAATTATAATTGACAACATACAAAATTCTACTGAAATTCTTAAGAACTTCAACCAGATTACAAATTCAAAGATTGAAGGACGCCTTTCTGGAGGTAAATTAAAAGTTTTTCCAACCACACCTGATGACTACAGATCCATACGGAAGCAAATTGATCACCTGAAACTTAAAAGTCATACATTTGAATTGCCCCAAGAAAAGCAACTTAAAGTTGTAATTCGCGGACTGCCTTCAGATCTCCCAATTGATGTCATCATGCAGGAACTCCAAATTCGCAACTTTCATCCTGAATTCATAACTCCACTTCGTAATCGTGCTGGTACCGGCAATCTACCTCTGTACCTAATAGTTCTACCAAAAAATGAACAAAATAAAAGAATTTTCGACCTATCCTCCTTATATTACTTTAGGGTCAAAGTTGAACCCCTCAGAAGAAAATCAGGACCCAACCAATGCTATAAATGTCAAGAATTCTATCATCATAGCAAATTCTGTACAAGAGACCCTCGATGCCTCAAATGTGCTGGACCTCATGCCACCAAAGAATGCACCAAAAGGCCAGATGAAGCTCCCAAATGCGCCCTTTGCTCTGGAGAGCATACTGTAAATTTCTCGGTTGTCCTAAAAACCCTGCTAATTTCACTCCTGCTCCTCCCCCGAAGGTCAACGCTTGGACGGAGAGACTTAAAAAACAAGCACAACAAATGAAGCCTGAGAACTCCAACCAATTGTCTCTTCCCGCACATCAGAAGGCTTCTCTAACTCTTCCTCCTTCTTCAGATGACTTTCCAACTCTTCCTACCCAGACCTCTCACCATACTACTTCTTCCAATACTCTGCAGGCTTCCACGGAAACGCCTCCAATTCCACTCATTCTGCAACAATTAGTTGGGGTACTTTCAAATCTTTCTGTTTTAATAACTGCTCTTCAAAATCAACCAGTCAATAACATTCAATAGATCGACCAATAATTCTATCTTATGCGTGACTTGGAACTCCAATAGTCTGAAAGGAAAAATTAATGAATTACAAAATTTTATATCTGAAAATAAATCTCATGTAATTGCTCTCCAAGAAACACATCTTCGGCCAGGCGATTCCTTCAAAATTCCAAATTATATCATTTATCGCTCCGATCGTCTTACCCACAGAGGAGGAGGCACTGCTATCTGCATTCATAAAAATATTAATCATCATCAAATTCATTTTACTACAACCAGCTTTGAAAACTCTGCTATCGTTATTAACCTCAAGAATAACCTAAAAATTACTGTTGCTAGCATTTATCGCCCTCAATTGGTAGATTCCTCACACAAGAACTTGATACAATAGCGAACTCCAATCTACAAGTACTTCTACTTGGTGACTTCAATTCAAGCATCCTGCATGGAATAATGGACGCAGCAACATAAATGGTTCTATTCTCTTCGATTGGACAAATCTTAATGCATTCAATGTTATTGCTCCTAATGATCCCACATATTTCTGCCTTCACAATCCTTGCAATAGTACTCTTGACATCGCACTTCTTAAAAATTTAAACGCCGGACCTGCTTCTTCTATCAACGATCTTTCCAGTGATCATAACCCTGTGATAGTTGAAGTCTCTCATAATTCATTTACGCCCTTCCTCAATAGCATAATCACAACTACCAATTGGAATATTTTTACTAAAATTCTCTCTCAAAGCATTCCTGGTAATCCAGTCATCTCCAATATTCAAGATATTGACAAATTAATTGATAAATTTAACTATGCTGTTACTTCTGCTATCAACCTTGCTAGCAAATCTAAAGAACTCAGTACACCACACCAAAAACTTCCGACTGAAATCACCTCTAAAATTGCGGAAAAAAACAGAATTCGAAAATTATGGCAAGATACCAGGTTTCCTCCGTTCAAGCAATCCGTCAACAAGCTTCAAAAAGAAATAAAGCAAATGATTCACAAATTAAAGAATGACAGATGGAATGAATTTTTATTAGGCCTAAATCCAGAAGATAATTCTCTCTTCAAAATTAACAAACATTTTAACAAAAAATATCCCAAAATTTCTCCACTGGTTGGATACTCAGGTCTTATATTCTCATCTTCTGATAAAGCGAACACTTTTGTTGAAAACCTTGAACTCTCCTTTCAAGAAAACACTGAACCTTGCGATTACTCACAAATTGAGCATGTTGAAGATACAGTAACTTCCTTTCTAGCTGATCATCAAAATTATCATAACAATATATTTTTTTCTCCATCTGACATAATTAACTTAATCAAGAATCTCAACATTCGGAAATCTTCTGGACCTGACAACATTCCAAATAAAGCCTTAATGTGTCTCCCCCTTAATGCCATTACTCATCTTGCAAAAATCTACAACAGCTGTACTAAATATCACTACTTCCCTCCTATCTGGAAAAAAGCAAATATCATCATGTTCCCTAAACCTGGCCAAGATAGGAAATTTCCTCAAAATTATCGGCCCATCAGTCTCCTTAGCTGTGTAGGAAAACTTTACGAAAAACTCTTAGTGAAACATATTACTTCTTTTTGCGATAAAAATTCCATAATTCCAGCAGAACAATTTGGATTCCGTCAACATCACTGAACTTGTCATCAACTTCTACTTGTCACCGATATCATCACTGAAGGATATAACTATAACTTTTTTACAGGAGGTGTCTTTCTAGATGTCAAAAAAGCTTTCGCTCGACTGTGGCACAATGGACTGATCTACAAAATGATCAAACTTCAATTTCCACCTTGGATCACACTTATCATTACAAATTATCTTAAAAATAGAACTTTTCAAGTTCGACTTCATTATGAATTCTCCAAAATCGGTCGTATTTCTGCTGGTACACCCTCAAGGAAGCGTGCTAAGTCCTATTCTCTACAATATCTTTACCTACGACTTTCCTCAGTGCACTAACATTTCCACTTGCCTATTTGCTGACGATTCTGCTGCTCTTGCCCAAGGTGCTTCTATTCTTTATGTCATCAATACTCTTCAAAATTTTCTGAATATCCTAGAGGATTGGCTAACTAAATGGCGCATCGTAATTAATGTCTCTAAATCTCAAGCTATCATTTTCCGAAAAGGACACGCCAGACAACCATATATTAATCTCTCCCTTTTTGATCAAGAAATTGAATGGGCAACTAATATTAAATATCTCGGCTTAATTATAGACAATAAACTTACGTTTCGAGCTCATATTCAAAAAATCAAAGAAAAATGTTGGAAAAAAATTTTATCTCACTCTACCACTCATTAATAAATTTTCTAAATTAACTTTGTCAAACAAACTTCTTCTCTACAAACAAGTTCTTAGGCCTATCCTTACCTATGCTGCCCCAATCTGGGGTCTAGCTGCACAATCTAACAAGAAATCTGTACAAATTATTCAAAACAAACTTCTTCGTATTATCACTGGTGCACCCTGGTTTGTCCGCAACTCTACAATTCATCAAGATTTAAAAATTGATTCTATTGACAACTATATTACTAAACTTTCTAGAAATTTCTTCAATACCATTGCGACTCACGAAAACCCTCTCATCAAGGCACAAACTATATTTACGCAATTGAATGGAAAATACAAGTATCCTTTCTCTACTTCTAAATGGAATCGAAGCCTCAAACCACCGTAATTTCCTGCTCACTTATCGCTTTTTAGATATTTTACTTCAACGCATATTTACTGATCATACATTTCTTGTTACGTTTCCATCACCGATGATTTACATTTTCCTTACTTTCTTCTTTTTTTTCTCTCAATTCATACGATTACTATTATCTATTTATCATGACTTTTCTTTCCTACTGCCTTCACATACCATTGAGTAGATGAACGCTTCGCGTTCAGGCACTCGACATCTGTATTCAACAATGAGATTCAATTAATTCAAAATCCCAAAGAACCTGTAGAATAATAATCGGAGATTCAATTTCGATATTTTGTATTAGAATGGTTACATAAAACTTTCATTTTCACATGTGAATTCATACTTTTTAAAATCTTTGCTATCTTTCATAGCAAGATCTGCAGCCGAATATTTTAAATCAACAACACTCATCTATTGTAAAAAAAAACCATATAAAAAAAATCGTCATAATTTTTTTTCATTTTTTGACAACGACAATCTATTTATGATAATAGAGCATCAAGAACACTGTAAATTTGTATTTTAAATAACTCTACAGGTATAAAGTTACTTCTTTCATCTGGTGTTTCATCTATTCCCATTATCTCAATTCTTCTCATCCGTTTTTCAGCGGCCTGATGGCTACGAGACTACCGATCTGGCATTTGGCGCCACAGGCTTCTGGTTCAAATCCTGATGGTAGCATGAATGTTTATTTGAGGTTCGGAATTCTCTTTTAACGTAAGTTACATGTGTAATTAGTCCTATCGTAAAGAAAGAAGATAGTAGAGCTATGAACTTCCATCTTTCTATTATTAAGAAATCCCTTCTTTTACACCATTTCTTCAACCAAAATTTATACTTTCTGGAAATTTTGTTCAATATTGTGTCTCGAAGGCTTTGTAATGCACAACTTAATCAAGCAATTAATTTTTTTCCTCAATTTATTGACAAATATTTCTATCATAATTTATTAGTTAAATCAATACATTGTAGAATATTATTCTATATAGGAAAAGTACAGATAAATCTAGAACTTGCAAAATCAAACCTTTTTGCATTTTATACAGTTTCCAGATTTGAAAAATCTTTTGCAGTTTTTTCATTATTTCAGGTAATTGCAAATATAGCACCTTTATTGCAATGACTTTTGATGACCCCTTTATATTAGAAAACCTTTTAAGAGATAATTTTAGGCTCTTTATTAAAATGACCCATTTTGTTGTTGTGTATAAGAAAAAATATCTGCACAGTAGCAAAAAAGTAATCATTCTTGGAGTTGTAGATGCAGAGTGTACACCAATTAAATTTAGATTATTATCTGCACAAGGTACAAATTATGCTAAATTATCAATTTCCAAAATAGGTAAACTTATATTTACTCCCTTATATTTGTCAGCCATATTGGCACCTTTGTCAAATCCTTTCTCCCTGCTATCCAGAATATCCAATTAATCAACTTCCCGTTTATTTAAAATTTCAGTTGATAAACCTTTTCCCGTTTTATCGTGTGACTGCATAAAGTCAAAAAGGCTTTCTTCAACCATTATCTTTCCATTACAGTCACCATGGACATATCTTCATCATATGACTCAGTAGTTCTTTTCTTAAAACATCAAGGCTGGTGTAATGGGTAGGTGGTGTAGCATTATACTTTGCTTTCTTAATTCTGCATATGATTTCTTTTCTAGTTATGTCCCCAACTAATTTTATTATTTCATTTTGATTAGTGGGGAAGAAATAAGAAATTTAACCTTTTTTACGTTTTACAATATGTTCCTTTAAAGTAGTGATTGAATTTCTAGCAGATGGCTAGAAATTCAATCAAACAATCTGTGTATTCAATAATTTAAACTTCTAAGAGCAATGTTATTTTTGGCACGAATAGAATGGCATCCAATTTTATTTTCAATATTTCACGCCATATCATTTTTTTATCACTATGTAATCATCAATTCATCTACGTAATAATCATCAATTCATACGCAATAATCATAATTCAATACGTGTAGTCATCAATTCATTCACTATGTAATCTTCATTAATTTCATTTCTTGATATTAGATATTTTTTTTCCCATCACATTCCATTTCACGTACTTTTGGTGCTTCGGAAAATTTTCTTGTTGGGAATAACCGAATGAAGATAACACCACTCATAAAATATTTTTTGAGGAACTGAAAGATTATGCGATTTGTATCGAAAAATGATGAAAAGAAAGCAAAATACTACATTTTGATTAATGAAACATTCAATCCATTTACTTTTAACAATTACTACCTTAATTGGTTTAACGTAAAACCAGTGATTGTAAATTTTATCCCAGAATTGTTCTGATTTCAACGTGCTAGGATTAATGCTGTCGCCTTGGTCTGGGTCGTGTGAGACAAAGGAATATATTAATTTATTGTAATCAGGCCCGGATATTTCTATAGACTAACTAGGCTTCAGCCTAGGGCCTCAAGATCAAAAGGGCCTACAATCAAACTGTTAGCAAAATTAGAATTACACTATTCTAAAAACAGTAAACACTAAAACACTGAACCGAAAATAAGGAGAAATTCTACACATATGAATACTAAACAAACATAATAAGTAATTTACAAACTTAAAAATGGGAGGTGAAAGAGCCTCATAAGTGGAAAAGCCTAGGGCCTCGTTTCATTTAAATCCGGCTCTGGTTGTAATTTAGCAGCATTTCTTCGGGAACCGTAGAGCACATATTTTGCACGATCTTATCGATTTGCGAAACAGTATTTTGTGCAAGATCGTCCTATTTTGATTTATTATGAAGAAACTGTAGTAAAATATCTTGTAAAGCAGCAGATTTTTCTTCTTGCAGTGGCTCCTCGTTTTTGCATCTCTGGGAAGTGTCGTTCATTGAATGGGTAGCCAGGGCCGGATTTAGATGAAAAGAGGCCCTAGGCTATTCCACTTATGAGGCCCTTTTGGCACCCACTTTTAAGTTTGTAAATTACATGAGAGATAATGAAATACATCATTACTGTGATGTATTTTATTATCAGCCAACGGCCGTACCATGCTGAATATACCGGTTCTCGTTAGATCACCGAAGTTAAGCATCATTGGGCGCGGTCAGTACTTGGGTGGGTGACCACCTGGGAACACTGCGTGCCGTTGGCAAATTTGGGACCTGAATGGCCGAGTGTCTAGCGCTCTGGCGCTCGGTGCCAGAGGTTTCGGGTTCGAATCCCGGCGGTGCCATGGATGTTTGTAGTGGTTCGGAATCCACTTTAAGCCGTAGGTCCCGGTCTCCTATGACTGTAAGAGCGTCACGGAGCAAAAGTCAGGCTTCTACCTACGGGTGCTCCATCACAACAGAAGCTGCTTTCTTCCCCTTCAATCATGAGTCCATATGGGCTCGTGGGCTTGGCTAGCCAAGTGGGATAAGAAACAACAACAACAATTTTATTATCTCTCATGTAATAATATGTTAAATGAAACATTTGTGATTGGTACTAATCTTTATAAAAAATGTGTCACAAAAAAAAAGTCGAGAACACTTATTTAGACATTTATTCTCAGCACCCTATATAGTACTTATAAACAATAACTATTTAAGCATAACACACAACATTTACAAAGAAACAAAATTCAATAATAAAAAGCTTTGCCCACGAAAATAAAATATGCAATAAAAATTATCATATTTTCTATCAAATAACTGAACGTATGAACTATACTTCGGTGCAATCTAGTATATACAAACGAACAGACCCAATGAGACGAACGCATTGATCTTAACCAACACATTTTTATGTATGTTTATTAGTCATATGTGAAGAATTTATCCTTATTTTCGATTCAATGTTTTGGTGTTTACTGTTTTTAGAATAGTATCATTCTAATTTTGCTAACAATTTGAGCTTAGGCCCCTCTTGATCTTGAGGCCCTAGGCTGAAGCCTAGTTAGCCTATAGGAAAATCCGGCCCTGTGGGTAACTATCAAATGAAGTGATGTATCATCAGCCTGTGAAGTTGTGTTAGATTTGATATCTTCCGCACTTCCTCCGTTCCGTTCTTCCTCCGTTGGTGATTATGTTCTTCGCCATTTAACACATTATTGCGACATTGACTTGTATTCTTCTAATTCTCATTTCGTTATATTTCTTTTTTGCACCTCCGGCAGTACCATAGACATTTTTTAAAATAGAATCAAACAAAATATTATTTTTAACATGCTGCCTGTACAAGTATAAAGCTCTTGCAAGATACTAGATACAAACTATTATTTATAGAGCGAGTGTAAGCACATGATGAAATATCCTTTTTGCCAATCAGACATTCAACAAAAAAATAATAAAAACCTAAAAATTCGTTTCATATAATTACTAAAATTTTACTTTAAAACTCAAATAGTACAATAAAAAGTATTAAATGAAAAAGTATACAAGTACATAAAAATCTTACATTGCAAATCACTCCATTATTCATATCCAAAAGACGGAAAATTTTTTAATTAAAAATTATAATTTTTTTGTGGAAAACTTTAAAGCATTTTAAATCCCTCCCCCCTCCCTGCCTTCCAATTGGGACCAGTGCGAATGAACTTGTTGTACCCGGGGCCGGATTTAGATGAAAAGAGGCCCTAGGCTATTCCACTTATGAGGCCCTTTCACCTCCCATTTTTAAGTTTGTAAATTACTTATTATGTTTGTTTAATATTCATATGTGTATCCTGATTTTAGATTCAGTGTTTTAGTGTTTACTGTTTTTAGAATAGCGTAATTCTAATTTTGCTAACAATTTGAATGTAGGCCTTTCTTGATCTTGAGGCCCTAGGCTGAAGCCTAGTTAGCCTATAGGAAAATCCGGTCCTGGTTGTACCTGATTAGTTACGCCACTGCGTGTATTTATCGGTTTCAAATTCAGTAAAACTATCTATGTGAATTCTTTTACAAAGCTCCTTCTCAGACACATTTTTTTCCTTTTAATTTATTTGATAACTTTGATTTGATTCCACTATCATATTTATGCTGATGTATGATAGATTTTAATTTCTGAATTAGTGACATATGATGTTACTAAATTCATATATCCGCGAATTGATGTCACCAGTTGAATTAATTGAAAAAGCTGTTCTGACTTGACGAAGTAATATTGAATTTTTGGTAATATTTTCCATAGTGATTCCTTTTTTTTTTTTTTTTTTTTTATTATTATTATTTTTGACACCATTTTTATTTGATACAACATTGAAATACATTTTTTTTTCATTCAAATTTTGTAATTAATTAACTTTATTATTTTACTTAAGGAATATCGAATGGCTTATATGTAGTTCACTTTCATATCGTGGCTTGTATGAATGGCTTACATGTAGTGGAGAATAGCTTTTGATGTAATACAATTTAGTTTCAATAGCAGTATTTATTTCAAAGCGCATTATAATATTGTTCCACAATTAAATATAGTTTCACAAGACCAAGAAAGTTCTTACATTTTAAGTTTTGAAAGTACAAACACATACACACATACACATCACACACACACATATATATTTCATAGGCATATTCTAAAATCCCAATTCAAGACAATTTATTTACTGATTATTATTTACTGACTTTTAAGCCCGCAAACAAAAGAATGTAACTAATTTATAAATTTATATTCTTAAAGTTGGCTTATTAAGCCATTGTAAGCATCTTAATCATAATACTTTTTAGCAGAAAGAACTATAGAGCATGATAGTTTTAAATTGCATCGATTTACAGAAAAAATTTCAGCTACAGCTGCATAAATCTATTTTTTAAGAATGAATTTATAATGAAATATACATATCTTTTTTAGAAAATGTTTAAATATTTCTTACTAGAGAAAAATATTATAAATTGATATTTATAAATAATGATGTGATGTTTATAAATAACCCGTAATTAAATAAGAATTTTTTTATCCATTCTACAAATAAATTTATGGACTTGATGGCCGAGTGGCTAGCACTCTTTCACTCGGTACCACAGGTTTCATGTTCGAGTCCCGGCGGTGCCATGGATGTTTGTAGTGGTTCAGAATCCACTAAACCGTAGGTCCCGGTCTAACATGATCGTAGAGCATTGCGGGGGTATTATTACTCGCTTCCAGGGCATACCTTTAAGCTAGACGTGACCCCAGGGTGGTGCTAAATGAGTAACAGCGATGCAGCCCTTGCTTATGACATAAAGATTAACTGTCTGTGTTGTCAGCTGCATTAGAACAACAAATAAGTTTATATTATTCACAGAGCTTTTATGCGTTTTACTTTTCCCTATTCAGCTGAATATTTTATATTCTCTGAATAAGTTAGTTTTTATGAAGCTGTGAATAAAAGTTGCAAAAAGCAAACACACTAAAAAAACAATATAAATTGACATTTTTTTTTTATCTGTTAGAGACATTTCTTCATTGAAGCTAGGCGAAATTATCTTTTTTAAAAAAAAACTACCTATTTTTATTAATAAAATTCAACATCGAGTTTTCCATTCACAATGACAGCGAATCAGAAATTTGTTCTTTTCTTATTAAAACTAGTGAAATGAATTAAATGAAGAATAAGCCAAATGTTGTAAAATCTCAGAAATCTAATTTTATATTTTATTGTTGTGCTGTAATGTTGTGAGTAAAATTTAAATTTAATAAATTTAAAATGTATAAAGAGGATGTCAATAGGTCTCAAGGATTATTTAAATCTTCACTAAAGTGTTCTTTCGTCCTATCACAGATAAGCTTTTGTGTTCATTCAATCACAATAGCTATTAGTGTTAATATTAATTAACCAAGTCAAATAAGTTACGTAAAAATATCCATTTAAAAAAAAAATTCACGTTTTAAAGGAAGAAAAATTATTACTATACTTTCCAAAACTCTAAAAGCACAAGAATTTGATTTAAGCGAAAGAAACAAAAATGTTTAAAGTTGTTAAATGAAAATACCCGTATTGTCTTTGTTATTTGTATAGGGAATTTAGAACACCCTTTTATTTTACAAATCGAAATTACAGTAGAACCTCTATAAGTCGAACTTCAAGGGAGACGCCAAATAATTCGAGTTATAGTTTTCGACTTATGGAGGATTTCGACTTACGCGGATTTTGCATGGAAATATTCGACTTGTAGATGTTTAGATTCTTTCTAACTTATTTTGAGAATTATAAGAATAAGATTTATAATAAGAATATTTCATAGAATTAGTTATTTTATTTACTGTATACTCATACATTGTTTTCTAAGAAACAATGACGTGCGTTGTCGGCAAATCCTTAAAGTCGGTAACTTTTTTTTTCTCCGAGCTATAGAGGTAATTAGTTTCAAATGATCTACTTGTAAAGGTTGTAAAAGAGGTTGTAAAATGAAACATTGCTAATGTTCGAGATACAGAGGTCCAATTTTTTTTCGAGTTACGGAGGGAAAATATATACCAAAATGGCTTGTGGGAATTGACTAATTATTTCGACATATAGAGGGTTGAAATTTCGAGTAATGGAGGTTTGGGGGGCTTGAAGGGAAGAGAACAAAAAAAAATTTCGAGTTTTAGGGGTTTTCGACTTAAAGAGGTTCTACTGTATATTTTCTAAAGATAAAGTAACAGAAAATATAAAAGATATTTATTATTAATAATTTATTGCATTCTTCTCAGTAGAATTTAGACATCCACAGTTAAATAAGGTAAAAGAAGGTACTAGGATTAGATAAGATAACAGAAGTTACAATACATCTTTCTCACAAAATTACAACTATGTTCAAAAAACTATTCCTCAAAAGGATAAGGCACCGCAGAATGACTTAAAGCAATAATAAATTAGCTTTGTACTTTTTTCTTTCTTCGTATTTTCATTTTGAAACATGTTTAAGAAATTTAGCAGATCCTTCTAATTTACTAGGCGAAATTACGGTTCCCAAAGATCAATCAATTAAAACAAGATTATTTTTATTTTTAGCTACTAATCATATTCTTTCCGTAGATTCAGTTCATTTATAGTTGCGAAATTTTCATTATTTGAATCCTTGGAAACAGAACAGAACATTATAAGTACCTCATTTCTATTGTGCATTGCTCTTTGTTCTTCTGCTACCATTTCTAGAGGTTTGGTTTGTTGCTCTACGGTCATATTTTGCACACTCTAGGCTAATTAGAGCGGAACCTGAAGTTTAACGTGGTTTCCGAACTACTCACAAACATCTATGCCACAGCCAGGATTCGAACCTGAAGCCAACGGCCAGAGTGCTAGCTAATTGGCCACCGGGCCACCCTTTCAAGAGGAGATATTCAACAGTAGATGACATTTCATGTCTACACAAATCTAAATGACAATGAATATTTTCCTTTAAAACTATTTAAACCAATAGTTTGGAGGGCTCGACATATTTCCTACAGGTATTAATTAAAGTTTGCATTTTTCCGTTGACTCTTCCCATTTAGTTATTTTTTTTAATATTTTTATTTTATGTAAATAAATATATTAAATAAATAATTAAGGGAAAACCCAGCGGAAGAATGCTAACTTTAATTGAAGTAAATTCAAAAATATTTTTTTGTTTAGTAAGAAATTTCTGATTATATTATATAACTTGAAACATCAAGATTTCTTTTCTAACAACGCATTTATGTGGGTATTTTCCTATTTTTTTATTCGAATTTCATAAAATCACATATTAAAACCAAATATTTCCCCATTTATTTGATGTAATTCTGAGTATAACATCAGATGAAGGAAAAAAAAAAAATCAACTAAGGCCATTCCTTTCCTAAACAATCTATGACATTTTTTGATTAATTCTTAGTTATATATTTTTATCAATAAATCATATTTCAATATTTATATTGGTATTTAAAGTTAAGAGAATTTGCATAATGCTTAAAAAGAAAGATGAAAATATGTAGATTCAAGTAAGTGAATCTCTGATATTGTAAGCGTGTATGTGCGTATGAGAGGTACATGTAGAAGATCATGTTTTATTAGTGTTTATAGAAATTTCTGTGCCTTATTCGTACATACATACATACATATCAGCAATCATATTTCTTCTTCATTGGCGCAATAGTCCCATGATGGGCTAAGGCCATCTGCCTACTAGAAAATTCCGAGACATGAGAAAATTTCTTTTTATGGGGTAGGATTATCAGCCCTACACCCAACAGTCTACAGTCATGTTAGACCAGGACTTATGGTTTAAAGTGGATTCCGAACCACTACAAATGTCCGCCGGAACTCGAACCCTGTGGTACTGAGCATTAGAGCACTAGTCACTCGGCCATCAGGCCCATTTCAGTATTTACACATTCAAAATTAAGAGGATGTTTCCAAAGAAAGATTTCAAATAAGCGGTATTCGTAAGCGTATACGCGCGTATGGACGATGCAAGTCGAACATCGTGTTTTATAAGTGCATGTAGAAATTTCCATGCTTTATTCGCTCATACATTTTGCTGAATTTCATGTTGGTCTTTGCATTATTCGGTGTAATTAAAAAACAAACAGTTAAAATGAGTAGCCATGGACAGCCACTTGCAACTTTCATGATACTGGAGAACAACAACAATGGGTTTCTAAATCGTCATTTTGCTAACGAATTAGAATTTCGATATCGGGCTTGTACTACTGAGTCCAAAAAATAGGAACATTTTTCAATTTAAATTTCCCGTGCATATGGTATTTCGATTTTTTCTTTTCTTTTTTAGGTTGTTGGCACTGTCCTTGACATCTGTGTGAAATTTTACGTCAAAATATTCATTAGTGCTTGAGTTACGCTTGGTTTTGTGAGACGCCAAAACTGATTCCTCCGATTTTTGAAATGTCTCTTCAATCGACTAAAAACGGTGTCCCCGGAGTGATCTTTTGAGTTTAAGGGAATAGCTAGAAGTAGCAAGATGATAAATCAGGTGAATACGGTGGTTGTGGAACGATATGCGTTTCATTTTGGGCGTAAAAGTCACGAAGAATCAATGTAGTGTGAGCTGGCGCATTCAGTGTTTTCGGTACCAATCAAGATTTGACGCGTTTGAGGCTTTTAAAATGGAATTTTGAAATTCCAACATTATCAGCAAGGTCTCTAATTGTAAATCGACGCTCAAAATCGAGCACCAAATCTTTAATTTTTTGGACGTGAGCTTCGTCGGTTCAGATTAGTGGTCGACCAGAGGGTTCTCCGTCTTCAACGCGTTCTCTGCCTTCTTTGAACTATTTTTATCACTTGTAAACATTTCTTTCCGATATTGAAATGCTCCCTGAATGCCTTCTTCAACATTCTATACATTTCTGCAAACAAAATTTAACGCAAGTTCTTTGCTCAATTAATTCAGACATTTCAAAAATCGCCGGAATCAGTTTTAGCATCTCGCAAAGCCAAGTGTAACTCAAGCACTAATGAATATTTTGACGTAAAATTTCACAGATGTCTTGATCATTTTCACAGATGATCAAGGACAGTGCCAATAACCTAAAAAAGAAAAAAAAATTGAAATACCTTATGTCTGGGAAATTTAAAGAGAAAACTGGTCTTACTTTTTGTTCACAGTAGAATAGTTGTTAGAGGTGATAACACTCCATATTAAAGTTGATCACACAATGAACTTAGATATTATGTTTTTTAGAATGTTTCTAATTTGTGTAATTTCAAGACAGAAAATAAGCCTATTGTTTTCCTTTTGTATTTAATTTGTGAAGAATGGTTTGATTAATATTTTCTTTTGTTTCAAATATCATTAAATTTCAATGAATAGAAATTTTTGAAATCACAATTTTTCTAATTTTATTATTATTTTTTTTAAACTTTTGGAAACCAGCATACTACATTGAATCGAGTATAATTTCTCTTTGGACAAAACTTATTGAAGAACTTCAAAGAGTTATGATGTTGAAATCACGCAAAATGACGGAAAACAAAATGGTTATTGTAACCATTAATGGCTATTGTAACCAAAAATTATATGAAATAGTTTCAGAAAAATCACTCATGTGTTTAATTTTATTTTATTTAATAAAAAGTACGTTTTTAATTCAAAATTTGTTACGTTTCAAATATATAATTGATATTCATGTTTCATCATCATCGGCGCAACAGCCCATTGTGGGCCAAGACCGTCTACCTACTGGTAGATTTTGAGACGGTTTTCTTTTTACGTGATAGAGTTGCCAGCTCTACGCCCAATAGTCACATGAGACCGGGACCTATGGCTTAAAGTGGGTTCCGAACTATAAAAACATCCGTGGCACCGCCGGGCCCGAAAACTTTGGTACTGAGCACCAGAGCACTAGCCACTCGGCCCATTTAGGTACGATATTCATGTTTATCAACTAAAAATATGTTTGAAATAACCGAAAAACATTTATTTTACACAGGAGATTCATTACAATAGTTCCTTTAAGCACAATGCATTAGTTGGTGGCATATATTAGTTTTGTATCAATGTGTTTGCGTGTTTATTTCAGATATGGAAAAACAAATATCATGTTTATTTGATATATGGAAAAGATTGATTTTCAATTAGGTAACGAGAAATTTTTCGAAATGTGAACGTCAGAATTTTGGAATTATCATAATGCTGATAAATAACTGAGAGTTTTTGCATAACGTTTTTTTATCGTCCGATATTTTTTTCTTCCTAGCGCTCATGCTCATAGGAAACATTGTACCTATTGCGCATGCGTATCTGTAATACTGCACTACTGAGCTATTACTATGAGCATGCGCGCTAGGAACAAAAATATCAGACGATAAAAAAACATTATGCAAAAGCTCTCTAATGTGTATTTTCTACCCGTTAAAAGTCTAAAAAAAAAAAGTTTTTCTACAATGAGACGTTCAAAATGCATAGTTTCATAAAAATAACAAAATAGATTTAAATGCAACAAAAAATAACATCTTTTATTAATAATTGCGTAGAACACTTTTAAACAAGCTTCATCAAAATAATTATTGCCTTAAATTTTAATCAAAATCGTAATGATTCAATTACATTCATTCATTCAAATGCATGTATTATTTTGACGTATTCAGAAAATTAATGCCAGAAGCTATGAAATGAAATATATCAATCGATTTAGTCACTTTTTGTTTATTTTATTATTATTATTTTTTAACAATTAAACATAGCTGTACTGACGATTTTTTTTTTCTGTTGTGGTTTTACACCATATATATGTTGAACAGAAGTTGCTGATATTTTCGTTTGTTTTGTCATTTACAATTAATCACCCACTTCCAAGCCTTATACACTCATGTCCATAAATTAAGCATAATGAAGTTCAGGCAAAGAAAGAGACAGAAGCAAAACAAATTTGACTTATTTGTAAAGTCTATTTATTAAAGAAAAGGTAAAGAGCTAAAAAGAGGCTATATGTTTGGCATAATTAATAAAAATTGCGATTTTTACTCCCTGCAGCAAATTTCAAAAAAGAACCTATTTACAAAAAACAGTATAACATGGTTAGTATGATGGTTAATATGGAGTATGTCTTCCGGACGATGCAATACAGGCCTTACAACGTCTAGGCATGCTGAGTATCAAATTAAAAATCTGATCTTGGGGAATATTACACCAATCATCAAGCTATGCCCTCCGAAGTTCCGGTTGACAGGTGGGAGGGGGTTGACGGGCTGCAATTCGTCGGCCAAGCATATCCCACACATGCTCTATTGGATTCAAGTTCGGTGAGTATGCTGGCCAATCCATACGAGTGATATCCTCCAATTGAAGGCATTCGTCTACAAAGTTTGCAAGGTGAGGACGGGCGTTGTCATCCATAAACAGAAATTCAACCCCCATGGGGCCCCGAAACAAACGTACATGTTGTTCCAGAATGACATCCCGATAGACGTGGCTAGTCATCGTTACACTCTGAACATGCAGGTCAGTTCTGGAACCAAGAATAATTCTTCCCCAAACGCTCCATCCTGCACCACCGTAACGGTGTCGTTCAATGGTGTTCTCTTGGTGGTAACGGGTACCTGGCGCTCTCCATATGAAAGTCCGGCGAGAATCAGACTGCAAACTAAACCTGGACTCGTCGGAAAACATCACACCAGACCACTGTTGCGGTGTCCACAATGCAGGCTCTCTACTCCAGGTTAATCGCAGGCGACAGTGACTTGCGGTAAATGGAACATCTACTCACATTACCATCATCTTGGAATCGTTGCCAAAGCCTGGAGATGACACTCTGGGCGATTCCAAGTTCCTCGGATACTGCCAGCTGGGTACGTCCACATTCCAGTCGTCCGATAATTCTACCACGTAAAAAATCATCCAAATGCTTCCTTTGTGCCATAACTATGCGGTTATTGCACTGAAAGGCTTTTAAAGCTTTTGTGAACAATTTTACTTCTTTGCCACCATTCCTTACATACCCCTCTCTTACACTCTCGTCATTGTGACGTACTATCCGCGCCATCTGGTGGTTTCCTGTAATTTGCATATTCTTCTTCAAGATGTGTGTGATAATTCTACAGGTGAAATTTGTATTTTAGAGTTCAATTTCTGTGAGATTCTGAATTATCCTTAATTTATGGACATGAGTGTATGTTTAAAACATTAGGAGTCCGCGTATACAAATGAGGTTTGTATGTTACGCATATTAGTGAAACCACAATTTGATTTCCATAACAATACGTTTAGAATCCTTATCATCATGATAACGATCCTAAAACTATATTCAGAGATCAAATATTTTAAAACTGTCTTGAGCCTTAATATTTACATTGCAATGTGCAGACATACAATAAAATATTAGCAGCACCGACACACTCTATGATTTCATTATTGAATTACTTTGTAATAGTTAATTAATTAAAAGATTTTTAATATTTTACAATCATTTAACTTTTTTTTTTTAAAGAAAACCAATCATATATATATATATAAATATATGTGGGGGGGGGGGCCCTAAAGAGTTCAATTACAATCCTAAATTTTTGTGCAGACTTATATAGTTTTCTTATGAAGAATGACACAATTGTTCTACTTGAATTTTAACAAATGACAGTTAGTAGAAACTAGTCAAGTAGACTTTAAGCTGAGTTTGAGTTAAGCATCTCGTATCAATAGTTAAATTGCCTGGTGGGAGTTTTCAGAGTTTTTTCCTCTACGACATGCAAAGGCTACGCAAATTTACCTTAAAAATCCCCCCCCCCCTCCTCTAAGACAAACAATGTCATTTCTTCATATCTTTTTATAGTGCTGTTCATGTAAGTTTGTCACAAAGCCAATGCATCTACTCAAATAAATAAATAACATTTTTTTTTTATGTGTATACGCTAACTTTATTTATTTATTTTTTTGTGAGAAAAGTGCACAATTTGAAAAAAATATTTAATGAAAAATAATGTTGATTTATGTTGTTGTTTCTTATCCCACTTGGTAGACATCTAGGCCAAGTCCACAAGCCCTTATGTAGTCATGATTGAAGGGGAAGGAAGCAGCTTCTGTTGAGATGGGGCACCCGTAGGTAGAAGTCTGTCTTTGGCTCCGTGACGCTCTACAGTCATAGGAGACCGGGACCTACGGCTTAAAGTGGATTCCGAACCACTACAAACATCCATGGCACCGCCGGGACTCGAACCCGAAACCTGTGACACCGAGCGGCAGAGCGCTAGACACTCGGCCATTCAGGTCCATGTTGATTTATAAATCTTTATTAATAAACAAGCGTGAAGCAAAACTTTTTCTATATATTAATTTATCAGCAAAAATATGTATTTTTGATATGTATTTTAAAGATTTGGAAAATTAATAATAAAAATTGAATAATATAAAGAGATTATTAAAAGCATCAAGCACACTTTTTGGATAGTTCTCAAAAAATTACCAAAGATATAAACTAATCGTTTTCTTCACAGAAATAACGTCATAGATTGCATATTTTCGATAAGTTTAAGAAATTATCTTTAAAATTAAGTGATTATTTTCCATACAAAGGTGATTTCTTATAATTTGAGAGAAAAATTGCATCGTTCGAAATAAAAATATTATGCAAATGCCATAAAAATATCCTAATAAATATCCCAATTCGGCATAAAAATATCATAATAATTAAAGTTAGCTTACCTTTAGCGCTCAATTTACATTGATTTTTCCTCTAATTATTTCGAAAAAAATTAATCATAAAAACAAATGATTATTTACAAATTATTTTATTGCTTCATTATATATACAAATTATAAAACGTAAATTAAAATATAATGTTTCTAAAACTTCGCAATATAAATAAAAATAACAATTATTTAGCTCGTAAATAAATAAATTTTTGATTACCCGTTTCTTAAAAATTAATAATATGCCAATTTTTTTTCTTTGAATTAATTATATTTTTATATGGTGAATAACGAAAGGATTTTCTTTTTGTAATGAAGAAAACATAGCAATTTTTTATAGCAAATTGATGACGAGTTCTTATTCATATTTTATTTTTAATTCACATATAACATCTTTATTTTTAGTTTGATTTTTATTCACTTTATATTTATTTGGATGTTCATAGTGGTTCGGAATGCACTTTAAACCGTAGGTGCCGGTCTAACAGGAGCGTAGAGCGTTGCGGTGGTATTGTTACTCCGCGTCCGTAACTAAACTTCAAGCTACACTCACCTCCTGGGTAGTGCTAAGTAAATAACTTCTGTGCAGCGCTTGCCTTAAGGCATCAAAGACAATTGTCTAAGTGTTTGCCAGTTGCATTAGAACAAAAAAAATATTATTATTTTAATTTTTCCCATAATGCACTTATTTAAAATTTGATTTTAATTATCGTTCACAATCGGGATTCCATGTCTTTTATTCATTATTTATATTTTTATCTTTTTCGTTTATTTTAATAAAATTGAAAGTTTCGATGAATACTGTATTAGGTTTAACATATAGTACTTTTTTTATTTGAAAACGTATAAAATAGTTGCTTGCTATAATATTGCATTATTTATTGGGTTTTTTCCTTTTAATAT
Source organism: Caerostris darwini (assembly GCA_021605075.1). Classification (NCBI taxonomy): domain Eukaryota; kingdom Metazoa; phylum Arthropoda; class Arachnida; order Araneae; family Araneidae; genus Caerostris; species Caerostris darwini. The sequence continues at coordinate 890,729 of BPLQ01012350.1, read as the reverse complement.
TAAGAAGGTTAGAACATTTTAACATTAGAGCACTGATCAGCAATCTTTTCGAGAATAAGGATGCAATATAAATTCAAAAGTTTATTGGGGTAAAAAATTAAATTGCGCAAGAAAAAAAATTGCAAAATATTGAGAATTTTGTTTCAAGAAATATAATTAGATACCCTTAAATTATATGTGCAAAATAAACAATCACAAATACAAACATCCGAATCAATGTGATTGGCATTGATTAACAATGATGGCATTGCAAATGCCTGTCAATTTGTTATAATTGAGAATGCAGTTAGAATTGCATGTTCTTAAACAGATATTAAAATTAAAATCAGTGAGGTTTGATCGATCTATTTTTTTTAAATAAAAGTTTATCGCATTTTTTTAATAAAAGTTTACAAAGTCAATTGCAAAAATTAATTTTTTTTAAAAATAAACATTTGCAATTGCTAAATATCAACAAATTACTGCACATTTTTTTAAAATGGGATATTTATTATTATGAACTAAATTCCGAAACATTATTATGGTGCATTTTTAAAACAATATCGTTTTACAAAATTATTATTTCTAATTCTATTTCATTCCTATTATTAACCTCAACATATATTTGCCAATCGCAGCTGATGCATTATCAGACTATACGTTAAAAAGTGCAACGATACTATCACAACATATTCAAATTTTGTAAAATCTCAAATAGGGGAAGAAAGTTTTTAGGAACATTCTCCATAATTTTTATATAACATGGTAAATGTTTTATTAAACAAAAATTATTTTTAAAAAAAAGTTTTATTATTCCCATTTTTAAAATGTATAAGCAAATTTTTTTTATTAAATGTGATTTCAGAAATGCTAATTTAGTTTTAAAAGTATTTACTGTACTTATCATATCAGCAATATGCTGATTTTTTTTCTTGCAACTTTATATTTAATTCATTTAACTTGGACGAAACATCTATTAAAAACCCCAATTTTATCAGCCAATTACTGTTTTCTTCTTCTTCATTAGTGCGACAGCCCTATGGTGAACCAAGGCCGTCCGCCAACTGGCAGATTCCCAAACATGAAATGTTTTCTTTTTACGGGGGTAGGGTTGTTAGCGCTATACACAACGTTTTACAGTCATATTAGACCGGGACTTGCAGTATAAAGTGGATTCCGAACCACTACAAACATCCATGGCACCGCTGCGACTCGAACCCGAAACCTGTGGTACCGAGGGCCAGGGCGCTAGCCACTCGGCCATTCAGGTCCTATATAACTAAATATAAAGTGAATAAAAATCAAACTATAAATAAAGATGTTATATGTGAATTAAGAATAAAATATGAATAAGACTCGTACAGAATTATGGCGCGATGTCCTCAATTTGCTATAAAAAATTACCATGTTTTCTTCATTACAAAAAGAAAATCGTTTCGCGATTCTTTCATTACTCACCATATAAAAATATAATTAATTCAAAGAAAAAATTAGCATATTATTAATTTTTAAGAAACGGGTAAATAAAAACTAATTTACGAGCTAAATAATTGTTATTTTTATTTATACTGCAAAGTTTTAGAAACACTATATTTTAGTTTATGTTTTATAATCCATGGTACCGCCTGGACTCGAACCCGAAATCTGTGGTACTGAGCTCACTGTTTACTAGTTGCTCATAATCTTCATCCCTTGATGCAAGAATGTCTTTTATTTGGGTAAAAAGATTTGTAAACCTTTCAAGTATTTAACTCCTTCTGTGCCATTCCACATCAGCATGCAAAAGAAGGTTATTACAGTCACTATTTTTCTCTTTCAAATGTAATTTAAATAATGTGAATTGCATTTCTCGTAATCTCACAGCCACGGAGCTTCACCAAAACTCAAATCATCATCTTTTCCACCAAAAGTTTTCATTACGCGTTTTTCTTTATTACCATTATTATTATTATTATTTTTTTAATGTTAAACCATTATTGTATCTTAATTCCTTGCTTCTTTTTTTTGAATCTATTTGGGCAAGCTTCCTAATAGTCACTACCGTTTTTTTGCTGCCTGGTGGTCAAGTGGCTAGCGCTCTGGTCTTTGGTATCCCAGGCTTCAGGTTCGAATCCTGGCGGTGGCATGGATATTTGCGAGTGGTTCGGAATCCACGTTAAACTGTAGGTCCCGGTCTGTTTAGTCCAAAAGATGACCGTAGAGCTACAAACCTGGCGGTCTTTTATCGGAAAAGCATTTCTTCGTCGTCTTTGTACAGAAACAAGATAGAAGCTAGCGGCTGCTTGCACAGCCAAGTTGCTTCGCAACATGCCAAATCAGTCTCGTAATCTCATAGAATTAATAATTTTTATTACAAGCGACTTTATACTTATATATAGTTTTCGAGAAAAATGTTCTAGATGTGCAAGAGCATCATGCTCGAAAATTATTGATATTAATGTGGTATTAGTATAATATAAATTAAGAAAATGAAGAATCTTGCCTGCATAAAGCAATAAATCCACTGTTCTTACCAGTTATTGAGCGTGTACTATTTGCAATGGTAATTTATAAGTCATTGCAAAAATTTTAAATACGGAAAATATATTTTCGCCTTAAGATTGTATCTCTTCAGTGGGAGGATTTTAAGGAATTCTTCTTTTTCAGAAAAATCACGGAACACCACTCTTATGCAAACTGCCATCTGAGCTATGTCCATTTAAGCGAAAAGAAAAGGCATTCTTTCATATCATTTGATAACTGTCTTTCTAAATCATCTGAAATCGCTTCAATTCTTCTGGTTACTATAATGGTTGATAATTACAAAGCATTTACAACTGAAACTGTATCTGATTAATTTTAAACTTGGGCCCGAATGGTCGAGTGGCTAGCGCTCTGTACCACAGGTTTGGGGTTGGAGTCCCGGCGGTGCTATGGGTGTTTGCAGTGATTCGGAATCCACTTAACACGGGAGAGCGCCACGGAGCAAAAGTCACACTTCTACCTACGGGTGCTCCCTCACAATGGAAACTGCTTCCTTCCCCTTCAACCATGAGTCCATACGGGTGCGTGAGCTTGGTCTAGATTAGATATCTACCAAGTTGGATAAATAACAACAACAACAATTTTAAACTTGCAATAGTGGGCCAGAAGTGGCAAAAATTGTTTCTTTTAATTAAAACCCCGTTTGTGAAAGTTTTTTCTTCTTCGCTAATAAATGTGAAATTTTAAATTATACGAATATTGCAGCTTTTGACCGTTCCTGAGGTTTAGCAAACATGCTTTGTGGTTTGGTAATATCTTATTTTAAGAAAGATAATTTTTTTCTTCTTCTTCTTTCAGATAGTCGAAATCAAAATTTGAATGAATGGTTTTTTAATGTCTTGCGATATTACTTTCCTTGGGGATCTTCACGCTATTGATAAAGCACTGGCAACCGGCGTACCGTTTACGGAGTACCAACAGGGGGAAATACCCCTTAAACATCCTCATCTTAATTCATAAATATGTTTAGAGTCCTAACTGGCTGCTTTAAGGTTAGTATCAAAAATAAAAGTTACAAGTTTCTAAAAATTCAAATTAAAGTGATACTCAAAAAATTAAAAATATATAAAAGTAAAATTCCTATTTGATTATTATATTATATTAATTAAAAAAAGCTTGATATTTTAGGTTTTCATAAATAAATTTCATACTTACTGTTACAATGTGCATATAAAAAAAAGTGCATTAAGAAATAAACTAATTTATTCAAGCAATTATTTCCAAAAATATTTACAAAAAGTTATTTACATCTCAAAAATTAACATAATTTATACAAGAAAAAAATTAATTTGATATTATATTATAACTGCTGACGTTGATAAAAAATACAATAAATACAAAATACTAATGATTATACGACTGTATTATTAAGATCACACATAAAAATGATTTATGTAATTCATTATATGATTATAAGATCATGTATTAAGGGTAAGCTTAGATTATAGTTTTTTATTTAATATTTCAATGCAACAATGATTATGATAACAAGAAAAATTTAAATAAACGTAGAATCATAAAATAAATAAACGAATGAATGAAAAACGACAAAATACATAATATCACAAACAGTGGCGTAACAGTACAATAAGAGAAAATTGAGAATTTATTTAATAAATGAAACCTTAAATACTCTTTTTATACATCAAGAGCCTATATATACTTTTCATATAAATCAATAGTATATATACTTTTCATATAAATCAACAGATTATATATCCGTTTTCTTAAAATTCTTCAGCATTTTTCAATAATTCAGTATCATTTAAATTTTGCAAAGTTCAGATTTCAAAGATATTGAAATTGGAAGCAATTTCATTCATTTCATGGAATGATGATCACAGTTGATACCGCTGATGTCCAACACACAATAAGAAAAAGACAAAGCAAGTGAGCGGGGTCTCGGAGGAGAAGTTCACCACCACTATTGTTCCCAGTTCTTACAACTTTTCATGCTATGCCCCGAACAATTATATATATTGCACTGTTTCAAAATTGTAGTTATGATCAGCTTCCGGTTTGGAACACATTGAAATTGGGAATAATTTCCTTCATTACATGTAATGAAAAACTCAGTTGATAACCAATGATGATCAATCCACAATAATATATGTCAAAACAAGCTATCAGGATCTTGAAGACGTCCACCACCACTTTTATTCACAGTTAGTCCACCTTTTTATATTGCGCCCCAAATTATTTTACATATTGCACTGTTTGACAAATTTTTGCAGTTTTGTTTTCCAGCATCAGTAAGTATAAGATATGTTTTAATCAGATTCCAGTTTGGAACTTACTGAAATTAGAAATAATTTCATTTATTTCATGGAATGGCAAACTCAGTTCGTAACCAATGATGATCAATACACATTATCTATGTCAAAACAAGCCATTAGAATCTTGAAGACGTCCACCACCATTTTATATTGCGTCAAAAATAATTTTATATGTAGCACTGTTTGACAAATTTTTGCAGTTCTGCTTTGCTGCAGCATAAAGTATAAGAGATAAGTTATAATCAGCTTCCAGTTTGAAAGATATTGAAATTACAAACAATTTCATTTCTTTTATGGAATGGCAAACACAGTTCGTAACCAATGATGATCAACACACAATAATATACGTCAAAACAAGCTATCAGGATCTTGAAGATGTCTACCACCACTTTTATTCACAGTTATTTGATGTTATGACCCAACTAATTAAATATATATATATATATATATATATTGCACTGTTTAAAAAAATTTTGTAGTTTTGTTTTGCTGCATCATTAAGTATAAGATATAAGTTATTATCAGCTTCCAGTTTGGAATATATTGAAATTAGGAACAATTTCATTTACTTCATGGAATGGCAAACACAGTTCATAACCAATCATGATGAATACATAACAATATATGTCAAAACAAGCAATCAGGATCTTGAAGACGTCCACCACCACTTTTATTCACAGTTAGTCCACCTTTATATGTTGCGTCAAAAATTATTTTATATATGGAACTGTTTCAAAAATTTTCAATTCACTTTAATTCAGTTATTTGATGTCATGCCATAAATAATTAAATATATATATCACACTGTGTGAAAATGCTTTGCAGTTCTGTTTTGCTGCATCATTAAGTATGAGAAATAAGTTATAATTAGCTTCCAGTTTGGAAGACATTGAAATTAGAAACAATTTCATTTCTTTTATGGAATGGCAAACACAGTTCGTAACCGATGATGATCAACACACAATAATATACGTCAAAACAAGCTATCCGGATCTTGAAGATGTCTACCACCACTTTTATTCACAGTTATGTGATGTTATGACACAAATAATTAAATATATATATATATTGCACGGTTTGAAAATTTTTTGCAGTTCTGTTTTGCTGCATCATTAAGTATGTAAAATAAGTTATAATTAGCTTCCAGTTTGGAAGATATTGAAATTAGGAACAATTTCATTTATTTTAAGGAATGGCAAACTCAATTCATAACCAATGATGATCAATACACAATACATGTCAAAACAAGCTATTAGGATCTTGACGTCCACCACCACTTATATTCACAGTTATAGTCCACCTTTATATGTTGCGCCCCAAATAATTTTATATATTGCACTGTTTCAAAACATTTTTGCAGTTCTGTTTTCCTGCATCATGAAGTATAAGATATATGTTTAAATCAGCTAACGGTTTGAAGATTTTGAAATAATTTCATTTATTCCATGGCATGGCAAGCACAGTTCATAACCAATGATGTTTAACACACAATAAAATACGTCAAAAATAGCTATCAAGATCTTGAAGACATCCACCGCCATTTTATTCAGTTATTTGATGTTTAGCCCCAAATAATTAAATATATATATATATATATATTGCACTGTTTGAAAAATTTTTTGCAGTTCTGTATTGCTGCATCATTAAGTATAAGATATAAGTCATTATCAGCTTAAAAGATAGTGAAATTAGGAACAATTTCATTCATTACATGGCATGGCAAATACAGTTCACAACCAATGATGTTTAACACACAATAAAATACGTCAAAGAAGCTATCAGGATCTTGAAGACGTCCACCAACACTTTTATTCACAGCTAGACCACCTTTATATGTTGCGTCAAAAATAATTTTGTATATTGCACTGTTTGACAAATTTTTGCAGTTCTGTTTTGCTGTTTCTGTTTTGTGTTCTATTTAGCATAAAGTATAATAGATAAGTTATAATTAGCTTCCAGTTGAGAAGATATTGAAATTAGAAACAATTCCATTTATTTTATGGAATGGCAAACTCAGTTCATAACTAATGATGATCAATGCACAATAATATGTGTCAAAACAAGCTATTAGGAGCTTGAAGACATCCACCACCACTTTTATTCACAGTTAGTCCACCTTTTTAAATTACGCCACAAATAATTTTATATATTAACTGTCTGAAGAATTTTTTGCAGTTCTGTTTCGCTGCATCATGAAGTGTAAGATATATCTTTTAAACAGCTTCCGGTTTATAAGATTTTAAAATAGGAAATAATTTCGTTCATTACATGGCATGGAAAACACAGTTCCCAACCAATGATGATCAATACACAATAATAAGATGTCAAAATAAGCTATCAGGATATTGAAGACGTCCACCACCACTTTTATTCACAGTTATTTTATGTTATGCACCAAATAATTAGATATATATATATATAGCAAGGTTTGAAAATTTTTTGCAGTTCCATTTTGTTGCATCATTAAGTATTAGATATGAGTTATTATCAGCTTCCAGTTTGGAAGATATTGAAATTAGGAACAATTTCAGTCATTTCACGGAATGGCAAACACAGCTCATAACCAATGATGATAACACACAATAAAATACATCAAAACAAACTATCAGGATCTATAAAACGTCCACCACCACTTTTATTCACAGTTAT